>OX438799.1:21278072-21851891 GCA_949316475.1 Hypomecis punctinalis | reverse complement strand
CTTCAGACACAATATAGCAGTTTCTGTAGACAGCCCTGATCGAAAACCGTGCTGATTGTCATGTAACTTCAAGTATTTATTTAATTGCGAGTTAAGAATGCCGTCAAATATTTTTGCAATGATTGTTGCTAATGAGATTGGGCGATAATTCGTAATATCTGACAAATCTCCAGTTTTGTTTTTTGCGACAGGTACGACGTTGGTTAACATCAGGTCATTCGGTAGGTATGAGTGAGATACGCAAAAGTTGTACAACAAAGCTAACACTGCATATATGAGGCCCCGCATGCTGAATATGTTCTATGCTCAAACCATCACGACCCGGGGATTTGCCTTTTGATATATATTTAATCACCTTGCGTACATCACTGGCCGTGATTCTAGTTTTCACACATTCACCTACAGAAGAGAGACAGCATTCACCACTCTCTGTTCTCCCACTGCTTCCCAATAATTGTGAAGGACCTTAAGGAGATTTCACAATAAAATGGTTCCTAAATTTGTCAGCAATGCATTTTAAATTACTAGTTCCGTCCACCGCGATTGGCAGGCCAGGCCGATTTTTTAGACTATTAGTATTTTTCCAAAAACCATTGAAATCCTTACTACTGTGCTTATAGGCAAGGATATCCATTTTCAGTTGCTCTTGATGATTTTGACACCATCTAAGACGTGATTTGAATACTTTCCTACTTTCACACATTTTTTCATAAATTTCGCCAGTTTTCGGACAACCGTATAACTGCCAGCTCTGAAAATCCGCTCTGGCTAATCTATGACTATCACTGACGTGTTTATTCCAGCCTACAATAGTATTTCCTCTTCGTTTCTTCTGTTTATGCTCCCCTCCTCGACTATTCATAGACGACGCGCACAGCGCACTCACAATGTCCGAGTACAGTTTGTCAATTATACAGCTATGCGAAGGGTCATTACAATATTTATCACTACATTTCTCAAACTCACTAGGGAAGTCAATTAATCGTAAGCGTTTATGACATTCAGTCTGATATTGCAAAATTTGCACTGTAGTTTTTTCACCCCACGCAACATTATTTATATCTACATTCAGACTAAATGTCACAGGTGTCAAACAATCTAAATTACACTCACAAATAATAGGGAAATGATCGGACCATAACACATCATATTTTACAAACACTTTACTAATCGTTAGAACTGCTGATTGTGATACAACTATGTGATCAAGCCAACGTTTAGACCCACATCTCATGTCAACGTAAGTGAAAGTGTTCGATGTCATACCTAACTTGTTTATATCAATAGGTACAAAATTTAATTCATTACATGTTATCAACAACTCATTACAAAACAATTCGCCAGGATTTGCATTATAGTCGCCAAGTACGTAAATAGGAATATCTTTACAATCATTATGAATAGCACTCACAGTCCCCATACATTCCGTAAACGTCGTGAGATTATTCCGTTTGTTTACCGGCATATACACGCACATCACTATGAACGCACTAGATTGCATATTTATACGTATAGCGCACACTCGCGGATTATCACAGTCCATCACAGTAACGCACGGAAAGATTCGGGTGTTCCACATCAAGCCAGTACCACCGTGAGGGCGGCCCGTCAGTAAAGTCGTCGTGTCCACAGGAGACGTACCTGTGCAGCTAGACCGGTTAAAAAATCGGTTAATAAAGAATTATGTGAAAATACTAGTGGTATTTGCATTTTCTGGCTTTGCATTAATTGTAATAATATTCGAAAGCAACGAAAACTACTTAATATTGTAAAATAAGACCGCAAAATAACAATTTTATCCAACTCGATACTTTTCTCACCGACAAATGCTAACTGAGACAAGTCTCGATAGCCAGCCTTCGAAATCGTCGATACGATACGTCAAAATGCGGTTCGTGCTCGCATTTTTGTTTATAAAGTGTTACGTTTCACGGACTTCTCGATACCAACTCGATACCTACTCGATACGTTACCGATACGATAGAATATTTATAGTTTGTGCTTCGAGATTTAGTTCCTTTTCCGTACGATAGGGGCGCTGTTAATTTTTCATACATTTTTTTCTCGATACCGATACGAATATTTTTTCGCAAGGAGTTCGTGCTTCCGCTACAGACATTCCAACGCTTCGTCGACAATATGACCCGAGGGCTCGATTTCACATATGCCTATCTCGACGATTTTTTGGTCTACTCACCAAACGAAGAAACGCACAAAGAACATCTGACACAGCTCTTCAGAAAACTGCGCGAATACAGCATGGTGATAAACACAGCGAAGTGTGTATTCGGCGCTCCCGAAGTGACCTTCCTAGGCTACACAGTCTCATCTGATGGCATCAAACCGCTGGAATCAAAAGTAGAAGCAATACAAAACTTCCCAGCCCCAAAAACCGTGAAGGAATTACGCCGATTTTTGGGCATGCTAAATTTTTACCGGAAGTTCATTCCTGCCGCAGGTCAAATTCAAGCTCCATTACATGCGCTACTCATCGACAACGTGAAAGGATCGCACCCAGTGGCGATCATCGGTGACGCGCTAGCGGCATTCGAGAAGTGCAAGACCAGCCTTTGTCAAGCGACACTACTAGCGCATCCAGATCTTGACGCGAAGATAGCTAGATGCCTCTGACGTGGCTCTTTGGTCTGCCCTGCAACAATACAAAGACGGTAACTGTCAGCCACTTGCTGTCTTCTCGCGCAAGTTAAGCCCTGCTCAGAAAAGATACTCACCATACGACCGAGAACTGCTAGCCATCTACGAAGCAGTGAAGTACTTCAGACATATGGTAGAAGCAAAACACTTCACGATCTACAGCGACCACAAACCTTTAAGCTATGCGTTCCAATTGCGCAAAGATAAATGTTCGCCTAGACAATTCAGACATCTCGACTTTATAGCCCAATTTACAACCGACATTCGTCATATATCTGGAAAGAACAACGTTGTCGCCGATGCTTTAAGTCGAATTGAAGAAATAGCACAACCTGTAGATCTCATATTGCTAGCCAAATCACAAGAAAAAGATGCTGAGTTGAAAGAGCTACTGAACGGAAACACTTCATTGAAGCTCACAAAAACCTCCATTCCTGGTAGCTACATCAAACTATACGGTGATGAATCAACAAACATCCCGCGACCGTACGTACCCAAAGAGATGCGACGTCAAGCATTTGAAAGTCTACATTCCCTCAGCCACCCAGGCGCCAATACGACCGCCAACTTAGTGGCGCAGCGTTACGTTTGGCCAAGCATCAGGAAAGACTGCCGTGAATGGACAAAGACATGTCATTCCTGTCAGCGATCAAAAATTACTAGACACGTGTCCACTACTCCTGGAACATTCAAGCTTCCACGTGCCAGATTTACAGTAGTCCATATAGACCTCATAGGGCCGATGCCCTCATCTAATGGCTACAAATACTGCTTAACCACCGTGGATAGGTTCACCAGATGGCCAGAAGCTATACCCATAATGGACATTACTGCAGAGACGGTTGCCAAAGCCTTGATGAGCGGATGGATAGCGCGATTTGGTTGTCCGACCTCAATAATAACCGACAGAGGGCGCCAATTTGAATCAGCACTCTTCAAAAACTTGGCTGAAATGACTTGTTTCGAGCATAAACGAACAACAGCATACCACCCGGCTTGCAACGGGATGGTGGAGAGATTCCACAGACAGTTGAAGGCCGCCATCGTATGCCACGACAATCCAAACTGGACAGAATCACTTCCACTAGTCCTACTAGGAATCAGAAATGCATTCAAAGACGATATTCAGTCATCTTCAGCTGAACTCGTTTATGGAGAAACACTTAGATTGCCTGGAGAGTTATTTCAACCATCTACAGATAAAACAGATGACATAACGGACTTTATGGCAAGATTAAGACTGATTGCTAAGAATCTTCAACCAAAACCAGCATCGAGGCACTGTAATAAAACTATATTCATTTTCAAAGAACTCGCTACAAGTACTATATCTCAGAGAAGACGCCGTGAAAAGACCGCTTCTTCAGCCTGCTTACACTGGACCTCATGAAGTTATAGAAAGAGGCCAGAAAGTTTTCAAAATCCTGAAAAATGGGAAACCAGAAAATGTTTCGATAGAACGACTGAAACCAGCATATATACTTACCTTAAAAGAAAACAGCAAAAGTCCGGCTGATGATAATGATGATGCACCGCCTCCGCCTGCCCCAGAACCCCATCACGAGAAACGACCTGAAAAGAAAACACGGTCAGGAAGAACAGTTAAATTCCCTAATTATTATCGCCCTTAGACGGTCTCTGGAGGGGAGTAGTGTGGCGTCCGGTGCCTGAAACATAAACACATTACATTATAACACGAAACAAAATAAAATAAATAAGTAAAACCAACTTACCAAGGAAAAGTCGGAAGGCAGTCGTGAGGTCGGTCGTCAGGTGTAACCGACGCAAATGGCCGGCCGCCGCTCGAAAATAGAACAGCTAGCTGCCTCCGCGCCGCTCGCCGATGCCTACCTGAGCCTCACGCCGCGCGCCGCGATCCGCACCCCGCAGCGCACCGCCGCGACCTGCGGCTCGCCCCAGTCATCGATACGTAAACGAGGTTGACTCACGTCCCTCGCGCGCGACCCTTCCACTATCGTATTTGATTGTTTGTATGACCTTCAATAAACTCGTGGTTATCAGCAACAGGTGTTTATAATTCTACACCACCAACCACAGTTCGGACTCACTGAACGAGAGCGCTAGTGAATCTGACCTACCAAATGTAAAAATTGGTGATATCAACCCAACCATACCTAATCCGGTCTCGCCTAGTGAGAAGTCTCGTGAATTTGGTCCAGAAAATGAGAGATATGACGATACGAACCCAACTGTGCCTAACATTCCGAACTTGCCAAGAGAGAGACCTAGTGAATCGGACCCAGAAATTGAGAGGTCTGGTGATATGAATCCAATCAAATCTAATAGTCCAGACTTGTCTGGAACAGAGACGTCTAGTGAATTGGGCTCAGAAAACGAAAGATCTGCTGATATAAACACAGTTATACCTAATAGTCCGGACTCACTAAGAGATAGGTCTGGTGTAACAGACCAACAAAATGGGAGATCTGGTGATATGTACCCAGTTATACTTCATAGTCCGGACTCGCCAACAGGACAGTCAAGTGAATTGGGCTCAGATGATGAGAGATCTGGTGATACTAACCATATTATACCTAACGTTTCGGTCTCGCCAAGAGAGAGTTCTAATGAATAGAGTCCAAAAAATGAGAGATCTGGTGACCCGATAATATCTAATAGTCCAGACTTGCCCAGAGAGAGATCTAGTGAACCGGGCCCAGAAAATGATAGATCTGGTGATACGAACTCCCTAATTGGAAGACTTATACATGCAGACTCACAAAGGGGAAGACTTAGAGATACGGACTCACGAGCAGAGATTTCTACAGATCCAGATTTGCAAATAGAAAGGCCTAATGATCCGGAATCACAAAACAGGATAATCAGTGAACTGGAGTCAAAAATTTCAAGCTTAAAACGTTCCATAAATAATGCTGAAGCATTATTGAAACGACTGAGAGCAAGCGACTCAAGTTGGAGAAACTCAAATGTTTCTACTCCCAACAGAATGATTTTGCACTCAAAGAGTAAATCCATTTCACGAATAATTGAATTTGAATCTGAAAAAGATGGGAACAATGAAACTGTAAAAGATTAAAACGACGAGAAAGACGCAAATAGTCCTGTATTATTAACTCAGCAACAAAAGCATAGTGCTGTAAGAGTAACGATGCCCAAACAAGTCAGTGTAAAAGATACAGAAACTCCGTTAGTAATAACTCCGAGATTGAACCTTAGAAGCGCTACAGTGTCAACTCAAAGCAGATATCAAGATATACTAAAGAGCACTGTAACAACTCAAGATCCCGAACTAGGTACACCGATTATAACTTCAAGTACTCACATTAATGAGAAAGATTTAAGAAATGTAACGTCTTCTTCTCAAAATAAAGAACGAAAAGTGACTGTGTCCACTCAAGACAATTTAAGGAGTATATTCTCGACGTCTGTGCTTAACCAAAATACTCGAAGCGAGTCTATAGCGTCTCGATCCGATAGAGCTCGAAGCGCGACTGTCACCACTCAAGACCGTGGACAAATTGTGGTACTCGATTTAGTGCTATAATTTGTTCCAGTTCACTGATTATCCTGTTTTGTGATTCCGGATCATTAGGCCTTTCTATTTGCAAATCTGGATCTGTAGAAATCTCTGCTCGTGAGTCCGTATCTCTAAGTCTTCCCCTTTGTGAGTCTGCATGTATAAGTCTTCCAATTAGGGAGTTCGTATCACCAGATCTATCATTTTCTGGGCCCGGTTCACTAGATCTCTCTCTGGGCAAGTCTGGACTATTAGATATTATCGGGTCACCAGATCTCTCATTTTTTGGACTCTATTCATTAGAACTCTCTCTTGGCGAGACCGAAACGTTAGGTATAATATGGTTAGTATCACCAGATCTCTCATCATCTGAGCCCAATTCACTTGACTGTCCTGTTGGCGAGTCCGGACTATGAAGTATAACTGGGTACATATCACCAGATCTCCCATTTTGTTGGTCTGTTACACCAGACCTATCTCTTAGTGAGTCCGGACTATTAGGTATAACTGTGTTTATATCAGCAGATCTTTCGTTTTCTGAGCCCAATTCACTAGACGTCTCTGTTCCAGACAAGTCTGGACTATTAGATTTGATTGGATTCATATCACCAGACCTCTCAATTTCTGGGTCCGATTCACTAGGTCTCTCTCTTGGCAAGTTCGGAATGTTAGGCACAGTTGGGTTCGTATCGTCATATCTCTCATTTTCTGGACCAAATTCACGAGACTTCTCACTAGGCGAGACCGGATTAGGTATGGTTGGGTTGATATCACCAATTTTTACATTTGGTAGGTCAGATTCACTAGCGCTCTCGTTCAGTGAGTCCGAACTGTGGTTGGTGGTGTAGAATTATAAACACCTGTTGCTGATAACCACGAGTTTATTGAAGGTCATACAAACAATCAAATACGATAGTGGAAGGGTCGCGCGCGAGGGACGTGAGTCAACCTCGTTTACGTATCGATGACTGGGGCGAGCCGCAGGTCGCGGCGGTGCGCTGCGGGGTGCGGATCGCGGCGCGCGGCGTGAGGCTCAGGTAGGCATCGGCGAGCGGCGCGGAGGCAGCTAGCTGTTCTATTTTCGAGCGGCGGCCGGCCATTTGCGTCGGTTACACCTGACGACCGACCTCACGACTGCCTTCCGACTTTTCCTTGGTAAGTTGGTTTTACTTATTTATTTTATTTTGTTTCGTGTTATAATGTAATGTGTTTATGTTTCAGGCACCGGACGCCACACTACTCCCCTCCAGAGACCGTCTAAGGGCGATAATAATTAGGGAATTTAACTGTTCTTCCTGACCGTGTTTTCTTTTCAGGTCGTTTCTCGTGATGGGGTTCTGGGGCAGGCGGAGGCGGTGCATCATCATTATCATCAGCCGGACTTTTGCTGTTTTCTTTTAAGGTAAGTATATATGCTGGTTTCAGTCGTTCTATCGAAACATTTTCTGGTTTCCCATTTTTCAGGATTTTGAAAACTTTCTGGCCTCTTTCTATAACTTCATGAGGTCCAGTGTAAGCAGGCTGAAGAAGCGGTCTTTTCACGGCGTCTTCTCTGAGATATAGTACTTGTAGCGAGTTCTTTGAAAATGAATATAGTTTTATTACAGTGCCTCGATGCTGGTTTTGGTTGAAGATTCTTAGCAATCAGTCTTAATCTTGCCATAAAGTCCGTTATGTCATCTGTTTTATCTGTAGATGGTTGAAATAACTCTCCAGGCAATCTAAGTGTTTCTCCATAAACGAGTTCAGCTGAAGATGACTGAATATCGTCTTTGAATGCATTTCTGATTCCTAGTAGGACTAGTGGAAGTGATTCTGTCCAGTTTGGATTGTCGTGGCATACGATGGCGGCCTTCAACTGTCTGTGGAATCTCTCCACCATCCCGTTGCAAGCCGGGTGGTATGCTTTTGTTCGTTTATGCTCGAAACAAGTCATTTCAGCCAAGTTTTTGAAGAGTGCTGATTCAAATTGGCGCCCTCTGTCGGTTATTATTGAGGTCGGACAACCAAATCGCGCTATCCATCCGCTCATCAAGGCTTTGGCAACCGTCTCTGCAGTAATGTCCATTATGGGTATAGCTTCTGGCCATCTGGTGAACCTATCCACGGTGGTTAAGCAGTATTTGTAGCCATTAGATGAGGGCATCGGCCCTATGAGGTCTATATGGACTACTGTAAATCTGGCACGTGGAAGCTTGAATGTTCCAGGAGTAGTGGACACGTGTCTAGTAATTTTTGATCGCTGACAGGAATGACATGTCTTTGTCCATTCACGGCAGTCTTTCCTGATGCTTGGCCAAACGTAACGCTGCGCCACTAAGTTGGCGGTCGTATTGGCGCCTGGGTGGCTGAGGGAATGTAGACTTTCAAATGCTTGACGTCGCATCTCTTTGGGTACGTACGGTCGCGGGATGTTTGTTGATTCATCACCGTATAGTTTGATGTAGCTACCAGGAATGGAGGTTTTTGTGAGCTTCAATGAAGTGTTTCCGTTCAGTAGCTCTTTCAACTCAGCATCTTTTTCTTGTGATTTGGCTAGCAATATGAGATCTACAGGTTGTGCTATTTCTTCAATTCGACTTAAAGCATCGGCGACAACGTTGTTCTTTCCAGATATATGACGAATGTCGGTTGTAAATTGGGCTATAAAGTCGAGATGTCTGAATTGTCTAGGCGAACATTTATCTTTGCGCAATTGGAACGCATAGCTTAAAGGTTTGTGGTCGCTGTAGATCGTGAAGTGTTTTGCTTCTACCATATGTCTGAAGTACTTCACTGCTTCGTAGATGGCTAGCAGTTCTCGGTCGTATGGTGAGTATCTTTTCTGAGCAGGGCTTAACTTGCGCGAGAAGACAGCAAGTGGCTGACAGTTACCGTCTTTGTATTGTTGCAGGGCAGACCAAAGAGCCACGTCAGAGGCATCTAGCTATCTTCGCGTCAAGATCTGGATGCGCTAGTAGTGTCGCTTGACAAAGGCTGGTCTTGCACTTCTCGAATGCCGCTAGCGCGTCACCGATGATCGCCACTGGGTGCGATCCTTTCACGTTGTCGATGAGTAGCGCATGTAATGGAGCTTGAATTTGACCTGCGGCAGGAATGAACTTCCGGTAAAAATTTAGCATGCCCAAAAATCGGCGTAATTCCTTCACGGTTTTTGGGGCTGGGAAGTTTTGTATTGCTTCTACTTTTGATTCCAGCGGTTTGATGCCATCAGATGAGACTGTGTAGCCTAGGAAGGTCACTTCGGGAGCGCCGAATACACACTTCGCTGTGTTTATCACCATGCTGTATTCGCGCAGTTTTCTGAAGAGCTGTGTCAGATGTTCTTTGTGCGTTTCTTCGTTTGGTGAGTAGACCAAAAAATCGTCGAGATAGGCATATGTGAAATCGAGCCCTCGGGTCATATTGTCGACGAAGCGTTGGAATGTCTGTAGCGGAAGCACGAACTCCTTGCGAAAAAATATTCGTATCGGTATCGAGAAAAAAATGTATGAAAAATTAACAGCGCCCCTATCGTACGGAAAAGGAACTAAATCTCGAAGCACAAACTATAAATATTCTATCGTATCGGTAACGTATCGAGTAGGTATCGAGTTGGTATCGAGAAGTCCGTGAAACGTAACACTTTATAAACAAAAATGCGAGCACGAACCGCATTTTGACGTATCGTATCGACGATTTCGAAGGCTGGCTATCGAGACTTGTCTCAGTTAGAATTTGTCGGTGAGAAAAGTATCGAGTTGGATAAAATTGTTATTTTGCGGTCTTATTTTACAATATTAAGTAGTTTTCGTTGCTTTCGAATATTATTACAATTAATGCAAAGCCAGAAAATGCAAATACCACTAGTATTTTCACATAATTCTTTATTAACCGATTTTTTAACCGGTTTAGCTGCACAGGTACGTCTCCTGTGGACACGACGACTTTACTGACGGGCCGCCCTCACGGTGGTACTGGCTTGATGTGGAACACCCGAATCTTTCCGTGCGTTACTGTGATGGACTGTGATAATCCGCGAGTGTGCGCTATACGTATAAATATGCAATCTAGTGCGTTCATAGTGATGTGCGTGTATATGCCGGTAAACAAACGGAATAATCTCACGACGTTTACGGAATGTATGGGGACTGTGAGTGCTATTCATAATGATTGTAAAGATATTCCTATTTACGTACTTGGCGACTATAATGCAAATCCTGGCGAATTGTTTTGTAATGAGTTGTTGATAACATGTAATGAATTAAATTTTGTACCTATTGATATAAACAAGTTAGGTATGACATCGAACACTTTCACTTACGTTGACATGAGATGTGGGTCTAAACGTTGGCTTGATCACATAGTTGTATCACAATCAGCAGTTCTAACGATTAGTAAAGTGTTTGTAAAATATGATGTGTTATGGTCCGATCATTTCCCTATTATTTGTGAGTGTAATTTAGATTGTTTGACACCTGTGACATTTAGTCTGAATGTAGATATAAATAATGTTGCGTGGGGTGAAAAAACTACAGTGCAAATTTTGCAATATCAGACTGAATGTCATAAACGCTTACGATTAATTGACTTCCCTAGTGAGTTTGAGAAATGTAGTGATAAATATTGTAATGACCCTTCGCATAGCTGTATAATTGACAAACTGTACTCGGACATTGTGAGTGCGCTGTGCGCGTCGTCTATGAATAGTCGAGGAGGGGAGCATAAACAGAAGAAACGAAGAGGAAATACTATTGTAGGCTGGAATAAACACGTCAGTGATAGTCATAGATTAGCCAGAGCGGATTTTCAGAACTGGCAGTTATACGGTTGTCCGAAAACTGGCGAAATTTATGAAAAAATGTGTGAAAGTAGGAAAGTATTCAAATCACGTCTTAGATGGTGTCAAAATCATCAAGAGCAACTGAAAATGGATATCCTTGCCTATAAGCACAGTAGTAAGGATTTCAATGGTTTTTGGAAAAATACTAATAGTCTAAAAAATCGGCCTGGCCTGCCAATCGCGGTGGACGGAACTAGTAATTTAAAATGCATTGCTGACAAATTTAGGAACCATTTTATTGTGAAATCTCCTTAAGGTCCTTCACAATTATTGGGAAGCAGTGGGAGAACAGAGAGTGGTGAATGCTGTCTCTCTTCTGTAGGTGAATGTGTGAAAACTAGAATCACGGCCAGTGATGTACGCAAGGTGATTAAATATATATCAAAAGGCAAATCCCCGGGTCGTGATGGTTTGAGCATAGAACATATTCAGCATGCGGGGCCTCATATATGCAGTGTTAGCTTTGTTGTACAACTTTTGCGTATCTCACTCATACCTACCGAATGACCTGATGTTAACCAACGTCGTACCTGTCGCAAAAAACAAAACTGGAGATTTGTCAGATATTACGAATTATCGCCCAATCTCATTAGCAACAATCATTGCAAAAATATTTGACGGCATTCTTAACTCGCAATTAAATAAATACTTGAAGTTACATGACAATCAGCACGGTTTTCGATCAGGGCTGTTTACAGAAACTGCTATATTGTGTCTGAAGAGTGCTGTCAAATATTGCACAAAAAGGAAAACACCTGTTTATGCTTGCTTCCTCGATATATCCAAGGCATTTGACACGGTATCATATGATATACTCTGGGAGAAAATGAGAACATCACAGGTCCCTAATGAAATAATCAACATCTTTAGGTATTGGTACGAGAATCAACAGAACAGTGTAAAGTGGGCGGGAACGCTATCAGACCCGTACAGGCTGCAGTGCGGAGTGAGGCAAGGCGGCTTGACCTCGCCGAGCATGTACAACCTGTACATAAATGGGCTAATTGAGGCGCTTAGTGACCAACATATCGGTTGTCACATAGATGACGTTTGTTTTAATAACATAAGCTACGCGGACGATATGGTGCTCCTAAGCGCCTCGGTTTGTGGTCTGCGTAAATTGCTTAACATTTGTGAAAGTCACGGTTTGAAATACAATGTTAAGAAAAGTAAGTGTATGGTTTTCCAGGGTGGAATTAGGAAAGTGACAGAAGTCCCACCTATAAAGCTCAGTGGTACTCCGCTGGAACAAGTTCAGCAATTTAAGTATCTTGGACATTTAGTGACACCCTCCCTGGAGGACGACACTGACATCGAGAGAGAACGGAGGGCGCTGGCGGTCAGAGCCAACATGGTGGTCCGCAGGTTCGCACGGTGCTCCAAAAACGTTAAAATAACTCTTTTTAGAGCCTACTGTACTACGTTTTACACGTGTAGCCTGTGGGCCAACTACACACAAAGGGCATACAGTGCGCTCCGTGTCCAGTTTAATAATGCGTTTCGGATGCTGGTGGGACTCCCTCGATATTGTAGCGCATCTTCAATGTTTGCGGAAGCGCGCGTCGACTGTTTTTACGCCATAATTCGCAAGAGATGTGCTTCGTTGGTGCGGCGGGCGCGGGGGAGTCCTAACAGCATGGTGCTCGCACTCGCAGATAGATTGGATTGTCCCTACATTGCTCACGGTTGCAGAATGCACATACCTTGTAGAGCTCATGAGAGGATATTTTAGTTAAGTATAATTTAATTCATGACATTTTTAATTTTATAATTTAATTGTAATTGTATTATGTAATTTAATTGTAATAATGTTATTTTGATTTTTTTTCGTAATGTAAAGTGACTGCCGATAATGTTTGATATTTTATGTATGAGTCCTAGTTACTCCAAATTTAAACGTTTTATTATTATTATTATTTATTATACAACGTGTTTAAGAAAGGTGTGATCACACATGAGGTAAATCATAATGAGCAACTTTAATGAATAATGAAAGTTGTTCATTATCATGAACCTAGAAAAAACAGTTGTTTTTCTAGGTTCATGGTCATTATGTTTACCTAATGCGTGGTACCTCAACAGTCATTATTTTCTGAAGATGTTTTTATGAGATTAGATTAGAGGAAGAGCTTTGAAAAATATATTAGTGGACAGAAATAACGGACTAGACACATAAATAATATGTTTTTATTTAAATTCAATAAGTGGAAGTAAACCATACGAAAATATAGATTACTTATAAGACATTTTCCATAAACGATACACAAACATTCATAGCCTGTTTCATTATCCATCCATGCAGCTGCAATTGCAGCTCCATATAACTCCGTCATACTATTTTCTTGTAGCTACTAGGGATATAAGAGGAACCTCCTCTTAAGAGGTGACCGGTGGTGGAGGCGGAGCAACAGTGGGCTGACTGCTCGTTCCTGGAATATTCCAATCTGAAAAAGGCCCAAATGAATAAGATTAATAAATATATTAGAGACATCATTCACATGGCCTCTGTGTAACCTCAACTTGTAATATTAACAAAGCCTCCTAGAAATTTATATGGTAGGTACATAATACCCTATAGATAATAACGTCCAGACACGGGGAAAACACCTATATTACATAGTCCCAAATGCTTGCCCTAGGAGGGACTCGAACCCACCACTTATTACATTAGCCAGAGTTGCTAACTACTGGGCCATCAAGGCACTAAAAATTAATCTGTCATTAATTAATTATCTTAAGTTTATTTTGTAAAGGTAATTTATGTATGATAATCACCATTTACATTGAAATGACAAATCCTTTGGTGAGCTGAGTCTTGTTTAATTTCATTATTTGAACAATGTGATATATCATAGTAAGAATACTTAAGAAATCAACTGTGATAAGTAACTACCCACTGGATGGACGTAACTACTAACTGGCTCATATGGTACAAGTTCTTGAGAGCTTCAGGTTGCTCTGACAGGCTCTTCCTCTACCACAGACATCATGCCCTGGAATAATAATAAAAAATAAGTTATTAAACTAGCTGTTACGTATTTACAAAATGCACACTATTCTAACCTGTTCAAACCAAGCTTCTTCTATCACCATACCCAAAAAAAGTCTAGCCATTGACACGAAATGAATGATCACCATACCCGTTGCTGCTTGCACTCCAATTATCTGTATAACCCTATTTTCAAGGACCTTAGCTAAGCAAATCTTAAAAGTATGAAGTACCGAGAAGGTAGAGGCGGTATGTCAAGATTGTCAAGTGCCCCAAACAGCAAAAAATGCAATTGAGACAACATACCTTGTGTTCGGATTTACTTGATTATAGAAAATGTGTCATGTTGGCAACCGCTTTCGAATTTAAAATAAGTGGTAACTTGTCGTAAGCCCCACGTTTGGTTAACGTCTTAACAGCCAATCACATAATTTAGAAAATACAGTCGGAAGTTAAGCGAGTGGCCTGACGGCCAACCACAAAAATAAAAAAATGTAAGAGGAAGTTGACTGTGATTGGTGGTTGGAAAGGGCGCGGACCAATCGAGGGGCTTTTGGAGAGAATAGGGGGTTGGGATCGAAAAGGCAGCATGGTCGGCGGGACAAGGCACATTCGGAACGAGGACGACGTAGGAGTTAATTGTATTTCGCTCTTAACTGTACTTGATAATAAAAAGTAAATTGATTTGATTATTTGCGCGTTATTCTTCTCTTCGGAGGTCGAGTTTCCAACAACTCAGAGGTGGTAATCGCAACCGACTTCAATCATACGTAAGTACACGTCCAGTTTTTCGATAATAGAAGGTACATTTTATCGTGTGATGTAATCTTTATATTTTGCAGTCTTTAATGTGTTTAGTGCTGTCCATGATCAAAATAGCGTGACGCGGTGCAGTTGGTAATCAGTGTTGTTTTTATTTTTATGTACCTCCATTTCGTTTCAAACATTTTGCATAAATCACTAAAGCCCACTGTTGATCATAAGATTGCCCTTGAAGCGTGAGTATCCATCACGCTAGCCTATCGTGGAACGGAGAATGTTGTTTAACATATAGTGGTACAATTGCTTAATCGAAGTCCTTATTAAATGTAGGTACCTTCTCAAACGATCCAGCATTTCGAACATACGTTTGGCTTGGTTGATATTGTACGTTTAGGTATTGACATTATTCAAATCAATGGCGAGCATTTAAAGATGGCGGATCGTCAGTGCTATTAATATTTTTCTTTTTGAAGTACCCTACGTTTTGGAATAAGAATAAATAAATTTCAGCAAAGAATACTACAGTCGTAGTCGAAGTTTTTGTTATCTAGATTATCTTTTGTACAAGCAATTATTTAACTTGCAATGTATGTAGATACCTATGTATGTATGCAAGTTCAGGTGGAATCTTTCAAGTAAAATTTTACCAACTTCTCGGTTTCCGATTAAGCTGAAATTTTGCATGCAGCTTGTATTAAAATAAAAGGGTGATTGGTACTTTTATAATGATTGTTCGATAGTTGAAGTAAACTTCTTACATTGAAAATCATAACTATTGCAAAACCCCCAGATTCCAAGATACCTCATAGAAGTGATTACACCCGTAGAATTTTAAAACAGTCTTGAAATGTTTCTTTTTTTTTGTGTTGCGATGCAACGCAAAAATTTCAGACGATGGATGAATCGGGGCGTCGAAGTCGAGATCGAGACAGACGAAGAAGCTGTGAGACACCTGCTCGAAGTATAATTCTTGGAACGCGATCTCGAAGCCGAAGTCGCATCTGGTCTCGCAATCCTGGCGAGCATGAGTGCAGCCGCCAATTGAGCAGCGAGCACCAACGAGTGAAACTACTAGAAAGTGAGCTGATGCGAGAACGAAGAAGACTTCTTTCTGCGGAGCAGCGGCATCAGCGTGTGCTGGCGGGGCCAAGCAGCGAGCAACGCGGCGGTCGTCGCGGCTACTCCGTCGGCCACGTGCGACGAGATGCGAGAAGCCAAGCGGAGCCACGTCTCTACGCCGGACGAGCTGAAAGGTCACGTAGCCCTTCACTTTCTAGAAATGATATTTCTAATTTTCTTAAATACCTTAGGAATGGTCTCTCCTCTACCCAGAATGCATCATCAACGCCGAAACTTGATTATAACAACATTTTGCCTAGTTTCGATCCTTCCAAAAATAACCAGCGTACCGACGTGTGGATTAAGAAGGTGAACGAGTGCGCATCTGTGTATGGGTGGGACGACAAAACGACAACACATTTTGCTATGCAAAAGCTTCAAGGTCTGGCCAAAACCTGGTATGAGGGACTCCATACAATTTTATTCACTTGGACGGAATGGCAAAGCAAACTTCTTGACGCGTTTCCCTTTGAACAAAATTATGGCCAGATCTTGGAAAACATGCTTAGGAGAAAAAGTAGGCATAACGAATCAATTGAGATTTACTATTATGAAAAGTTGACTCTTCTAAATCAATGTGATATCGTAGGAAGACGAGCAGTGGATTGCATTGTACATGTTATAACCGATCGCACTATAAGAACCGGTGCCTTGGCGTTACGTTGTTCACATCCTGATCAACTATTACATTATCTGGGCAATAACAGATACTCTCAACAGGGTTTTTCAGACGGAGCTTCGCATAAAACAAATACTGATAATTCCGCCGTAGGTAATCACTCGAGACAAAAATTGAGAACTAAATCGAATACTGGGGGAACTGTTGGTTGTTTCAACTGCAAGCAGACTGGACATGCCTATGCTTATTGTCCTAAACCTATTGTAAGATGTACTGGTTGTAATAGGGTGGGACACGCCGTCAATGATTGCCCCAGTGGACAAGACGACAAAACGAAAATTAAGATTGATTCTGTACCAAAAACAATGCGTATAGATTCTATACAAAATCGTAATGATAACGATCCGGGTTCTAAATTTACTAAAGTAAGTAAGTTCGTATAGGCCGGGTGGCTAGCCCTGGTGTCAGAATTTACTAAAGAAGTGCAAATAAACGGAACACCATTAACTGCATTCGTAGATTTTGGCAGTGATGTCACTTTAGTGAAAGATTCCGTTGTTCGCACTTTAGGGTTATCTCACAGCAACGTGCCCTCTACTCTGAAGGGCTTTGGAAACAATTTGGTCCAATCATTGGGCGAATTGTCACTTGAGTTAAGTGTGGATGACGTCAGTGCCAAGGTCATTTGTAGGGTCGTAGATGATAACATGTTAGATAAACCGGTGTTGATAGGACAATCCTATATCGAGCAACCGCATATAATCGCGTACAAGAACGTTACGAAGTTGCAATTTCTTGATATTGGGCATGAGCTACCTCAACCTGACATAGATGAAATGCAAACTTCGTTAAAAGTTAGATCTCGTGATATCGTAGAGTTACACGGTCCTGCTACATTGAGAGCGCGAGTTGAGCCTTCGTTTTGTGGTAGTCTCCTTGTGAAAAATGGCATCGCAGGCGAACCAAACCAACAGTACCACGTTTTGGGAGGATTGTATCGCGCTACAAATGGACGCGTTGATGTAGAGGTGTTTCCTTTGTTAGGGTTTTGTCGCTTTTCAAAAGATGGAGTTTTTTGTCGGGGAGAAAGAGTACATTTCGTCAATCAAGTAGTAGCAGAATATCCGGCAGTATTGGTGATTGAAAAGGATGAAATCGACGTTAGCAAGGTTCGGATAGGTAGTCAGGTGTCTGAAAATGATAAGCAATGTTTGCTCGATTTGCTAGAGCAGTACAAACAGTGTTTCACGACGTCTCTTTCTAATTTAGGGTGCACGAATTTAGCTGAAATGCATATAGAGTTGAATAGTGACCGTCCAGTCGTATATCGCCCATACAGGTTGTCCCATCATGAACGAGAGAAGGTGCGCCTCATGGTAGACGAAATGACGGATGCAGGCATAATCAGAGAATCTACTTCTGATTATGCTAGTCCTATACTACTTGTTCGTAAAAAGGATGGTTCGCTTAGAATGTGCGTAGATTATCGCAAATTAAATTCAGTAACTTTAAAAGAAAGGTACCCTATACCCATTATCGAAGATGAAATAGCACGACTTTCGGGTCAATCCTGTTTCATCACACTCGATCTTGCTTCCGGGTACTACCAAGTCCCTATTTCTGAACAGAGCAAGCATCTTACATCCTTTGTCACACCAGACGGTCAGTACGAATTCAATCGAATGCCGTTTGGCTTAGCAAACGCGCCATTCAAACGCGCATTCAACGGATGATAAATGCTCTTTTAGGCTCAGCCCGGTTTAACAAAGCAACCGCTTACATAGATGATGTTCTCATTTTTGGCGCAAATCCGTCAGAGTGCATTATGCATCTTGAAGAGATTTTGCGTTTGATAAAGGCGGCTAATCTCACCCTTAATCTCGAAAAATGTGATTTTCTCCGTGACAAGATCAATTATCTTGGGTACGAAATCAGTGCGGCAGGAATAAGGCCAGGCGAAGAGAAAATTCTGAGCGTACAGAATTTTCCGCGACCAGAAAATGTGCACAATGTCCGACAATTTCTCGGGCTAGCGAGCTATTTTCGGAAATTTATACACAATTTCGCCATGATAGCGTTCCCGTTGAGCAAACTATTGAAGAAGGCAGCACTGTGGGAATGGAGTGATAGTCAAGAAGAAGCGTTTCAAATTCTTAAGTCCAAGCTAGTAGACAGACCAATTTTGGCTATATACGACCCAACTGCGGAAACCGAACTGCACACAGACGCAAGTAGAGTAGGCATAGGTGGCATTCTCTTACAGAGGAAGTCTTCGGACGACTCCTTTCGTCCCATGCGACGATGCGCAGGCCGTGCGTCCTTGGAACCAGGCGAGCAATATCGAAGAGATGTACCTAGCCACGCAATCCAACCCTGCGTATCACGGGCTGTGCGGTAATGTACCCGATGTATCTCAGATGAGACGGGCCACGCGACTTGATCCCGATGACCCGCAGGCCGTATATTGTTGAAGAGACGGGTTACGTGAGTCGATTCGATTTAGTGATCGAGGCATACTTAATGTGTATAGTGATTAGTATAGTCAGAGTTGTGCGTATGCCATGAAATATTGTACAATGTACATAGTCACTGAGAGAGTCGTGTAATTATATATATCGAAAATCGCATACCTGTTAATGAACGTAGCGTTTGAGTTGATCGATAGTGTAAAGTTGCGTAAAAGTTAATAATCGGTTGTTCGATGTGCCTTAAGCAATTCAAAATAAATATGCATATATAATATAGTAGTAAACTAAGGATTCTTATTCGGCTGTTGATTCAGAAGTACTCAGAAGTTTTCACTGTAACCAAAACTACTAAAAATATTTTATACAGCAAGCCTATATTAATACTGCTATAGCGCTATAAGTTCTATAATTTGCAATGTAAATATAATATATCGTATCATGATTTCTGATTATAAACAAATCTGTAATTTTGTAAAATTTTTAAGGTAACCAGTACGTAGGTAACCAGTTCCATCATTATTACAGGCGATCGAAATAGTGCTAAGCTACCCTGTATTTAAATTCATAGTTACAATTATTGTTCGGAATTTATTTGATGGCTCAATATATTTACTCTGTATTTCTATTTACTGAATAAGTAGTCTGACAAGACTTAAGATAGTTTTCGTATATTCGAAGTTAATTGTAATTTTAAGTCGTTTATTTCAATATGAGAATACCTTTTGAAAATCGTAATTTGGAATTTGTTTATTTTTATCTTTTTGTTTTTAGTTGTAGAAAATTCAGTATATATAATGTAGCTGCAATTATTAAGTTGTAAATAGATTGTCGAAATACCTTAAGAATTGATCTACGTTGCAAACTAAATTGTAATATAAACTAGGACTATATAGACTATAAGATAAATAGTTGTAACTCGCGACTGACCATGTTGCCGAATGTTCGGGTTCCACCTGGGCCGTATGCAGGGACGCAAACGTTTTCAGGATGGTCGAATGTTCGGATTTACTTGATTATAGAAAATGTGTCATGTTGGCAACCGCTTTCGAATTTAAAATAAGTGGTAACTTGTCGTAAGCCCCACGTTTGGTTAACGTCTTAACAGCCAATCACATAATTTAGAAAATACAGTCGGAAGTTAAGCGAGTGGCCTGACGGCCAACCACAAAAATAAAAAAATGTAAGAGGAAGTTGACTGTGATTGGTGGTTGGAAAGGGCGCGGACCAATCGAGGGGCTTTTGGAGGGAATAGGGGGTTGGGATCGAAAAGGCAGCATGGTCGGCGGGACAAGGCACATTCGGAACGAGGACGACGTAGGAGTTAATTGTATTTCGCTCTTAACTGTACTTGATAATAAAAAGTAAATTGATTTGATTATTTGCGCGTTATTCTTCTCTTCGGAGGTCGAGTTTCCAACACTTGCACCATTTCTCCTCCGACTATGGGCTCCTGTGACATCACTATTTATTAGCAAGCCTTTTCCATTTGAAGCGTCGACTTAGTGGGCCACCACCGTTTCGACAAATATCAATTTCTGCAAGAATTGATCTAATTAGTTTCCATTTCACATCACGAAAACACAAAACTGCACATAACAAAACACTTAAATAAAACTTACCTACTTTCCAAAGTACATTCACTATCATCATGTACTTAATAATTATGGCTAGTTCCTCAATTATAATATTATTTATTGTTGAAAGCGACAGGAATCATTTAAAAAGTCTTCGTACGTAGTATTGTAAACAAACTTGACCTCAATATTTTGTTTGGAGCAAGTGTCAATGAAATCATTTCGTTCGAAAACCGTGAAAGCTTACGTTGTTAGAAAGACTTGGTCAAAATAAATTCGACTTTCTAGGAGTAGAGTAAGCATTTATTTATTTGTGTTTTTTTATGGATTATATTCGTATAAAAAATGATTTATAATTCATGATAAATACATTTCTATGTCCTATATAATAAAACCGGTAATTTCCGACTTTGTTTCTGAACGAAACACGCACCTCCTTGCTTACGATAGTATGACGTCACTTACGGAATCGTATCGAGCATTCGTATGTCCGACGATACCGCTTCGTGCTGCCTCTTATCGTCATACTCCGTTATCGTATCGAGACGTCGATACGTTGACGATACGAAACCGCTGGAAGTTCGTGCTTGAGCTACTGGCCTGCGTTCCGAAGTCCGAAAGACATAAACGGGAACTCGAAGAGGCCAAACGGTGTACAAATTGCCGTCTTCGCGATGTCTTCGTCGCTGACTAGAATCTGGTTGTAGGCCTTAACTAAATCTATTTTTGAAAAGACGGTACAACCAGAAATGTTGTGAGTGAAGTCGTGGATGTTGCGGATGGGGTAGCGATCGGAAATGGTTCTAGCGTTCAACATCCGATAATCGCCGCATGGGCGCCATCCGTCGTCTTTTTTTGGCGCTAGGTGTAAAGGCGATGCCCAAGGACTCTCTGATGGTCTAGCGGTACCGTTCTTAAGCATGGCTTCGAACTCTTTCTTAGCTATGAGTAGTTTGTCCGGAGCCAAGCGACGTGGAGTGCAGGAAACTGGAGGCCCTGGCGTAGTCCTTATGTGGTGGACAGTGCTGTGGTTTATTGTATTTTCGGCGCCTGCAGGTTTTGTGATTTCCGGGAACTGACGGAGTAATTTGTGGTAAGCTGAGTCGCCGATCAATGTCTTGATAGAAGATATAGTGTTCGACGACGATGCTGCTTTTGCTGCTGCTGACAGAGTTGTAGTGGTGTCAATCAAGCGTTTGTTCCGGCAATCGACTATAAGACCGTAGTGTGACAGGAAGTCGGCTCCGATTATGGCTTTCGTCACGTCTGCGACAATGAAACGCCAGCTGTAGTCCCGCCGTAGTCCAAGATTTAAATTGAGATGTGCGAAACCGTACGTATTTATGGGCGTCCCATTTGCCGCATAAAGTTGGTAGCTCGTTGGAGTTCGGCGTTCACGGAGAGCAGTGCGAGGGAAAACGCAGAGGTCGCTACCTGTGTCGACCAGAAACTGCATCTTCGACCTGCTATATGTCACGAATAGGCGACCAGGTGTAGGTTGGCTATCGGTCGTCGCCATTACCGATTGCCTTTTTAGTTTTCCTGTTTAAAATCGCAGGGCTTCAGGCATCGTTTCGCATCCTTGCCGTATTTGTGATGATGCCAACAATTTGGAAACCGTCGGTAGCTTGACTGGGATCGAGATCTGTCGCAGCGATGTTGGCGATCGCGCGTGTTTGACCGCGCTCGACTATTGCTGGGTTCGGTCAAATTTTCTACCTTCCGCGTCAACTCTGCGATTTGTTTCAACATCAGTTCTACAGCTGAGCATGGAGGAATTGAGCTTGGCGGTCGGACACCGACCCGAAAAATCTCGGTCGTGTCGTGAGGTATAAATGTCCTCGCTGACGTACCACTCGATCCGGTCGGCGCGTCGTTACTCTTCTCCTTCCGTCCATGTTCTTGCGGGGTCACCAATATGTGGTTGGTGGTGTAGAATTATAAACACCTGTTGCTGATAACCACGAGTTTATTGAAGGTCATACAAACAATCAAATACGATAGTGGAAGGGTCGCGCGCGAGGGACGTGAGTCAACCTCGTTTACGTATCGATGACTGGGGCGAGCCGCAGGTCGCGGCGATGCGCTACGGGGTGCGGATCGCGGCGCGCGGCGTGAGGCTCAGGTAGGCATCGGCGAGCGGCGCGGAGGCAGCTAGCTTTTCGAGCGGCGGCCGGCCATTTGCGTCGGTTACACCTGACGACCGACCTCACGACTGCCTTCCGACTTTTCCTTGGTAAGTTTCGTGTTATAATGGAATGTGTTTATGTTTCAGGCACCGGACGCCACAGAACTATACGGTATAAATGGCTCATTTCTACAAAATTCGCAAAGGAATATCTCAGTTCTCCTCTGCAGTCGCCTACGTTTAGTTGCAGGTGCAAAGAGTCGCGATGTCGCTTTTCGTTTTTTTGATTCTGTAGTTTGTGTGATCTTTGTAGTCAGAAATATCAATTTCGTGCCCAATATTCTGATCTTGACTGACATAACGGCGGTTTTTACATAACGGCGAGCGTTTTTAAACTGACGACGCCGTATGTAAACGGCGGAATCATACAAATTGCCTGCGACATATATATCATCTTGGTTCAGTCAGTCAGTCAGGTTTCGTCTCTCCCTGTTCTAGGGGCGAGGTTGCAGCCTCGAGGCTTTCCTCTTTGCTGCGGCTGGGCGCTGCGGGAACACTGCCCACAGGGAACTTTTCTGAGGGCGCGAGTATCAAACTCGCCCGCGAGGGCGAGTGACTTCTCCAGCGCCCTCTCAGCTGGATGCTGGTGGCCGTCTTGGCTTTGTTGAGCCTGAAACAATTGGTTAGCGGAAGGGGAGGGAGGAAAGGAAAAGTAGGGGACTAACTTGGGAGGGTGGGTTGGCTTGATGGGAGAGGCGAGCGTCCGACACGCCCGCGAGGGTGATTGGTACCTCAAGCCCCTCTCAGCCTGTTGGCCATCCCGGCTTTGTGGGCCATCATGGCGTTGGTGTATCTGTGTCTTCTGTGAGGGCCTCATGCAGGGCCGCCTACTTCCTCTTCTTCATCCTCCAGGAGGAGATCTCGAGGGAGAGAGCGCCAGGTACGTTCGTTTACGTCCCATCTTGGTTCGATTTTTCTCTGAATAATATACCACTTGTGGACGTTACCTTTGAGAAAATGTCCAACAACTATTTTTAATTGGGTATTTAGCATGCGAGAAAGAGAGTGTGAGGCTCATGCATTTTATTAGGTATTGCAGACTAGGGTGAACAAGAAAAGAGTAGCTATCCCGCGCTGGGCCACCGTGGTAAATAAGACGGCTAAAACGCCCTGCGTGAGTAGTGTTGCAGCTCGTTGGAATGGTAGATATAGCACGACGTAACTAGACGTGAGTTAGATGTTTTACGATGATTTAGTAAATAAGCTGTTGTTATTCTTTAATAAATGACACATTCAGTCAGACTCTAGTATCTTATTGTCTTCCTAAAGCCACCTGGCAAAGGTAGCTCTATGTTCAGCAATCGACTAGTAGAGCAGAATGATTTCTGTTTAGTTCTGGACTCTAGTACTGGTAAATTGCTGGTGGTTTACGGCGAATGAAGAACGGGATGAATAGGCTAGAAGACAATTTTTTTTTATGTCCTCTTGTAACAGCTAACCATAAACAGAGGCGATTAATGAAAACAAAAATAAAATCAACTTATAAATAAAGAAGTTATAAGCATTTTATTTTCTTGCTAGACAAACAGCTCACTATGGCAGAATATGACGTCACGGCCCGTGTCGTACATTCGCCATACTATGTTAGACTTTGTGGGAAAGGGACAAAGAATCCCCGCTTAATTCCTACCAAAATCTTTACAGACTTATATCTCTGAACTGGATTAGCCAATTTTAGTTATCTTTAGGGTTTCGTACCTCAAACGGAAAAAACGGAACCCTTATAGGATCACTTTGTTGTCCGTCTGTCCGTCTGTGTGTACGTCAAGACTATTTATCTCGGGAACGCGTAAAGATATCGAGTTGAAATTTAAACTGTATACTTATATCTATGGTTTCTTGCAGTTGTGTAAAAGAAAAACTTCTCAGGTAACGTACAAAAAAGTTAAAGCCATTTATGTTGTAAAAAACCGCATACATACTTCGACACTCACTAAAATCAAAACCTACAGGGTACTTCCCGTTGACATAGAACTATGAAATTTGGCGAGAAGGATTGTCTTAAGAGGTTAAATATATGAGTAGGAATAAATCTGAAAACTGTACATTTTTATTTAAATCACAAAAAATAAGGCCTTAAAATTCACAAAATATGGGTTCAAAATTCAAAGTGAGTAAATCGTATCATGTAAGTATATCATATAAAAGAAATTCATTAGCACATGCTAAAACATGTTTTTAATTATTTTAACAATGTGTTTGTACGGAACCCTCGATGTGCGAGCCTGACTCGCACTTGTCCGGTTTTTTTTTCCAGTTTACGAATCATAATCTTAATACTTTTAATTAATTCAATACTACCTACCTACCCTATTGCCCTTAGTTAAAAGTTGAGTCTTCACAAACTTACATATTTACTCGTATTTATATATGCATGGATATTACAAGTGCGTAGAAACAAATTAGTTCCACGAGAATGGTTGATATGCAAATAATGGCTTATATTTTGAAAGAATCCCCCACAAAAACACATTGCGCACTTAGAGATTTAAGTATCTATCTCACTTCATCTCTCTTTTTCATTATCACAATCATGAGGAATTATTGATGTCACATTTTTGATCACGCGCCAAAGTGATGCAATACCTGACGTAGAACATACAACACTTTCCAAATATTTCTACAAGAACCATTGAGAAATAATAAATGAAACATGTCTAAAAAGTATAAAAAAAGAGTAGGTTCCACCGAGATTTGAACTCGGATCGCTGGATTCAAAGTCCAGAGTGCTAACCATTACACCATGGAACCGAATCACGATGAGTGTGAACCTGCGAATTTTGCTATCACTTCCTTTCCAGTAGCTACATACCTACATACTATATCTATTCATGACGTGTTCACACAACCAGTTGTGTAAATTAGTGGGTCGGAGAGAAAGTAGCATCTTTTATGTAGAGTCAATTTTACATTAGTTTTTGGTTACATGAGAGCTTTTTAACTTTACTATCGCTAACTAATTTAAAATATATATATAATAAAAAATAAAAATATATATATAATAAAAAATATACCGTAAAATAAACCGTTTAATAAGAGCTGTGTACTGTACTGTACCAGCCACTGCAGGACGTAGGCCTACCCACGAAGAGTGATTGGGCCATATCCACCACGCTGGCCCAGTGCGGGCTGGTGGATTCACATACGCCATCGAATTTTTTCTACGGACGTATACAGGTTGCCTCACGATGTTTTCCTTCACCGAAAAGCCAATGATGTGAAATTCCGTACATAAGTTCCAAAGAAACTCATTGGTACGGGATCGGTATTTGAACCCACGACCTCACGATTGCAGGTCGGGTGTTACTACCACTAGACCACCACGGCTTCAATGCATAAATAAATGCTAGAGCTATGTACAATAATATAAATATTTTAGACGATATGTGAACTTAGATCGGATATTGATTGGTTTGGAGTAAAATTTATTATTACATAAAGATATACCTACGTACACACAGATAGTTATGAATAGATAACAAACATATAGATATATAAGTGTCATATTATTGGAGTAAAATTTATTATTACATAAAGATATACCTATACGTACACACAGATAGTTATGAATAGATAACAAACATATAGATATATAAGTGTCATATTATTATGCATTTACCTACTTACACACAAAATAATAACGGATTAGCAAGTTGAAATGGCAATGGGTAGGGCATATAGCGCGGAGAACTGAGACCGGTGGAGACGAAAAGTTCTCGAGTGGAGACCACGTACCGGCAAGCGCAGCGTAGGACGTCCACCCACAAGGTGGACGGATGACCTCATTAAACCGCAGGATCGCGCTGGATGCAAGCCGCTTCCAACCGGTCTTATTGGAGATCCATAGGAGAGGCCTATGTCCAGCAGTGGACGTCCTTTGGCTGATGGATGGACGGATGATGGACACAAAATAGTCAAACAGACAAATTATTTGGGTCAGATGTTAAAAAGCAAGTCAATTATAAACTTAATGAAATAAAATATTATTATTCGTTCATCACAAGAAATTATAAAATTACATTTCCCCAATTTTCACCAACAATGACAAATTATAAGGAATCATAAATTTCCCAGAACAAATGAATGGAATTCCATACAATTGTACATTACCGAGTGTGTCTACGCCCCTCGCGCACAGTGACGTCATCGATAACGCGTATTTTTATTTGCATACAACGCTATGTATAAATATAAGTACGTGATAAGAACATTGTGTTCGGTTTAGCGTCGGTTGATTATGTTAAACAGCTGATTAAATGCGGTTGACCTTCTGTGAAAACAGACCTTGCTTCCGCACGGGGCATAACTCTGTGTTTCTATTTAATAACACGTAGGTACTTTGATTATTTGGATTATTTAGTTTATAATGTAGTATCTTTATCTATAATCCGACCGCTTAACTCAGTCCTCGCCAGCGCAAGTACAGCGGCGCGGGGATAGACGACAAAGGGGGACTGAGACAGGTACGGCGCCTGTCTTCACCTTGCACCTTTGTCACTTTTGTCGTCTACCCCCGCGCCCTTGTACCCGCGTAGACGAGGGCTGAGTTAAGCGATCGGATTATAGCTGTTAATTTTTTATTTAAAAATCGTTAGGAATATCTGAACAACTGAATGCGGTCGACAAATAAAACTCGCGTGACATGGATCTGTCATCCCACACGACATACACAGACACACGAAAGTAAGACCAAGCCAAGACGAAGCAATGTACAGTCCACTGCTAAAGATGGCCTATCCACGAAGGGCGGATGGAACATATCTATCTCGATGGCGTTAGGGGTGGAGTCAAATACAAGATCGAATGTCTCACACAAGATGTTTCCCTTCATCGAAAAGCTAGTGGCGTGTAATTGTATACATATATTCCAAAGAACACATCGATACGGGACCGGGTTTTGAATCAACACCTCATGTGTGTAAGACGTGTGTTCTCCCGTGCTCCTTCTCTTGCTGTCTTTAAGGAGCAAGTCATAGAATTTTATTTATCGCAGTAGCCTCCATGTTAGAAAGTCATTTTAGTTGATTTATTATATTTATTTATTAATGTGTTTAGTATTTTTTATTTATTTAAGTATTAGTATGTTTTGTATGCATTATTAAATAAATAAATAAATAAATAAATATATCTTTATTGTACACAGAAACACATTACAGAAACTACTCAATATACAATATTCTGTACAATGGCGGCCTTATCGCCTTTGGCGATTTCTACCAGGCAACCTTTGGATGGACTGGATTGTTCTAAAAATAGGAGTGAGGTCGGTGGTGTATACAATACAGTACATAATTACATTGAAATAAATAGTAGCAATATAGAAAAAAAAAAAAAACCAACAGATACTATAGGTATAAATTAAAAAATATACACAAATAACTTCTTATAAATATACATACTTATATACTAATACCTAAATACATATAAATATATACCAATTTTAGCTAACATAAGGAAAGATAATGTTGATAAACAAGATTTTTAAATATGGGAAGGGATTTAGCCTGTCTAATAGCAACAGGCAGTTCGTTCCACAGCAGGACAGCTCGTAAGGTAAAGGATTTAGTATAGGAAAGGTTGGAGTGGGTAGAGGCTTTGAATTCTAGTTTCAAGGCACGAGAGGATCTTAAAGAATTGGAGTGACCTTGAATAAATTCAAAGCGCTCTTTCAGATACAAAGGAGTAGAAGGAATAAATAGGATTTTATAAAGGAGGATAAGGATATGACTATTACGGCGAAGGCGGATAGGCAACCATTTGAGCTTTTGGCGAAATTCTGAGATGTGGTCATTATTGTTGTAATATTAAATTCTTGTGTATATTGATATATATCTTATGTATATTTATGACTCTTTATTCAAGTGTATTCATTTTGTTTTAATTAAATCGCCATTATTGTACACCCCGTCCCTTAGCTTCCTCTATAATCCTTTCCTCTCTTAATCAGGTTGCCTGGAAGAAATCGCTCTAAGCGATAAGGCCGCCGGTTGTCGCACTATTTAGCGTTTTCTTTTCTTTTCTATTCTATTCTATTCTATTCAAAGTACTTAGCTCACCAAGGCAATTCTAAGTGCTAACTTCCTCCAATCAAAGTAATGTGTTGAAGAATCTTGCGGCGTCACCCATTTCCTTACCATAGACAGGTGCATCCATCCATCCATCAGCTATAGGCTACAGGACACCTACTTACTGCTCACAAGGGTTTCTCCTATGGGTTTAAAATAAGGACATTGAGGTTGAAAGCGGCTTGCATCTAGCGTCCTCGTGCGTGTGTTAGGTACTTTGTCCATCCACCTAGGCAGTGGAAATCCTACGCTGCCGGTACGTGGTGTCCATTCGAGAACATTACGCCCCCATTGGCCATGACATATCAGCGCCAAAAAAGTTCTAACTGAATCTGTTTTAATGTAGGTAACGACATACCGAGCAACACTTCGACAGATAAAGGTTAACAATTTGATAGATAAATAGAAAGTAGAGATAAAATGATTTCAAAATTCTACACTCGACGCATCGGTTCCATGGTGTAACGGTTAGCACTCTGGACTCTGAATCCAGCGATCCGAGTTCAAATCTCGGTGGAACCTGATATTTTGCAACGTTTAGAAAGATACGCAGACAATGTAACATAGGTACTGGCACTTATCCAAAAGATAACGTATTTAGTCTCACTCAATCGCTTCTAATACAATCGCAGTGCAACTAGGATAGTTTGCTTTCTAAAGATTTCTTGTTTTTTAAGTCAGATATTTGTTCTCGCTCATTCATTGATATTTTATTTTTATACTACCGGGTATTTTTTTATAACGGACCAATTCTAGGATATCATTATTTTGATCCAAATCTATTCAATATGAAGACAATTTCAAAATTGGAAAAAATCAACTATACTAACTAAAAAAATTAACTTGATCTCTGTGACAGTGACAGTGACATTGACATAGAAGATTGACATTTTTAGAGTTGAGATAGTGGTGGAAAAAATCGATTTTCAAACAATGTTGTAATGAAATCGAATGGGTAGTTGAAGGTGAGAAATTGGATTTTATTTACTTACTATTATTAAGGATCAAGTATGTACACATGTAAATAATGTTATGATATTAATTAAATACCTACTCACAATAATGTAAAGATAGTATTTATCGAAGTTTTTCACTATTATCGATGCTAATGTAACATATAATTGGGTTTAATTTAGTTACACATGTAAAAAATGTTATGACATTAAAATATACAATAAAATTAATGATAAATTAAGTTTTATTTAAAATATCGTTAGTATATACTAACGATATTTTAATTAAAATTCTATCTAAAACTCTGTGGTCACGATCATTCGTCGCCCATCACTAATCGGCATGCCCACAAAGTATGACATTGACAGGTACTGTCTGTACTATTAAGAAATTCAAGACTTCATAGGCATGATTTTTCTGACAGCTGTCACAGAGATCAAGTTAAATTTTATAGAGTATACTCGTAGGTACTACATATATTTTGTTCCGACGAAGTTTTTGTGTGGAATAATTGATTTTTCGCTAGTCCCATTGTGAATACTTTTCTTTATGACTTGCACAATGATATCCTTAAATAAGTCTCTAATATTTTCAATATTGCTTCTTCACGCTGGTAGGTATGTTTCAGTCTGATTGATCATGATTTATCCTCTTACCTAATGAGTTAATTAATATAAAAACCCGTGTACATGCCTACGTTAAGACGCTACACACAGTCATTACCATATAAGTCATAAAGCTGTCAAAAGGGGGTAAACTTATAATTTAGTAAATGGTACATTACAAGGAAACAAAACCGTTACCTACGCAGCTGTTTCCTTAACATGTGAAAATGCCATGGATGTAAGAAACGGACAAAATCAGGTGTAACACCCGGTAATATCCACCTTGTCAATTTAGGCAAAAAATATTTGGAGAGTAGTTCAAATCTCATATTATTATATAAACCAAAATGTATAATAATACCCATTTTCAAAACTAAACTATAAAAATTACGGTGATATTCAATTTTTTTTGTTTTCTTTGCGTTCGGACGGAGCCGGTGCCATTAAAAATAATCTAGTGATCTAATTCAAAATGAATGAGAATTCACGCGTTATTATGTATTCGTTCTTCATTTTCGACTTCAACATCGCTGAGTTTGTGATCAAGCGCAGACATAATGCGTTAAAAAAATCACGAGAATTATACTTTATTTTTAAATCGTAACGAAAAAACCTTTCTCATTTGATTTGAGCGTCATAAATAAAATAAGTACTCCAAACATAATTTCCGTTCCCCATAATTTCTTCATGCATCAATCAGCCAAATGACACACACATAGACCTCCCTTAAGGATCTCTAATAAAACCTGCAAGAAGGCTTGCATCCAGCGTGATCCTGCGGTCTTGACGAAATCATCTATCCATCTCGTAGTTGGACGTCCTACGCTGCCCTTGCCGGCTTAATTTCTTACTTCCATGTTAAACGCCGATCCGTTTCTCAATGTGTTCTTAGTCCGCCTGTCATTACCATATTACCATAGTGACGTTCGAAAAAAGTACCTACACCGTTGACGTAGAGCTACTTACTTCGCATGTCGACACTGTTAGCAACAGATGTTATCAATTACCTAAGTGTTAAAGTAAACATCACCTCTTTTTTTCGGTAAATGAAACGTTTTGTTTTATAAGTACTTGGATACAGTGACCTCAGAAATAAATTAATCATATGACGTAGGAAAAAACATTGTTTTATATCCTCCTTTTTAAACCGCCATTGCTGCACATAGGCTCACCCACGAAGAGTGATTGGGCTATATATCTACCATACTGGCTTAAAAAAATCCATCAGCTTCATAGATTGATATTCAATAAGCTTACATAGTATTTATAAGTAAGTTTGTATAGGCCTAGTGGTTAGCCCTGGTGTCAGAGTTTTTAAGCCGTCTGTAGGCCTATGACATGGCTAAACGGTTAAATCGACCGGGGCCTACAATTTAACGTGTCATCCGAGCCACGGTAGCTCTCAGGTGTAAACGCCACCCGCGGTCACCCATCCGAAAACTGACCGTGCTGAACGTTGCTTAACTTCGATGATCGCTAACAAACCCCTAGTCAAACTTCGCTATAAGCGCTACGTAGGTATTCAATAAAAGCTATATATAGCTCTTGACTGCCTCGGTAGCTCAGTGGTTAGTGACCCTAACTTCTGGATCAAAGAGGCGTGGGTTCGATCCCCACCCAGGGCAAATATTTATGTGATGAAAATAAGTGTTTGCTCTGTGTCTGGGTGTTATTTAGTTACTATCTATATACGTATGAAAGTATATGAAGTATATCAGTATCTGGCAGCCATAGCACAAGCTTTGCTTAGTTTGGGGTCAGAGGCCGTGTGTAAGATGTCCCAAAAATATTTATTTATTTATTATTTATGTCTTTAGGTACATGTAATATCAAAGATGCACCTTATAAAGTATATCTTATATACAACTTTATCTTAAGATTTTGCCGAATAAACATTGTCAATTCCAATTTGAAAATGAATCCAATTTCAAATTGAACAGCAAACCACTATCGAAATTGGAAAATGTCTTTCGATTTTTCAACCAATTTCAGTCTACCGTCATATCAAAACGATATCATGATGGATCCCTTTCACAGTGACATGAAAAACTACCGTCAAAGTCATTACCTAATAACTTAATAACTGACCTAACAAGTGTGGTAGAGTGACCACGGTTTGTGACGTGGATTAGTATTGAAAATCTGCATAATCTTTTTAATATATAAAGTTTTAGTTTAGTTTTTTTTTGTGTATTATCGGTAGGTCTGAGAATAGGTTACGGCCTATTTTAAATACCCGTGATATATTTTTTTTAAATGGCAGTGGGCAAGCCGCATAGTTTGGAGAACGTATGGCCGATGGGGCTGTAAAGTATTTAGATGAAGACCACAGACCAGCAAGCGCAGCGTAGGACATCCACCATCAACGTACAACAATATCAACGATATAATAAAGATCGCAGATACAAGCTGGATGCGGATCGCTCTCAACCGACTTTATTGGAAATTTATAGGGAAGACCTATGTCCAGCTGTGGACGTCCTACAGCTGATGGATGGATGGAGTTGGTAGATTTGATGTACAGAATAAGCCCATATAAAGATGCTAATTGATTAGAAATAACCCTGTATCATTATATTCTACCACAAAGTTACTCGCACGATGAGATCTTACAATGTAAACAAAAGTGATTTATAACTACGAATAATAAATAAGATGCAGGATACATAGTAATAAATAATAATGTCATCGCATCAGAGCCTCTCTCATCAAGGCTAGAACCTTGTGAACTTCATAGAATTTACGATTTGCCACCTACCAGTCGCATGGCGTTAGTCATAAGTAATTACCACGAGTAAAACTAAAAACCATGAAATTGTCCTTTCATTGGTTTGGGGATTTACCTTACTTAAATGTTGAACATTTCAGGAAAAGTGCTAATAGGTAGGAACTGCTGTCATAGAAAGAATATATCAAATAACAACATTCTGAAATATTTTTGAAACCAATGAGGTTTTGGGAAGCGGACCAATAATAAATATCTCGTAGATTTATAACAATCTCGTAGGTTTCTAATTTCACTCAGAATTTAAAAGCTCGCAAATACAACTTCTTTTCACGTCTCGTAGATAAAACCTAGCAGTTTCATGTTTTCAGCAAACAAAGCAGTTTCAGCAGTTTAAAAGATATATCCCATTGTATCCACGAACTGTCAGGGGCTTTTTATACTGAATAAAAGATAGCTTGATCTCTGCGACAGTGACATTAACATAGAAGATTGACATTTTTAGAGTTGGGATAGTGGTGGAAAAAATCGATTATCAAACAATGTTGTAATGAAATCGAATGAGTAGTTGTAGGTGAGAAATTGGATTTTATTTACTTACTATTATTTAAGATCAAGTATGTACACATGTTAATTAATGTCACGATATTAATTAAATAAATTATAACAAAATATAATAATGTTACGATAGTATTTATCGACGTTTTTCACTATTAACGATGCTAATATACCTAACATATAATTGGGTTTAATTTAGTCAAACAAGATGGCGGCGTGCCTTTTTTTAGTTTATAGCCTGGTAACACGGCCTTTGAGCCAAATGTTACATGAGTAGGTGATAATTTGGATTCAATTTACTCATTATTATTTGAGATCAAGTATACACACATGTAAATAATGTTATGATATTAAAATATACAATAATATTAATGATACATTAAGTTTTATTTAAAATATCGTTAGAATAAACTATCGATATTTTAAATAAAACGCTATCTAAAACTTTGTTTCACGATCATTCGTCGCCCATCACTAATCGGCATGCCCTTATAGTATGACATTGACAGGTACTGTCTGTACTATTAAGAAATTCAGGACTTCATAGGCGTGATTTTTCTGACAGCTGTCGCAGAGATCAAGTTATATTTTATGGAGTATAGTACACCGAAAACGCTGTGCCATATAAAAATATAGATAAGTTAAGAACAGGATCAGAAGCTCTAAGGGACAGGAAAACTAAACTGAATCAGCTGCTCCATACATGTTGCTAAAATTGCTTTCATGCTCGCAGTTTTGTAGCACAAGTAGTTCATATTGTTGAATACTATCTCTGCTACCTCCAAAAGCGTCCGCACTTTTCCAAGGAATACTCTTTGTAAATCAGTCTTAATTACTGTGATTCGTAAGAACATGTGTAATTTGGAACAACGCGTCTCCGGGTTGACTGGTGGCCCCATTCTACATGACGGCATGGTGATAACGTTTGACGCGCGGACGTAAATTACAAGCATGTGTGCTCAACTAGATAAATCCACAATTCGCCAAATTGATACAAGATGTTGAACTTTGTTGCTATATTTGACGTCACCACCAAAAATCAGTTAAAGGATTTACTTTTTTTTAATAATTCGGTCATCAGTGGTTAAAAATATAGACTGGAAATTTATCTGAAATGAAACACAGTAAAAGTATGTCATTGACTGTTTCGTATGTTTAACTGTGAATTTATTGGCGTAATTTCTATTTATATCGATATTTTATAGAAATAAGAAAATATAGCTTCTAATCATATCTATGTGGTTAGCGAAATATTTTGATACTAAGTCCGATTACAGAGGCGCGTATATTAGCTAAATAGCATAGTTCTGTTTCTTTTTAACTTTAGGCATTCGATAGAGAGAACGCTTTTTACGCTGCTATTTAATTTACGCTGGCGCCTCTGTAATCGGGCTTACTGTCCCAAAAAAATCTACGAAACCACATGAAACCCATTATTTCTGTGAGACACTGACACAGACTCTGAATAACTAGGTACTATCTTTAGTACTTAATTAATTCTCAGAAAAGTAGACCTCGTGGCACATCTCTTTACTTATATCTTCATAAGCCTATTCTTTAACTTGTTCTTGACTCAACTTAGATAATAATAAACGATCTAGCCAATATTATAGCTTCGGTCAATAATTTTAGAGTCCTGTACTCAATATACTTTGAATAAGGGCGCCACGCTCATACTTGTTATCAGACATTAAATTTTTCTATGCGTACTCAGATCTACCTTATTTGCGTCAATTGTTGTCAATTTTATCATAAAACCCATATAGATACGGTTATCTCCAAAACTAACATAACTCATGAATGGATGACTAATAGAAAACTGAACCAAGCCATATAAGGATTTTACTCGCATGATTCAGTGAATAGAAAACTGTTTGGTTAACCTTGGAAACTACGTGTGATGTAGTAAATCTTTGATGTAGACCAGAGCTTCTCAAACTTCTCATTTTTTATCCCTCCAATTTTTTATTAAATGTGAAGAATAAATTGTATGAAAAATAATCATAATCAATTTATTGATAACGTTAGTTACAAGTCGGTATATATCGTAGGTACATAGGTAGTATTAATAATATACTTATATTGTACTTAAGTACTAAATCACACAATAACATTGTTGCACCATTTACAAATTTACAATGTAATAATAATCAAACATAATAATGTCAATATTCAAATCAATTTTATCATTTTAATGCTATAAATTCGTCGTAGCTGTAGAACGTGTGTTCGACAAGCCAGCGTTTGAGCCGCGACTTAAAACTGCCAATAATAATATAGCTTTGTGTTATTTCTAGTCTAGCAATAATAAAGTGCTTCTATCGTTAGTTTACTTGCATTCGTAGCTGATCCTTTCACATTCATCTATTAATTTGCTAAAATTAAAAATTATAAACTATCAGTGTGACCAGTTAGTAGGTATAATGGGACAAAAAACACTAAAAACTGTGTCTAGTTGGTAAAAATGCTTCTATTTAACAATTTGGAGGTTATCTAATCAGGGTTTATAGAGATAAACTACCTATTAAGGCAAATATATTTATTTATCCGAATAGATTCAAAATTAATTTAAAAAAAAACGGAGGGCTATTTTTTGGTTTTAACTGATGTAATCGACTCAGAAAATATGAACTTTTTCGAACTGTAACGTGTGTTGTGGTTAGAATATTTGATTATTATTATACCAGCCTCCATACATTTTGTGGACATGTCCTTTAGCTCAACGATTGCTTAAAAATGAGCAAAATTTGTTGCTGATACGTTTTTGTCATGATCAGGTGGCATACATTTTTGTGGTGGTGTGTAATCAACTGGAGTGCCCCACTTTGAGAAACTCTGATATATTTATATGAATATTGAATCGTGTTTAGATTTAAACCGGATTTAGAAATATTCCCCGAAAAGGTATTGTAACGGTTAGATAATAACCGGACTTACCAAAATTCACAAAAAAAATATAACACTGGTTTTTTTGGCTTATCATGTATCGGATTAAAAACTTCGTAACTATCGTTGTTGTTTTTAAACTTTCGCGATTTGAACACATTATTATTATATACTACGGGACTAATCGCGTACTAAAATTACGAGATAAATAAATACCTCCTCATCCCGACGTTTCGGCCGAGTTACATCGACTGTGGTCATGGGTAGACGATTGTGCGCGATTAGTCCCGTAGTATATAATAATAATGAGTTCGTAACTATCGAAATGTTAAAACCAGGGTTATTAGTTGTACAGTTTTAGGAGTTAGTAATGTTGTTCGTTCAGCTTGAACTTTATTATTTATTATCGCGAATATGTTCAAATTTGACCACCAACACGCCTGATAGTAAACGTCGTTATGGTCGAAGATATAGCACGCAGACTTAGGAGATACCTATTCACACTGATATTGAAAAGTTTACAATTATAATATCTATCAGCAATTAAGAAAACCGGCAGTTTGTTCCATTTATTGGTTGTATTTCGTCGGATCAATAACTTTGAGTCTAAACTGTTTGTTACGTATCGAAGGAAAAACATCAGTAGTGGGGTTGGTACTGCAGGCACTGATGCGTTTTTCTTCTTTGTCCCGTAGAAGAAAAAAACTACTTAATATTAGCGTATTATTTTTAAGTAATATAATAATAAGAAAACACAATTTTATTTAGTTAAGGTAGTTGAAATAAATAATTTTATCTAGGCACCGGATACTTACTTTTCGGCAAACAAAAGTCTTTTTTGTTTTCGTTGTGTTGTGTATCTAATCTTTGGTTGTTTTTAGTCCATTAAAGGTAGGTATTTTATCTTAAAGAGTATTATATTTCATCGTACTAGTCTCAGACTTTGTACCATGATTAGAAATAAGCGTAAAAATATGGCAAACAAAATGTACTGGTATAAAATGTATAAAATTTATTCAAGCAACAACGTCACAATTAAATTGATCAGATAATAATTTTCTACTTAATTTATAGGCCGATATTATTGAAAATAATGTCGGAGGCCTTTCGGGCGGCCTAAAAACTCTGATACCAGGGCTAGCCACCCAGTCTGTACGAACTTACTTACTTAAAGCGAGCCACCAGTGAATAAGCGGAGAAAAACGTTTTGCTAGATCACATTTACTACTAAATATCGGTCTTGCAAAAAATTGTCTAAGTAATGTGCTAATTTGTTACACGATAAGGTGTACTTTACTCGATCATAAAAAATAATATATTATAATATATATAATAATTAAAAAAATATATATATAAAGGACAAGCTCAGCAAGTACCTTGACTTGGTTCACGAGGTTACCGTCATGTGGGATGTGGACTCGACGATCATTGTCCCGATAGTCGTTTCGGTAAACGGCTTAATAACTAAGAGTCTCGACCAGAGGCTCTCGTTAGACGGTTGGGTCAAGGGTCAGATACAGAAGGCGGTCATCCTGGACACGGGGCGCATTGTCAGGAGGTTCCTTTCTCTTCTTCTAGATTTAGGTTTTTTTATAGTATTTTGTTCTTTTATATAAATATTATAAAAAAAACTTAAATTTAAGATATTAAATGAATATGTGTATAATATATAATAATAGCAAAACAATTTTACTATATTTACAATATATTACTATATAATATGCCTTTCCAGGTACGGTACAAGGTCATAGCTTAAACTCATATATTTTGCCATGTTTCTTTTCCTATTAATAAAACATAATTTTCTAAAATTAATATCCTACAAAAGATAAAAAGCTGGGGACAGGAAACTAGATCGTTATGTTTACAGTAATTACTGTGAATGCGTTAACTAGGTGGGTTAAATTGCCTTTAGTCACGTGATGTCTTAATCCTGGAGAGTACTATTATACGATCGCTCTACGTAGAGTATAGAGTACGTAGGGTATTACTATGTTTGTAGAGCTAGAGGAATTAGAGAATGATGTTAAGATTAGGATTTTAATAGCTTGGTTGAGGTGAGAAATGATAAGTGATATTTTGGCCATTTTTAGGGTTCCGTACCTCAAACGGAAAAAACGGAACCCTTATAGGATCACTTTGTTGTCCGTCTGTGTGTATGTCAAGACTCTTTATCTCGGGAACGCGTAAAGATATCGAGTTGAAATTTAAACTGTATACGTATATCTATAGTTTCTTGCAGTTGTGTAAAATAAAAACGTCTCAGTTACCGTTTAAAAAAGTGAGAGCCATAAACGGCTCTCACTTTTTTAAGCGTCGTAAAAAACGTCATGTTTCGACACTCACAAAAATCAAAACCTTCAGAGTACTTTCCGTTGACATAGAACTATGAAATTTGGCGAGAAGCATTGTCTCAGTGTATATAGGAATAAATCTGAAAACTGTACATTTTTATTTAAATCACAAAAAAATAGGACCTCGATATCACAAAATATGGGTTCAAAATTCAAAGTGAGTAAATCTTATCATGCATGGTATCATTTAAAAGAACTTCATTAGCACATGCTAAAACAGGTTTTTAATTATTATAACAACGTGTTTGTACGGAACCCTCGATGTGCGAGCCTGACTCGCACTTGTCCGGTTATTTAAGATAAGTAAGTACTTACAGGTTGAGACATCATATCATCACCATCTCAGACACAGAAGAGAGAATTAGTTTGCTGTTCTGTGATCTCAGACGTAAGAAGGTCATAGTTGACTGCCTCGGTGGCTTAGTGGTTAGTGACCCTAACTTCTGGATCAAAGAGGCGTGGGGTCGATCCTCACCAGGGCAAATATTTGTGTGATGAACATAAGTGTTTGCTCTGTGTCTGGGTGTAATTTAGTTACTGTCTATATAAGTATGTATTTAAAAATAAGTATATGTAGTATATCAGTCTCTGGCAGCCATATCACAAGCTTTGCTTAGTTTGGGGTCAGAGGCCGTGTGTAAGATGTCCCAAAAATATTTATTTATTTATAGTTTGATATATTTCTATGTTAGCTGCGCATATAAAACCATAATCTGTTCTATTCACACTTAAGGTTATAGGTATATGTGGGGTGCAAAGAATCGTCATTATTTTTGTCTCCATCCTTTATTATAAAGCACTTAATAAAGCAATGAAACATCAAACTTTCTTGTATTTAAAATAGGTACTTTCTAATATAGCAATAACTATAGCTATCGCAGTATTAGCTACAGCAATCAAATCAGTTACAATAACAATCCATCTGAATAATATTAAGAATTCGTTTCCGAAGCCAAAGGGTAAAAACGGAACGTAATTACTAAGACTCCGTTGTCTGTCTGTTTGTCACCAGGCTGTATCTCATGAACCGTGATGCCTAGAGAGTTAAAGGACATGTCCACAAAATGTATGGAGGCTGGTATAATAATATTCAAAAATTCTAACCACAACACTCGTTACGTTTCAAAAAATTTCATGACTACTATTACAACAGTTAAAAACAAAAGAGCCCTCCGTTTTTTTTAAATTTATTTTGAATTTTTTAGGAAAATTAATATATTTGGCTCAATAGGTAGTTTATCACTAGCAGCCCTGATTAATTAACCTCCAAATTGTTAAATAAAATAATTTTTACCCTTTAGACACACTTTCTAAGTGAGTTTTTGTCACATTTTACCTACTAACTGGTCACACTGGTAGGTTATAATTTTTAATTTTAGTAAATTAAGAAATGAATGTGGAAGAATCAGCTACGAATGCAAGTAAAATAACTATAGAAGCACTTTATTACTGCTAAACTAGAAAAATAATAAGCTGTATTGTTATTTTTCACACAATTTATTTAATTTATTTTTTAAAAAATCGGTGATCGGAGATGAAAAAATCTAAATTAAATATTTTTAGGAAGCTCATATAACAAGCTTTCAAATGATGTATATATCATCTTGGTTCGATTTTTCTCTGAATAATATACCACTCGTGGACGTCACCTTTTCACAGATGATGACTGTATTGCTGTTGCCGCTTTATGCTATAACGGACGGACAGCGGAGTCTTAGTAATAGGGTCCCGTTTTTGTGCTTTGAGAACCGGACCCTAAAAATCAAATCGATCAGTTGTTTTGTTGCTGCGTGAAAAAGCAACGCGACGAGCAAATGAAACACACTCATGTTAATAAATACATATTGGAATTTTTAAAATCCTACCCAATATAGAAAGGATACAAAAATAGTACATTGTACACCGAGGGGAGAAAACGATCTATTTTGTTCGAGAGTATGTTGTATAAAACTCGAGAACAGAAATGGAACTTTCTCCCGAGTGCTTTATACTACATCTACGAGGAAAATAAAATACAATATTTCTTTAATTAAAGTTTAGGAAGTAAGTAAGTTATTTATGACTTCTTGGGCTGTATTTTTTATTTCTGGTGGCGTCATCATTATAAAATCGTCACTTTCACTATCAGATGACATTTTGGAAAATTACTTAGAAAATTAAAAGCTAGGTACTGTTAAATTATCAATTTAGTTAAAAACAAAATTTAACGCAACGAAATAAATTCCCACGCTTTTTTTTCGCATTGCAGATTAAAGTTGTCATCCTCATTTCATTAAAAATAGAAAACAAAAAAAAATCTGCCTCTTTTCTCTAATTATTTGATATTTAAAACCTTTTTGACATATGAGGTTTGTATGTTTCCTCTTTTTATTCATACAAAACCTTTTTGAGGTTTGACGTTTGTATTTTTTTTTATGTCGCTGCTAAAAAACAAAAGAAAGCTAGCCGGGTAGTAATGGATTTTCATACAACATTCCTGCCCTGCTTCGGAGGGCAGTAATAAAATTCCATATAACTTTTCCCGCCGCACATTTTTAAGGGAGTAATTACGAACTTTGTAACCCGTTTATGAACGAGTAATAAGACACTTTCTAACTGGGTGTGGTATAAAATCAATTTTAATCTTATGTAAAAGATACATACGTCTCAGCTTCGAATTCAGGGTCATTGCATTAGGCTCTCAAGGTGGTCAGTTCCGCGGGCGAAGGTGGCATGTTTTTCCCCCGGCTAACGAGCTACGCAGTAAACTTGGCACTTGTTACATTTTTCTGTCGAGTTGTTACTGTAGTATCACGCGATCGCATGAGAATGTATGAGGATCTTTATGGGCTTGTTTTGCAAAAAAAAACATTTAGATCTAATGTGATGATCTAAATAAAATAAATTATACAATATACTTGAGTAAATGTTAGCAATTGACATAATAATAGTAGCTAGTAGTTCTCCAGACAGTAGACCTCGCGATACATCTCTCTAATTGATTTTCATAAGTAAGTCTATATTTCGACTCTGTTTTACCGATTTTGTTCATACTTGCAAATCTTGTTGGGATTTAGTTAACAACCTTGCCGAATATTATCGTAATCGGTTGATAAATAAAGCATCAGAAAAATTCCCTCTATTTGGAGGAAATCAAAAAGACCCCCCCGGTCTCTCCCCCTCAAAAATTATTGACGACAAAAAAATCCGTTGAGATTCGTTGAAAAAAGCGACCTGTAGACGAAAACTATCATCCGGATAGACGAAAGCAAAATCGCCGTGTTAAAACGAAGAGCTTCGATTCGCTTCGGTAAGTTACTTATCTGGTTATGAAAATTTTAGTTATTTGTAAGACTTTATCATCTGTCTGTCTCTAAGTACAACATATATCTGAGTTTCTGTGTATTTTATCTTAAAACACGCGAGCATAGATTAGAAATATTGCAATGTCATAACAGGAAATTTTATACCAACCAAAAAATATTCAATATTAAAATAGTAATCAATATAGGAAATAATATAACTCAGCAAATTAAGTAAGTACATATAATTTCATTACTGTATCTTTGCCTCTTTTTGCAATTTTACTAACTCTAGAATCTGTTTTTTTAAGTAAACTTAAAAATTGTATAAAAGATAAAAAAAAAATTCAAACCATTAATATAAAGGAAGGCTTACATTTTCTTTGTTTGGAAAATGCTACGATTTCCTCTCTACAGTCATGACTAATGGCTATTTGTCACGTATAAAAATATGTTATTCTAGATATCTTTATATTACGCCTTTACTCACAATATAGTATTTACAGTAAAGTAAAAAAAACAAAAATTATCTCAAGCGTTTCTTTATTGTTACAAAAACAAGCACAATCATTGCTACCTTATCAGGGCTGCTTTATCGACTCTGCCGCGCGCGCGACGTTCAGAAATTCACAGAATTTTTCCAAAATTTCACAACACATTTACAAAAAAATCCATAAAAACTTCATTTAGAAGTTTGGGCCACTTTCACCGCATCACAAAAGTGAAGATTGATTCAATGACGTCGTCCAAATCCTTGCTGAAGGGAGATAGTTGAGCTTCGTAGGATTGTGTTGTCTTCTTCCCTGCTACTGATAGGTAGTTGCTAGGTCCCATCATTTGGACTTGGTCGCCTTTCCATCTCCTTTCTATAGTCACTAGTCCGTTCCCGCCGACTAAATTGACGGTTCCGTAGTTGTCTGTAACTTCTACACGACAATCGTTGCCGACGATCTCGACGTCCCCATGATTGACGGCGACGCGGATGATACAATTGTTACCGACGACTTTTAGACGAGTGGAGTTGACCTCCATGGTCACTTTCTTCTTGTTTCCAACAACGGAGTATTTCTTCATTTTGGTAAGTTTGTATTTGGAATGTTTAATTCAGGTTTCGTAATTCGAAATGTTATTTGGTTTTAGAACGTGTTCAGCTGGGTTGTCTGAGTACGAATGAGGCACGACCGGTTCAGTTGCTTTATATAAGGCGCCGTCGCACGCGCTTGTGTCATAGTTTCAGTAGCTGTTAGTATAGCAAATATCGCGCTATCGGGAGTCCCCTCATAGTAACTATGTGTTGTTCTGTATCCATGCGTCACTCATTGATGAAACGTTAGTATGAGCGTGGATTTAAACTTATGTTCCGGCTAACATTTCAAAGCGTAGTAACTATTGAGTATTCTATGAATATTGTATAGTTATTCCCCCGTATTGAATAGAATAACGGTTCTTATTTCATCCGGTTTCAGTAATTATAATTGATTCTGCGGTTACTCTACTTTGATTATTTCGAATGTGAATGCTATGTAGAGCGATTTTACAAGGAAAATGGATCAATCAAATGTGACGATGTTTATAGCTCGATTGGACTAGATAATACCTAGTTTTATTGTTTACATTTGGCTTTAAAAGCTTTTGATCGTTAGTAAAGAATGTTAGTTAGTAGCTATTGGATTTTATGGTTAGTTGTTCTGAACCGTTATCTTAACTGGATTCTGGTTCTCGAAGTAGGCTTCCTACAGTTAAAACGATAACGTCTAGATACAATGATAATTATACAGGGTTATTTCTAATCAATTAGCATCCTTCTAGGGGCTTATTCTGTACATCAAAACGAACAACTTTTGTTCTACGACTTTCATCAAAACTCAAAAAAAAATCAGCTGATCCATACACTTTGTCGCGGGTGAACTAAATTTTTCTATGGAACAACAATTTTTTACTTTACAGAACTTTACAGAACAAGCCCCTAGAAGGATGCTAATTGATTAGAAATAACCCTGTATAGGTAATATTACTTTATCTGTGTGACATGATGTGACCACTACCTATTTTAATATTCACTCATTCCTTGGTTTCGTTTTTCATTAACAGAAATAAGTAATTATTTTTTTGGAAACACTTTTGGCTCAGCAGTGGCAAAATGTTTCATCATTTGATGAACATTATTATTATAGTAAGTACCTGTGTTTATATACTCTGTAAAAGGAAAATCGCAAAAACTCCATCAATAAGTAATGTGCATTGCATAGATTGCAGTAATCTAAATTAAATGTAACATAGGAATAACAAATTGCAATATATTTAGTCATAACATTAATAATCGCTTATATAAGCACTCAATAACAATATTAGGTGTTAAATATAATACATTAAAGATAATAAATCATAAATCGATGCTTTATCTAAATTGCAAACAGATTTTTCATAAAAATCATTACGGGGCTTCACCTGTAATATGAGACGTAAGAATAACACAAAAATAACAACTTGATACTATGTGGTAACAATACTTACGTAATGATCATTAATATTTATGAACTTAGTTTAAAATAATAAAACCGCGCAAAGATTTTACTCGTTAAGTTTGGCCATTTAAATTCCACAATATGAGATTTATACGTATACCTAAGAGTGGCAGTATAGTTTGTGCCTGTGTTCCGTGCTAAATGTTTTTCTCAGCTTATCGTGACCCAGTGCTGAGCAAAGACCTCCTCACTTCTTTTTCACTTCTTGAACTACAATAAATTTAAATTTTTCTTAGGGACCCATAACTTTGATTTGATCATAGATATAAAGGTATCTACTAAATCAAAAATCTTTTTGAAAACTGACGAGTTCTAATAATCATATCTCCAATATTCTTATAAGTATATCAAATGGTCATATTAAGTATAGTTTAGCCATGTCATGGCCTTAAAGTTTGAAAATATTTTAAATTTTTTAATGAGTAAGTATTTCAGACCTTGCCCTCCCCAACATCTTAGGTAAAACAGCAAACAACATAACAGGGGAAATACCACCAAAATATCAAAAAGAACCGGAACCATTCAAGCACTGACCGGAAGGCCATCCGCTATTCACCTAGAGTTAAAATAACGCGCGGCCAAAATCGCGAACTAATTCAATTCTGCCAGGAAATTAGATGTGCTGGCAAAATAACGTTTGTGGCGCTACTCCTACGCAAAGTTATCTTGCTCACCCTACATCCTCGACTGGGTAAAAATTTAACAGTTTACCTTTATTTAAATCTGTCATGACATACATTTTCGGTGATTCCCTCAGAGGTTTGAGCAACGAGGTCGATTTTTGGGCTAAATTACCTACGCGTATCCTAAAGTGGTTGCGCAAACCGGATTTGGTGTTTACGTCTTTAATTTTAGTTGGGTTGGGTCAACCTGTTATTTTTTAGTGTTGTTTTTATGTTTAAATTGTTTCGGTGTTTTTAGGCATCAAAACAAAACCGTCTTATACAGAGAGTCGGTTTCGGGTGCGAGGGTTCCGTATAAAACTTTGCATTTTCCTCTGACCAGGGGCCTTATTTTGTAAGCGCTCTGGCGTTCGGCTTCGCTTTTCCTCCCGCTCGCTCTCGCGGCGTGAGTAACTGGCGCGAGCAGGAGAAAAAGCGAAGCCGAACGTCAGAACGCTTACAAAATAAGGCCGCTGTAGGCATAAAGAGTAGGTATGTACGATTACACAATAATAACTGGTTCTATATGACTAGAATACAATCAAAAAAAAATATATAAAAAATAAATATGCCTAGGTATTGTCGGCCTGTATACAGGGTTATTTCTAATCAATTAGCATCCTTTCAGGGGCTTATTCTGTACATCAAAACTAATAACTTTTGCTCTGCGACTTTTACTAATTCTCAAAATAAAGTGATTGTTCCATACAAAAATATCATACACCCGCGACAAAATGTATGGAACAGCTGATTTTTTTTTGAGTTTTGACAAAAGTCGTAGAACAAAAGTTGTTAGTTCTGATGTACAGAATAAGCCCCTAAGAGGATTCTAATTGATTAGAAATAACCCTGTATATATTATGTGATAAGAATAAAACCAGCAATGTCAAGGTTTAGGCCAATGCAATAAGTCTTTGAGACTACATAACTAAAAACCGTTACGCGAAATAAAAATGTTTAATTATTATTTGAAATGCTAGCAATAACGCAGAATATGACCTAATTATACAAACAAAGGTATAATTAATGCTATTTCTAATTATAAGCTGAAACTGACTGCTACTTAGACAATGATTAAGAATGTATTGTTTACCTCAAACATTTAGCAGGGTCATTAATACAGTGTTCACTTGTAGTGCAACCGCACTTTAAAACATTGAATTTTGCGTAAGTACTACTTGTGTTTTTGTACAAGTGTAGATAACCGTTACAAGTAAATGAATTCTCGTCTTTTATGAGATTTTTATTTTTCCATCTTTATCACTCTTTATAAATGTATACCCTAGTATGATTACGTCTAGATACAAAATATAGGGCCGTTAAATAATGATATAATAATATAATATTTTGGGACATCTCACACACGGCCTCTGACCCCAAACTAAGCAAAGCTTGTGATATGGCTGCCAGAGACTGATATACCTACTACATATACTTATTTTTAAATACATACTTATTTAGATAGTAACTAAATAACACCCAGACACAGAGCAAACACTTATGTTCATCACATAAATATTTGCCCTGGGTGGGGATCGAACCCACGCCTCTTGACCCAGAAGTTAGGGTCACTAACCACTGAGCCACCGAGGCAGTATATATAGATATATACAGGGTTATTTCTAATCAATTAGCATCCTTTTAGGGGCTTATTCTGTACATCAAAACTAACAACTTTTGTTCAGCGACTCTTGTCAAAACTCAAAAAAAAGGTGTTCCATACATTTGGTCGCGGGTGAACGATATTTTTCTACGGAACATCAATTATTTTTTTAGTTTTGACAAAAGTTGTAAGTTTTGATGTACGGAATAAGCCCCTAAAAGGATGCTAATTGATTTAAAAATAACCCTGTATAATCCATGTCAATAAAATTCAGAACCCTAGAAATAAATGTTGTTATCAATTATACCTAAATTCAAATAATATTTTTTTTTGGACCGTCCAGCTTCCTTTTCAGTTGTAATTTCTTTCGTCCAGTCGATTTTTTAAGATTCAGGTAGAGTTCTTACAAATCTCTTTACCAAAACGCAATGAGAATCAAAAACAACTATGTAAGTAAATAAATGTAGGTATTCAAATACTAGGAAACTAATAAACTATTATAAAATTACGTAACACAAGTGGATCATTATTACTTTGGTTTCTTTTCCGCGTTCACTATTTTCCTTCTACAATTTATAGGACTTATGAAAATTCCTATTATTTACCAGATTTCTCAGGAAATATAAAACACTATTATTCCCGATGATCTTGCCAAATTCCCCCCGATATTCCAGATAAAAATATTATCAAATCTGTGCCAACTTTCTTCAAAGAATCGATTCAGTTTTTGCTAATTCCCGAAAGAGTTAAAAATATTCTGACTTATGGAAAACAGGCCACGGCAGATATTAAAGTTGTAAAAATATTATCGTAATCCTGAGCTATGATTTTTTTACTATTATTGGCGTTTCAATTATTTTTTTCTATGAATGTAGGCATAGAATTAACGCGACTTAAAAATATTTATAGCTAGTAAAAAATATCGGACTGTAAAAATGTGTTAGGTATATGTAGGTCTAACCTAAAAAACTGCACGCACAACAGCTAGCGACTAGCATACGCATCACGACATAATAGGGTAGTTGATTGGTATTGAATTAGTTAAAAACATTAAGATAAGTGAAGTCTGCAATTAATTATGTCTCACAAACTGAAAAAATAATTAAAATTGGCTAAGAGATAGCTTGTTTGAAGCGTAAGCTTGTAAAGATTTTGGTAGGGATAAAGAGGGGATGCCTTGTCCCTTTCCCACAAAGCATGACATATGGAAAATGTATGATACTAACTTGCAGTGACGTCATAGTCTGCTATAGTGCGCTCTTTGTCTAGCAAGAAAATAAATATGCTCTGTTTATGGTTCCCTGTTACAAGATGACATCAAAAAAATAATGCCAACTAGCTTATTTAATCGAAGTGTCAAAAGGAGAGAAAAGTGAGGAGAGGTACCTATATCTGTCACATTTTCTCATGTCGATAAAAATATATCGTAGTGCGTATGCTAACCGTGCTGACCAAAGCTGTGTTTGGTCCACCACACTGACCAAATACAAATTCTAGACAATTAAATAAAATTCAGTCCAAAACTAAGATGTTAAACAAACATTACGATAGCATAGTCTAAAACAATATACATAATTTTTTCTTACGAATAAGCAAATACAATAATGACTAACTCTATAACCCAGTGCAAGAATGTTAGATAAAGCTTATATACCTAATAATAATTTATTTCAATTTTTCCTCTTCCTTCCTTTTTCCGATTATTATGCCACTTACTCGTTTCCTGAAATATAAATTGTCATTTCACATTTCAGTGAAAACACTTGATATTTTGCCAACTAATCTTCGCGTAAGAACGGCTAATGTTTACTAATAAATTGAATCATGTTACGATTTTCGTGGGCTGCCATAGCGATAAAACGTGTGAGTCAGTCGTAAATCAAAGTCTACGATACTAGTATTATGATTAAGACTTACTGGGCTTATTAGTTTAGGTATATGAAGACAGTGTTACTGACACCTTCTTGGTCACATCAGTAAGCTTTTTTGAAAAATAGCTTAATCATAAAATCCCGTTCAAGCTAGACGAAACTTTGCTTGGATAAGCACTCAGCTCTACTCAACTTTGCCGCAGTTACAGAAAAACTACCTTAGGACGTGATCTGCAACAGCTTTGAAATATATCAACCGGCTTTGTACCCAGATGGGCTGTTGCAGACAAATGGGGTCTAGTTGACACTCCAACCGGTCAAATTGCGATATTTGCGATGCTCCCAATTCCACTTGGGACAATTTTCACTCTGGTCTGAGTTGTCGTTTCAGCGGCTAAAGTTTATGTGATTTTAGCAAAATTCAGTCGGCCCAGTAGGTGGGATTCATGGCGTTTATGGTTGGTGGTTTTATTGCGAGTACCTACTTAGTACTTACCTACTCTGATTGCCTTTATATGATTATATCTGAAGGATCTTCATGAAGCCTTTAAAGCAGTTTGAACTATGTATATGACAATTCATAGCAGCGGCGTAGCACTGCGGTCCTTACCAAGAAGTCTCAATCCTGTTGACCTGAAATTTTAAAATAAAGCCGTTTAATTTCTAACACATTAATGATTCAACTCTGGGAACTTCTAGATACTTGAATAACTGGCAAACCGTCAACTATATAATTACTTCATCATCATGCACTACAAAAAAGCTAAACCATTTCAAAAATTTGTACACGTACCTACCCACACATGAATAATAATATGTTTGTATTTTTTCTATGCTCTGAGTAATTGCGGTCATCATAGGTGCGGAGAATTTTTCTAAACGGTATAGACTCTCTAGAACCAAGGAAGAAATTGACCCCACAATAATACAATACCAACATTTACACCTATTTGTTCAGTTTAATTCATATTGATTTATTAATACTAATCATACAGGAGTTAGGTACCAGTACATGTTCAAACGATACACCAAACCCATCTCCGATACGATCTAAAAGAGCCCGAAATGGCCAAAAATAATGCAATTCTCGTTACACCATAATCATCTCGCGTGATCAAACAAGGTGTATATACGAGTAGTACCTATTAGCATAACACTACTATATTTGCATAACAGCTTTAAAGTAAACCGTACAGTTCTATCGCCTATTGACTCAATTACTCAATAGTTAAATAAACTAAAAAGTAGCCAGGTTTGCCGTCGCCAGTGCGGCACTATTTTCTTAGCGATAACAGTGAATCATCGGCCCAAGACTCCAAGTTGTGTCGAATGACTCCGAATGACTGGATTGATGTAATCTGATCAGGTGAGTCATGTTAAAGAAAGCGAATGAATTTTTATGTAGCAAATATTTTGCATAGATTAGATATAAATACAATACGTAACATTTTAAATACATAATTGTTTGCTAGAGCGAGCAGTTTCACTCGATACAAAAGTAAGAAAAAAAAATTTGCTATTCTTCGAAATACGGCCTAGGAAAGCTCTATCTAAATACCAAACAAAAAAATCGTTCAAATCTACTAAGTCTTAAAATTATTGTTTTAAAAAAAATCTATTTGTGTTATTCTTACTAATTGTGTAAGTACTCCAATAATCATTTTAATCTATGGAGTTTGTTGCATGTTGCTGATGGTTGACGAGATCGAAAAGTTCTCGAGTGGGTGTCACGTACTAGCAAGCGCAGCATAGGACGTTCAACCACGAGGTGGACAAATAAAGTCATCAAGAACGCAGGATCGCGCTGGATGCATGTTGCTTCCAACCGCTCGTATTGGAGATCCAAAGGGAAGGCCTATTTCTAGCAGTGAACGTTCTGCCTTGAGGCTGATCTACCAGCTATAGATTGTTACGCAAAAGTTGTTGTGTTTAGTAATATAGTAAGTAATGTTTTTATTACCCCGGATGACAGCGAATGATCGACTTCGCATTTTTGACCGACGAACCACCCGATGGTTCGTCATTCCGTTATATATATTTTATGTATAACCACGCTTAACTTTTTTCATAGGGGTCCGATTTCAATAATTATTTTTTTATTGGAGAGAGTATACTTCGAAATTGGTCCCATTTAAATTTTATCGAAATCGGCTGAGCCATTTTTATAAATCAACAATAATGTGAAAAATGCTACATCGATCCGTGCGAAATATTCGCGAATTCTGTACACGGGTGAAGTCGGTCATGCTAATTTTTGAAAAAAATAATCTTGTTTCTTTAACAGCCAACCTATACCCATAAAAGATAAATTAAGTATGATGAAATAGAAAATACCTAATTCAGCTATTCTCAAGCATTTAACCATGTGATGCAATTTACCTATCAACAAAATCCAATCAAAATTCTGACTTACGTTATATTACGGTATAGCAACGGCTCCATGACTCATACGTTGAAGAGTTGTAGACACAACATGCCGAAGTAATGTGATGTCAAACCCGTTCGGTACGAATAAGGGCGAGGTATGTGGGAACAGGTGCCTTGAGGCTGCGAGCATGCTCCCATAGTGACTCATACGTTAATTGGTCTGTTGTGGTGTTGGTCAGAGGAATGACCGGGCGAAACTGATGGCAGAATTTTAGATATCAGTATCTAGATCTGCTTATACTTACCATTGACATGTTTACATTAAAAATTACATAAATATAATAATTTTCAGTTGTGTACATGTATTTATTTCAGTTAAATAGCCTTTTGAAAGTGCACAATCATAGACTTATTTTTTTTTTCTTACCTTCCAGATTGATGTGCGAAATAAATAAATAAGTAAATATCAGGGGACATCTTACACACGGTCTCTGACCCCAACCTAAGCAAAGCTTGTGATATGGCTGTCAGAGACTGATATACTACATGTACATATTTTAAATACACATTCATATATATATAGTACCTAAATAACTCCCAGACACAGAGCAAACTCACGTTCCTAGCATCCACGCACCCAGACACAGTGCAAACCTATGTTTATCATATAAATGCTTGCCCTAATTTGCACAATACCTAATGATTGTCAACATCATAATAATTATTAAAGTCTAATTTCCAATATTTATTTTTTTGTGTGATCATCACTGTCATTGGTCCACACTGTATCCAATACGAGTCGCATCTTTTCTAATATCACATAAAATAACATAAACGGGATAAATATTACCATAATTATGGCAAAGCTTTGTGTGGCCACCATAGAAATTTCTTTGTACAACCCAGAAAACTTGATATTATTACAACAATTTATTTGGGGCTTTACGTAGACGTTTCCTAACGTAGAGGAAATCTCTAGCTACGCCAATATTTAAGTATTGCACAGATAAAATAAAATATAAGCCTTTATTTCCCTAAAACATACATTTTTAGGGCACCCATGTCTAGGTAGAGGCCTCTTCCATGTTGAGCCATTTTTTGCGGTCTTGTGCTGCTCGCGTCCAAGTCGCTCCCGCGACCTCAACGATGTCGTCGCACCATCTTCTCCGAAGTCGTCCTCTGTCCCGCGCTCTGCTGCCATTCTGCTGCTCCTTGGAAAGTTAACGAGCTTTTTAGTTAGTGTTTTTAGTTTGTTTAGTGCCCAAGTTTGGCATCCATAGAGCAAAGACTATTTATGGCGTTATCCAATCGTTTTTAGGTGTATTGGCATCTGGCGCTTAAAAACGTCCTTGTATAAACGCCCAGTATTTTTTACACGATGTGGCTATTCTCCGATTTCTTTCTAATTATTGGACTACTATTTACGTAATAGAAATGTAGTCAAACGTAAATCTATACAATAGAAAATAAAACATTGCTGGTTACAGTTTTAAGCTATACTAAAATTCATTGCGACGAGGATGAAATGAAACCGATTGCTAACAATCATGACAGTGTCTTCACTGAAGTGATATAATCAGAGTTCCCCAAAGCTTGTCGAGACGCTGATTCACTCGCAGACTGGTCTGGCTGGCAGGAACGGCGTCCGCTACAGGATTGGTCTGACTCCGATGCGTGGGGACAGGTACCTGGTACACTCACTTTCACACCAAAACTACAAATGTGACAGTTTGTGTCTTTATTCAAACCTTTCGTAGGATCGTTCTCAAACTCCTTGCTAGTTTAATTATACTGTACTGTACCAGCCTTTTTAATAGTCCACTGCAGGACGTAGACCTACCCACGAAGAGGTGATTGGGCCATATCCATCACGCTGGCCCAGTGCGGGTTGGTGGATTCGCATTACGCCATCGAATTTCTTTTACGGACGCATGCAGGTTACCCCACGATGTTTTCCTTCACCAAAAAGCCAGTGGTGTTAAATTCCGTACATAAATTCCAAAGAATCCATTCCAGTCCAGACCAGGATTTGAACCCACGACCTTACGATTGCAAGGCGAGTGTCAATACCTCTAGGCCACCACGGCTTTTACGGTTTAATTATACCTCAATGTTAATTTTAATAATTTTATGTCTAGTCCAATATCTACTATACTCTTTCTCACTAACCACTCTATGTATCATTAACGTAGTTTTATTTTGGCATAGTTAGTCTGTAGACAAGATTTTGTTTTCGTAATTCATTGACAATTTGAATTCACTTGTAAAAGTGAAAAGAAGAACTAACCACTCCAAAACAGCTCAACGTTTATTAATAAGATAGCCAGAGCTAGGCTTTAGGTATGTTATTTATAAAGGCTATACCTACTCGTACCTATTGGTGTATTTATGATACTTTTATGTAGGTATTTCGATTAACCCATAGTATTTTTTATTAAACTTGAATAATAACAGTGCAGCAATATGACCCTCAGGATAGCGGGTGTAACCGCAGGGCCAAGCTAGTGCTCGAATTCTCGCAAACTCGTAAGGCCTCAGGCTGGTGTCATTCACCGTAGAGATTTTTCAACATGACTCATGATTACAACGTATGAACTGTGATGTGATCTTTGCTATGGCGCACGGACCGCGGTGCCTCACGGTTATATTTGTATAGTAACGATATAATAGGTATCTCGCTCATGTTATTGTTATACGGTAGATACTTTGGTTGTCTATTTTGTAGGCTTGTGTCAGTCATTCAACCACGAATGAAAAATAGGTGTTTTAGTAAGTGCCTAGGTAGTATACATATATCCTACTAATATTATAGACGCGAAAGTTTGTGAGGATGGATGGATGGATGGATGGATGGATGTTTGTTACTCTTTCACGCAAAAACTACTAAACGGATTGAGATGAAACTTTGCAATAATATAGCTTATATATCAGAATAACACATAGGCTATAAATTATAATGATATTGCGTCAAATATCAAAATATCATGCTGGCGAAGCCGCGGGTAAAAACTAGTATTATTATGCTACGGTTGTAATAAAGATGCAACTTTTAATCATGGAGCAGTGCTTATGACCATAAATCAGTTCTAACTAGGTACTTAGATCTCTATGGTTCCTAATAATAATAATTTTAATAATAATTTATTTTCAATAATTATAGCATTACATTTAACCTTACTGCTAAACATAAAACATACAAAAGAAACAAGGATTTAGTTAACTTATATTAGAAATAAAATTAAGTAGATATCTTTATAATTCTGAAAAATTGAGTGATCAGATGGGAGATCACTGGGAGAGTTATTTATAACAGCAACAAGGTTCAACTGGTTGAATTGCGGGTCCTGCACTAGGTAAAAACCTGTGTCGCAGGCCCAATAACAGTTATGCTTGCTATAGAGGAATTTATGGTGCGGCTCATTGTGTAAGTAGAAGTGACTGGATACTTTTACTACTGGATAATTATTAAATATTTAAAACATAATAACTTACGGCAAACACAAGTCTCTCTAATTCTGTGATTTTGTTTCTAAATAAACCTACTTTGATGTCCGTTCTGTCCAAAATTTGAGTTCTTCCACTCTAGAGTTCTTGCCAAAACTTGTTGTTCCCATTTCCTACGTTTACTACAGAAGCACTAGAATCTAAAAAAAAATTCTATATCTTTCAATTACCTAATATTTAGAGATGACATGTTCCGGTGTAATAAGTAAGTCTCATAAATCCGTTAAATAATATTTTAACTAGTCTGATTCATTCAATCACAGGTAAATAAACATTACCTAACTTACAGTCTGATAAGGATAACTATAGGCAGTGAAGTTTATTTCCCTCATTTTTAGTCACAGTCGTATTTTTTATTATGTAATTAAGAGACGATTATCTTAAATGCAAAGTAAACAAACAGTCACTACCTAGTGAATCACACGTTACGCCAAAGCTGTTTAATTTGTTGGTCACGCGCCGGTATCTGATTAGGATGCAAGTTTCCTTAAAAGGCAGACATCTTGGCGTCTACGCTTTAGAGACAAAAATAATAAAATTATCTACACCTGATGTACTGTATGTAATAGGTGTTCGTTAACGATCATCGAAGTTAAGCAACGTTCTGCACGGTCAGTCTTCGGATGGGTGACCGTAGGTGGCTTTAAAACTGAGCGCTACCGTGGCTCGGATGACACGTTCAATTTTAGGCCTCGGTTGTTTTAAATGTTTAGGCATGTCAGAGGCTTTCAGGCGGTTTTAAAACTCTGATACCAGGGCTAGCCACCATGCCTATACTGTATAGTACCTACCTAAGTAAGTACTTTTTTATAGTCAACTATTGGATTTGCACTCTCAAAGGGATATTGGGCCATGTCCACACGCAAGCACCAAGCCAAATTTGGTGACCTAAGTATATCTAGCAAATGGATACATTGGATAAAAAGTGTTATAAGGAAACGTATTGTAAATTTTATTCATTCTAAAAGCTTTGTTTTACACCCCATAGAGGCACAGATACAGCAAAATGGTGATACTGACACCTCTTTCCTTACTCCTTCTTTCTATGCTTATACCTACTCGCAGTAAGTGCATTTCACAATTTTGAAAATTATAAGCACCTCCACAAAGGTAGATCTACCAATCTCCCTGAAACGAAAACTCATCGACATGTGTATCCCGTCCAATCTAACGTACGGTGCACAAACGTGGTCGCTCACCAATATTCAGAAGTCTAGCCTTCAGGTTTTCCAAAGAGCAATGTAACGCAGTATACTTGGAATTAAAAGAGTAGATCGCGTACGAAACACTACACTGCGTTCCATGACAGGCGTAAGCGACGTTGGACTAAAACCTGCAAAGCTCAAATGGGAGTGGGCGGGACACGTGAGTCGTATGCCCCCAAACAGATGGGCAAAGGTCTCAACGGAGTGGGTTCCTCTGTCCAGTCGACCCCGAGGCCGTCCTCCAACACGATGGCGCGACGAAATCGAGAGGTTTAAAAAGGATTGGACGGAGGTAGCACAGAACATAAAGGAATCGGGGGAGACCTTTGTCCGGCAGTGGGACAGTACAGGTTAAATAAAAAATAAATAAATAAGCACCTACCTATTTCAAATTGAGATCTATTGGTTAGTAGGTACCTACCTACAAGTACTATCATACTATTAAACATTTAATCCGGTTCTCAAGTAATAAGGGGATTATGAGGATTTGTCACACATGAACGGACAAACAGACAAACAAGCGGATACAATCATCTTAGAAGTATACCTTGTTTTACTTCAAAAGCCGACGTACTTTTTATCAACGTGACATCAAGTAGGTAACAATGATGTGAATTGATGTGTCGCGAAGGAAGCCCTGTGAATCACGCGCGAACTCAGAGCACGCGCTCGATTGTCTGATATGAAGCCTACACGAAAAGAAAAATAATGTCACAAATACGCATTCCAATTTCCTAGAAAATGCTGACCAATGCCAGGTTTTCCTTGACTTTTTGAAGTTCCCAAATCTTAATTTTCAGAATTTTGTGATTTTAAAATTTACAATGAAATTGGTATATTCGTTTCTTTTATATAATGGGTTACATGTCACATGACATGTTTATATGACATTCAATTAACCGAATAACCTAGATAGGGGATTTACAAGAATATCATACAAAAGAATCGTGGTGAATTAAACTCAAACAAAACATTTTAACGAGTTTTCAGTGAATTAACTAAGATGTTATAATTGTACCTTAAAAAGATTAATTAATAATAACATTTTTAATAGCTTGTTTTTTGTTATTTTCGTTTCACTAAACGATTCAATTCCAATACTCGTACAGCCAGGAATTAATTAATAATTATTTTTCGCAAAAAATGGCAAATACGGCTCAGCCGATTTCTTTAAAATTTTAATGGGACCATTTCGGGAGTATACCCTTTCGAACTAAAAAATAATTTTTCGATTCGTTTCTCAAATGGCTAAATTATCGATGAACATACACAAAAAAATACACACAGACGAACATATAACCTCCTCCTTTTTGGAAGTCGGTTAAAAACAAAATGTAGTCACCGAGAAATGGATTTTCAAGAAATTCATTTTCTCCTATAATTTGAAAAAACATGGCCGAGTTATTTCTTGGAGCTAATTTTTAGCTAACTAGCCAGAGACTCTCTCACTTCGTTCGCTGGGTCAATTAATAATAACTACTTATTTATGGGCAATATTTAGATATATATTTACCCTGATGTGTAAGAAATAATTTACTGTATTTATGTTCCGAACAAGGAAACAATGGCTTGAAAATACTTAGTTAAATATTGTGTAATTAATACAATCAAATTAATAACATTGATTACACTGTATTAATAAATTCCAAGCATTTGAAAATTAATTATCAATATCAGCTTAGGAAAAACACAATAATACCTAAAGGGATTTTTTTAAAATCTATTGGTATCAATAAATAAATAGACATACTGATAGACTTGTCTGATAGTTGATAACACTTATTTTAGATGGCTTGATGATAAGGATAGTACCTACAGAGTACTTTCACGGGGAACTTTTCAAAAGGTAACTGAGTGCTTATTATCTATTATATCTGTTAGTTATCTATTATAATTATTATCTTCCGGCGCCAGTGAATACAAGGTGTTGCCTTGCAAAGCATGTACAGGGTATAGGCATGACTAAAAAAAATATAATTAGTCATCAGTATCAAAAAATGTTAGATACGTATTTTTTCTTCAGTCAATTAAAAAAATTACAAACTTTGTTTGTCACTTCTCACTTTCGTCGTCGAGGTCACGAGCCCCCCACTCCCGAATATTGACAAGATTTTTCTTGGTCATTAATTGTTTGATTGACAAAAGAAAATACCTATGTATCTAACTCACGGACTTATTGTACAGGGTTACTTCTAATCAATTAGCATCCTTTTAGGGGTTTATTCTGTACATCAAAACTAACAACTTTTGTTCTGTGACTTTTGTGAAAACTTAAAATAAAATACTTATTGGTATAGAAAAATATCGTTTACCCGTTTATATGGTACAGCTGATTTTTTTTTTAGTTTGGTTAGAAGTCGCAGAACAAAAGTTGTTAGTTTTGATGTAGGTACAGAAAAGTATGCTAATTGATTAGAAATAACCCTGTATACTATTTTATGTGTTTTTTGTGAGTGTTTTTTTTTACCCAGTAATCATGCATATTACAAAGAAACTGTATTTTGCTGGCTTTTCAATAATCCGCTGCTAAGCATCGGCCCACCCATAAGGGGCGTTGGGACCGAATCCACCACCCAGCACTGGCCCAGTGCGGGTTGATGGATTCACATAGGTACGACATCTATATACGAGTAATCTCTTCTACGGACAAAGGTCTTACGATATGTTCCTTGTTTACAAAACTAGGTATACCTAACACCGTCTTACACATATTTTATGAACAACTTTTAGGATCGGACCAATCAAACCAGGAAATCGCTAAAAAAACAACTGTTTTGGCACCCCCTTTTGGCTTAGTAGGTATAAGGTAAGCAGATAACCCTGTATATATATTTTTTTCAAAGCTACATGCGACACCTTGTAAAGTGGGCACTATCATACCTAGTTATCACTTGAAACTTGACTAGACCGAAGTGCTCGGCGCTTTTCCTGATGGACTTTTCTAGTTGCCACTTGAGTTGGTAATTTCCCCGTTTCAGTACAAAAGCCCTCTACTAAGCTTTGGTTATATTATTATACCTCTGATGATAATGGACATTAATGAAATTGAGATTAATGTTTTATGAAATAATAATAACAATTTACTAATAACTTATACAATACTTTACGATTCCATCCCAATTTCCTGGATGGCAGAGCCGGAAAAGCCAAAAATAGACGATAATGCGAAAATATCAATAATAAATAGATCGAATCCTAGATTAATCAAACCGATTCAATTAATTTAATTCGAGTCTACGTTCAGTTCAGGCGTTGGTACTTCGAATTGATATAAATGACAGTTAAAATGTTCGGCAGCCATTACACATTTATTCGATCGCGATCGTGCTCCGCTGTTTCACTCTCAAACTCTGTCTCTTTCTATTTTGCTATTCTATACTTTGAGTAGTTAGGTTAGGCAGAAATTGGCACAGTTTGTACCTAAGTATAAATTAAAACCGTAATCATCATGGTCCATAATCTTTACGTAACTCAATCCTGACTGAATCTCTCTTAACAGCTGTGCGAGGATCAGATTATCCACAGCCTAGCTTGTAGCTAACGTCACAGCCGCCAAGCGGTTTGATTCAGCCTATACCTACTGTTCGGAAAACCGAGGACTCGATGCAGTAGGTAGAAACACCAATATTATTACAATCAAACTTTGCAGATTTATTTCTTCCATCACAGTGTTCTTTAAGATCTAAAAATAACTAATCTAGACTTGTTCTTCGCTCCGACGGCTCGACCAGAATGGTCTCCAAAAACCACAGATATCTGTAAAATAGCTCTATGCCCAAAAAACCGTACCAGTCGCTGACCACGATGTTATAAAAATATCCGCCCATTTCCTCTTTAATTAGCCAACCACATCCAGTTTCTTGCTGCATTTACTTTTTTAAAAGTCTGTGGTTGACTACCGCCTTCGAACTGTAGTTTTCGTCCAAAAACCACACATTAAGAATATGCAATTTTTGAACAAAACCCAACACTACCTAGTTTTATAAACAAAAACAACGCCTAGATTCTATAAATGCGATCCTTCTTACTTGAGTTCAACAACCTAGTAGCAAACACGAAGCCTCGAAAACCGGTTCAATCAAAACCATGGCTTTGCCATTTTTCTGATCAAAACATTGAAACTAGTTTTATTCAGGTATTTTAAATTTAGTCTAAATTGCTTTAGAGAACGCGGGACTGCCCTGAGTTGAAATTAATTGGTAAATTACGAGCTAAAAATAAACCATTAGGTAAAATATAATTTTAGATGTTATCCTCAAACGTGTTTGCATTGGTTAAATAGTGGACTAAATGACTTTGTCCAATTTCATTTAGAGCGCTATTGTTTTTTTATTTACTACTTATCTATTTTGGAATGATATTTTTACCCGTATTAATTCGCAGTGCATCGAAAGGCTAAGTATATCTACAACCAATTTCTTCGTGAGAACTGCAATCAATGTACATATTGAGATGAATGTTTGGTTTTAAACATAAATACCTACCTAAGTATATAAAGGCCAATACTAAGCACCAATAAGACTTTCTAATTCAATAGGTTAGGATAGGTTATTTTAATTGAACATAATGTATTATTGTAGCTTTTACTATTATTATTAAAATATATCAATTTATTATTTACATTTAATAAATTATAACGATTCACTGCATACTTGTTGTTTTCATTTTATTTTAGGTATACATAATACTAATTCAATATAGAAATACAGAAAAAAATATTCGAGACAGAACATTATAGGCTACTACATCCAGCTGATTTCTGTCTTGGTTCTGAGCCGCTGAGACATATTTAGCTTTGATAGTGTTTATGATAGCAGAATACGATGCATCTAGTTGTAATATCGATGCAAGGGCCTTGTCTTTACACGTTACATGGTAAGGATAAGTTTTTGCATTGTAGAGCGCCCATAGGGTGATATCATAATTACGATATGAACCTAAGGTTTCAGGATAAAGCGATATTTACTTATTATCGAATTCATGACTCAGAAATTTACTGAAACTGAGGGGGCGTCCCGATAAAATGTTTCCCTGATTCCTACTTGTAAGCATTCTATACTGTTTTCCTCTTTTCCTTTTCGGGACAGAAATGTCCCGTTTCCAAATAATACACACTCGTTACTCGGGAAGTTTCACAAACATTTACAAAGACATTTTTCCTAAAGTACCTACCTAAATACTATAGCTTTACCCACGGCTTCATACAAGTTTTTTTTTGATAAAATTCCAAGACACTGTCCTACTTCTGAACTAGACTTATTCATGCCAAAGATTAAGTTGATCCGTTGCTCTTTTGCTGCTTAAGAGTAGATAACAAACAAACCAATAAATACCATTAGATTAATTTTAATATTACTGTAAGTATAAGCTTCCAGCGATAAAAGGACCGATTATTGCATCATTTCTAGAGAAAAGTTTTGTAACTTGTTTTAATTTATACTGTGAACGATATATAATTTTCTCTACCTACAATCTACATAAACATAAATTATTATTAACTTAAATAATTATTTCTCCGAACTCATAGTATGCATTCAAATATATTTACGATCTGATGGCATGTCGCAAATATTTGTACTTTATAGTCTCCTGCATACCTTCGGAATTCCCAAATGAAGGCAGATAGCAAACGGAACTGATAACTGATAACGATAACAGGTAGCTAGAAATGTGAGTCACACATATCTCAGATATTTGACATGCCTCGTGTGGTTATCATGATATCGTGTCATAATTATAATATAGGTACCTAATAGATATAGCACGTGTAAGCAAGTTTTTTAAACGTTATTTTTACCTAATATTTATATTGAAATGAAAAAAAAAAAATGTAAATATTTTTATTAACACAAACACAGGAAAGAATTACACACTTGCTGCATATAATAAAAACAATATTACCTATGTTTATGAGAGTTTTACACAGACAAAACGTAGTACCGTGATTTCCGCACTAGGCTAGGCCTGTGTCGCGGAAATCTAATACGATTTTTCATGTGATTTGGAACCTCTGATGTTGACATTTTTTCTTTGTGTTTAAATTTCTGCTAATAAATACAAAGTTAAGGATGCTTATAAAATGAAAATAAAATAAATTGTACATATAAGTAATAAATAATATAAATATATATACATAGATACGTGTAATTAAATAAAATATATGAATACATTATATCACATAATAATAGAATATTATATCTTAATTATGACTTAATTTTTAACAAATTCTCAGTCTCCGTATAACTCATTGAAGACAGAAATTTATAAATAGCTTTTTTAGCTTCATACAGAGTTTTTTCTTTTAAGTTACAGTATTTGCTTACTACATTATAAATATGAGTTCGAACAAAATCTCCGAAACGGCGTGCAAAACTAGAATTCACTTTAGGATAATATAGTTTGGGGATTCTCTTTTTTAAATTCTCGTCATAGTCATCAGCAGAAAGAACCGATTTATGAACTGAGAGAGAAGATTTCAGTATGAATAATTGTCTAACGCTCAGCACTCCGCTGTCTTTGAAAACGTCAATGGTCGGATATCTTAGTGGTTTTTTCATCATAACCTTCAGTACTGAGCGTTGTGCTCGCTCAGCTAGTATGATATAAGTTGCAGGTGCACTGCCCCAACATGCTATGCAATAATTCAGAAGCGATTGACACAATGCGTAATACACGGATATCAATGTATCAGGGAGGGCTATATCTCGTAAATTTTTCATTATGCCAATAACCTTCCTTACCCGTGCCGACAAAGCAATTAAGTGATTCTTAAAATTAAGATTTTCATCTAGTATAACCCCTAAATATTTGATGGTCTTAGACCTAACAAGTGCAACACAGTCACATGATTGTATGTGGCAGGATACTTTATGTAGCTTAAGAACTAGCTGGGATTCGGGCGCTGATGCAGCTGTTTTATGAAAACATAAAAATACCGTTTTGTTGGCATTCAGCGTTAGCAGATTCCTTACCAACCATTTTGAAATACTAGCCATTCCCAATTCAGCAGATTCTAGAGCTCTTTCCCAGGTTGAACCGTAAAACAAAATGGCAGTATCGTCGGCATAACAAACGGTCTCAGCATTTTCAATTTGGATGTCGTGTATATCATTGATGTACAAATTGAAAAGCGTGGGCCCCAGAATACTACCCTGAGGCACACCGAAATTAATGGCTAAGGTACTACTTAACTCGTTATCAATCTTGACACACTGCCTCCGCCCCAATAAGTAGCTATCAAACCAATTGCCAGCAATCCCCCTTATACCACTTTTAAATAGTTTTTTCAGAAGTATTGGAACGGAGGCAGTGTGTCAAGATTGATAACGAGTTAAGTAGTACCTTAGCCATTAATTTCGGTGTGCCTCAGGGTAGTATTCTGGGGCCCACGCTTTTCAATTTGTACATCAATGATATACACGACATCCAAATTGAAAATGCTGAGACCGTTTGTTATGCCGACGATACTGCCATTTTGTTTTACGGTTCAACCTGGGAAAGAGCTCTAGAATCTGCTGAATTGGGAATGGCTAGTATTTCAAAATGGTTGGTAAGGAATCTGCTAACGCTGAATGCCAACAAAACGGTATTTTTATGTTTTCATAAAACAGCTGCATCAGCGCCCGAATCCCAGCTAGTTCTTAAGCTACATAAAGTATCCTGCCACATACAATCATGTGACTGTGTTGCACTTGTTAGGTCTAAGACCATCAAATATTTAGGGGTTATACTAGATGAAAATCTTAATTTTAAGAATCACTTAATTGCTTTGTCGGCACGGGTAAGGAAGGTTATTGGCATAATGAAAAATTTACGAGATATAGCCCTCCCTGATACATTGATATCCGTGTATTACGCATTGTGTCAATCGCTTCTGAATTATTGCATAGCATGTTGGGGCAGTGCACCTGCAACTTATATCATACTAGCTGAGCGAGCACAACGCTCAGTACTGAAGGTTATGATGAAAAAACCACTAAGATATCCGACCATTGACGTTTTCAAAGACAGCGGAGTGCTGAGCGTTAGACAATTATTCATACTGAAATCTTCTCTCTCAGTTCATAAATCGGTTCTTTCTGCTGATGACTATGACGAGAATTTAAAAAAGAGAATCCCCAAACTATATTATCCTAAAGTGAATTCTAGTTTTGCACGCCGTTTCGGAGATTTTGTTCGAACTCATATTTATAATGTAGTAAGCAAATACTGTAACTTAAAAGAAAAAACTCTGTATGAAGCTAAAAAAGCTATTTATAAATTTCTGTCTTCAATGAGTTATACGGAGACTGAGAATTTGTTAAAAATTAAGTCATAATTAAGATATAATATTCTATTATTATGTGATATAATGTATTCATATATTTTATTTAATTACACGTATCTATGTATATATATTTATATTATTTATTACTTATATGTACAATTTATTTTATTTTCATTTTATAAGCATCCTTAACTTTGTATTTATTAGCAGAAATTTAAACACAAAGAAAAAATGTCAACATCAGAGGTTCCAAATCACATGAAAAATCGTATTAGATTTCCGCGACACAGGCCTAGCCTAGTGCGGAAATCACGGTACTACGTTTTGTCTGTGTAAAACTCTCATAAACATAGGTAATATTGTTTTTATTATATGCAGCAAGTGTGTAATTCTTTCCTGTGTTTGTGTTAATAAAAATATTTACATTTTTTTTTTTTCATTTCAATATAAATATTAGGTAAAAATAACGTTTAAAAAACTTGCTTACACGTGCTATATCTATTAGGTACCTATATTATAATTATGACACGATATCATGATAACCACACGAGGCATGTCAAATATCTGAGATATGTGTGACTCACATTTCTAGCTACCTGTTATCGTTATCAGTTATCAGTTCCGTTTGCTATCTGCCTTCATTTGGGAATTCCGAAGGTATGCAGGAGACTATAAAGTACAAATATTTGCGACATGCCATCAGATCGTAAATATATTTGAATGCATACTATGAGTTCGGAGAAATAATTATTTAAGTTAATAATAATTTATGTTTATGTAGATTGTAGGTAGAGAAAATTATATATCGTTCACAGTATAAATTAAAACAAGTTACAAAACTTTTCTCTAGAAATGATGCAATAATCGGTCCTTTTATCGCTGGAAGCTTATACTTACAGTAATATTAAAATTAATCTAATGGTATTTATTGGTTTGTTTGTTATCTACTCTTAAGCAGCAAAAGAGCAACGGATCAACTTAATCTTTGGCATGAATAAGTCTAGTTCAGAAGTAGGACAGTGTCTTGGAATTTTATCAAAAAAAAACTTGTATGAAGCCGTGGGTAAAGCTATAGTATTTAGGTAGGTACTTTAGGAAAAATGTCTTTGTAAATGTTTGTGAAACTTCCCGAGTAACGAGTGTGTATTATTTGGAAACGGGACATTTCTGTCCCGAAAAGGAAAAGAGGAAAACAGTATAGAATGCTTACAAGTAGGAATCAGGGAAACATTTTATCGGGACGCCCCCTCAGTTTCAGTAAATTTCTGAGTCATGAATTCGATAATAAGTAAATATCGCTTTATCCTGAAACCTTAGGTTCATATCGTAATTATGATATCACCCTATGGGCGCTCTACAATGCAAAAACTTATCCTTACCATGTAACGTGTAAAGACAAGGCCCTTGCATCGATATTACAACTAGATGCATCGTATTCTGCTATCATAAACACTATCAAAGCTAAATATGTCTCAGCGGCTCAGAACCAAGACAGAAATCAGCTGGATGTAGTAGCCTATAATGTTCTGTCTCGAATATTTTTTTCTGTATTTCTATATTGAATTAGTATTATGTATACCTAAAATAAAATGAAAACAACAAGTATGCAGTGAATCGTTATAATTTATTAAATGTAAATAATAAATTGATATATTTTAATAATAATAGTAAAAGCTACAATAATACATTATGTTCAATTAAAATAACCTATCCTAACCTATTGAATTAGAAAGTCTTATTGGTGCTTAGTATTGGCCTTTATATACTTAGGTAGGTATTTATGTTTAAAACCAAACATTCATCTCAATATGTACATTGATTGCAGTTCTCACGAAGAAATTGGTTGTAGATATACTTAGCCTTTCGATGCACTGCGAATTAATACGGGTAAAAATATCATTCCAAAATAGATAAGTAGTAAATAAAAAAACAATAGCGCTCTAAATGAAATTGGACAAAGTCATTTAGTCCACTATTTAACCAATGCAAACACGTTTGAGGATAACATCTAAAATTATATTTTACCTAATGGTTTATTTTTAGCTCGTAATTTACCAATTAATTTCAACTCAGGGCAGTCCCGCGTTCTCTAAAGCAATTTAGACTAAATTTAAAATACCTGAATAAAACTAGTTTCAATGTTTTGATCAGAAAAATGGCAAAGCCATGGTTTTGATTGAACCGGTTTTCGAGGCTTCGTGTTTGCTACTAGGTTGTTGAACTCAAGTAAGAAGGATCGCATTTATAGAATCTAGGCGTTGTTTTTGTTTATAAAACTAGGTAGTGTTGGGTTTTGTTCAAAAATTGCATATTCTTAATGTGTGGTTTTTGGACGAAAACTACAGTTCGAAGGCGGTAGTCAACCACAGACTTTTAAAAAAGTAAATGCAGCAAGAAACTGGATGTGGTTGGCTAATTAAAGAGGAAATGGGCGGATATTTTTATAACATCGTGGTCAGCGACTGGTACGGTTTTTTGGGCATAGAGCTATTTTACAGATATCTGTGGTTTTTGGAGACCATTCTGGTCGAGCCGTCGGAGCGAAGAACAAGTCTAGATTAGTTATTTTTAGATCTTAAAGAACACTGTGATGGAAGAAATAAATCTGCAAAGTTTGATTGTAATAATATTGGTGTTTCTACCTACTGCATCGAGTCCTCGGTTTTCCGAACAGTAGGTATAGGCTGAATCAAACCGCTTGGCGGCTGTGACGTTAGCTACAAGCTAGGCTGTGGATAATCTGATCCTCGCACAGCTGTTAAGAGAGATTCAGTCAGGATTGAGTTACGTAAAGATTATGGACCATGATGATTACGGTTTTAATTTATACTTAGGTACAAACTGTGCCAATTTCTGCCTAACCTAACTACTCAAAGTATAGAATAGCAAAATAGAAAGAGACAGAGTTTGAGAGTGAAACAGCGGAGCACGATCGCGATCGAATAAATGTGTAATGGCTGCCGAACATTTTAACTGTCATTTATATCAATTCGAAGTACCAACGCCTGAACTGAACGTAGACTCGAATTAAATTAATTGAATCGGTTTGATTAATCTAGGATTCGATCTATTTATTATTGATATTTTCGCATTATCGTCTATTTTTGGCTTTTCCGGCTCTGCCATCCAGGAAATTGGGATGGAATCGTAAAGTATTGTATAAGTTATTAGTAAATTGTTATTATTATTTCATAAAACATTAATCTCAATTTCATTAATGTCCATTATCATCAGAGGTATAATAATATAACCAAAGCTTAGTAGAGGGCTTTTGTACTGAAACGGGGAAATTACCAACTCAAGTGGCAACTAGAAAAGTCCATCAGGAAAAGCGCCGAGCACTTCGGTCTAGTCAAGTTTCAAGTGATAACTAGGTATGATAGTGCCCACTTTACAAGGTGTCGCATGTAGCTTTGAAAAAAATATATATACAGGGTTATCTGCTTACCTTATACCTACTAAGCCAAAAGGGGGTGCCAAAACAGTTGTTTTTTTAGCGATTTCCTGGTTTGATTGGTCCGATCCTAAAAGTTGTTCATAAAATATGTGTAAGTCGGTGTTAGGTATACCTACCTAGTTTTGTAAACAAGGAAAATATCGTAAGACCTTTGTCCGTAGAAGAGATTACTCGTAGATGTCGTACCTATGTGAATCCAACAACCCGCACTGGACCAGTGCTGGGTGGTGGATTCGGTCCCAACGCCCCTCGTGGGTGGGCCGATGCTTAGCAGCGGATTATTGAAAATCCGGCAAAATACAGTTTCTTTGTAATATGCATGATTACTGGGTAAAAAAACACTCATAAAATAGTATACAGGGTTATTTCTAATCAATTAGCATACTTTTCTGTACCTACATCAAAACTAACAACTTTTGTTCTGCGACTTCTGTCCAAACTAAAAAAAAATCAGCTGTTCCATATAAACGGGTAAACGATATTTTTCTATGGAACACTAATATTTTATTTTAAGTTTTCACAAAAGTCACAGAATTGATTAGAAATAACCCTGTATAATAAGTCCGTGAGTTAGATACATTTTTATTTTGTCAATCAAACAATTAATGACCAAGAAAAATCTTGTTAATATTCGGGAGTGGGGGCTCGTGACCTCGACGACGAGAGTGAGAAGTGACAAACTAAATTTGCAATTTTTGTTTAATTGACTCAAGGAAAAAATACTTGTCTAACATTTTTTTAAACTCTATCTGATGACAATTTTTTTTTGTCATGCCTATTCCCTGTACATACTTTGCAAGGCAACACCTTGTATTCACTGGCGCCAGAAGATAATATAATAGATAACTAATAGGTATAATAGATAATAAGCACTCAGTTACCTTTTGAAAAGTTCCCCGTGATAGTACTCTGTACTATACTTAGGTACTATCCTTATCATGAAGCCATCTAAAATAAGTGTTATCAACTATCAGACAAGTCTATCAGTATGACTATTTATTTATTGATACCAATAGATTTTAAAAAATCCCCTTTAGTTATTATTGTGTTTTTCCTAAGCTGATATTGATATTAATTAATTTTCAAATGCTTGGAATTTATTAATACAGTTTAATCAATGTTATTAATTTGATTGTATTAATTTACTCAAACAATCAAATTCTACAAATTTACCCAAACAATCAAATTCTACAAATTTATCCAAACAATCAAATTCTACAAATTTACCAACAAAAATCATACTAACCGTTTAATATCACTTATTGGCAAAACTCGACTATCACAACTTCCATATATCGATACTTACAAAAGATACCGCTTACCCCATCACTATGTGCTCGACGATTCTGATGACGAAATGTCGGTCACTCCTACCCACTCGATGATTTAAGCATGACTATGAAGGTGGAATCCTTAATTGATTCTACCCTCATTGTTAAGTTTATACATATTGATCCATCGGTTTTTTGCGAATGTTGTCTACATGATTCTATTCTAAAAATAGACTTATTGTACATATTGTACATACATACCACATGTAGCGTTTTCTTTAAAAAATGAGCCTGGTGCAAAAGGTTTATTATTTGTATGTTTATGTTCTCTAAATAAATGTGTTTGTTTAGTTTATTGATTGTAACACATTTCATAATATACTTAAACTATGTTTTTGAAAGACTTTCGGAGGCGCTGTTAGCCTGATAAAGTCATTTGTATAATATTGTTGCCTACAAATTTTTAAGACTGTGTCTAGTTTGTACGTACTTTGTAATTAGGTATTTTTTCTGATCAATAAAGAATTTTTTAAAAATCAAAACAAATCATTGTATTAATTACACAATATTTAATTAAGTATTTTCTAGCCAATGTTTCCTTGTCCGGAACATAAATACAGTAAATTATTTCTTACACATCGGGGTAAATATACCTATATCTAAATATTGCCCATAAATAAGTACTTAGTTATTATTAATTGACCCAGCGAACGAAGTGAGAGAGTCTCAGGCTAGTTAGCGAAAAATTAGCGCCAAGAAATAACTGGACCATGTTTTTTCAAATTATAGGAGAAAATGCATTTCTTGAAAATCCATTTTCTCTATTTCTCGGCGACTACATTTTGTTTGAAGCTGTGGTGGTCTAGTGGTAGTGACACCCGCCTTACAATCGTGAGGTCGTGGGTTCAAATCCCGGTCCCGTACCAATGAGTTCTTTGGAATTTATGTACGGAATTTAACACCGCTGGCTTTTCGGTGAAGGAAAACATCGTGAGGCAACCTGCATATGTCAGTAGAAGGAATTCGATGGCGTATGTGAATCCACCAATCCGCACTGGGCCAGCGTGGTGGATATGGCCCAAACACCCTTCTTCGTGAGCCTACGTCCTGCAGTGGACTATTAAAAAGGCTGATACAGTACAGTACAGTACATTTTGTTTTTAACCGACTTCCAAAAAGGAGCAGGTTCTATGTTCGTCTGTGTGTATTTTTTTTGTGTATGTTCATCGATAATTTAGCCAATTGAGAACCGAATCGAAAAATTTTTTTTAGTTCGCAAGGGTAGGGTATACTCCCAAAATGGTCCCATTTAAATTTTAAAGAAATCGGCTGAGCCGTTTTTGAAATATCAACAACAACGTACACGATTCGAAAGAAATATTCGAATTTTGTTCACGATGAAGGCTGTTTTGCCATTTTTTGTGAAAAATAATTATTGATTAACCTCTCTAATCCTGGCTGTAAATAATAATAAATAATAAAAAATATGTTAATAAAATGTTATTATTAATTTATCTTTTTAATGTACAATGATACATCTTAGTTAATTCACTGAAAACTCGTTAAAATGTTTTGTTTGAGTTTAATTCACCACGATTCTTTTGTATGATTTTCTTGTAAATCCCCTATCTAGGTTATTCGGTTAATTGAATGTCATTTAAAGAACCCATCATGTAAAAGAAACGAATATACCAATTTCATTGTAAATTTTAAAATCACAAAATTCTGAAAATTAAGATTTGGGAACTTCAAAAAGTCAAGGAAAACCTGGCATTGGTCAGCATTTTCTAGGAAATCGGAATGCGTGTATATGACAAAATTTTTCTTTTCGAGTAGGTTTCATATCAGACAATCGAGCGCGTGCTCTGAGTTCGCGCGTGATTCACAGGGCTTCCTTCGCGACACATCAATTCACATCATTGTTACCTACTTGATGTAACGTTGATAAAAAGTACGTCGGCTTTTGAAGTAAAACAAGGTATACTTCTAAGATGATTGTATCCGCTTGTTTGTCTGTTTGTCCGTTCATGTGTGACAAATCCTCATAATTCGGAAATCATAAGTCGGATATCTTAGTGGTTTTTTCATCATAACCTTCAGTACTGAGCGTTGTGCTCGCTCAGCTAGTATGATATAAGTTGCAGGTGCACTGCCCCAACATGCTATGCAATAATTCAGAAGCGATTGACACAATGCGTAATACACGGATATCAATGTATCAGGGAGGGCTATATCTCGTAAATTTTTCATTATGCCAATAACCTTCCTTACCCGTGCCGACAAAGCAATTAAGTGATTCTTAAAATTAAGATTTTCATCTAGTATAACCCCTAAATATTTGATGGTCTTAGACCTAACAAGTGCAACACAGTCACATGATTGTATGTGGCAGGATACTTTATGTAGCTTAAGAACTAGCTGGGATTCGGGCGCTGATGCAGCTGTTTTATGAAAACATAAAAATACCGTTTTGTTGGCATTCAGCGTTAGCAGATTCCTTACCAACCATTTTGAAATACTAGCCATTCCCAATTCAGCAGATTCTAGAGCTCTTTCCCAGGTTGAACCGTAAAACAAAATGGCAGTATCGTCGGCATAACAAACGGTCTCAGCATTTTCAATTTGGATGTCGTGTATATCATTGATGTACAAATTGAAAAGCGTGGGCCCCAGAATACTACCCTGAGGCACACCGAAATTAATGGCTAAGGTACTACTTAACTCGTTATCAATCTTGACACACTGCCTCCGCCCCAATAAGTAGCTATCAAACCAATTGCCAGCAATCCCCCTTATACCACTTTTAAATAGTTTTTTCAGAAGTATTGGAACGGAGACAGTGTCAAAAGCTTTAGCCAAATCTAAAAACACAGCTATGCACTTTTGTCTTTTATCCAATATAGATGACACCGCCGATGTTAAGAAAGATACAGCATCTTCGGTGCACCTGCCCTTTCTAAAGCCAAATTGTTTAGCAGAAATTAAATTTCGGGACTCTAAATATTTTGTCAATCTTGTATTTACTAGTTTTTCTAATATTTTCGAGAAAGTGCCTAGGAGTGAAATTGGTCTGTAGTTTTCTACACAATTTTTGGGCCCACTTTTGTGAACCGGACTTACTGAGGCAACCTTCCATATATCTGGAAAGACACCAGTGGAAAAACTTTGGTTACAAATATGAGTAAGTGGCACAACAATCTCATTCTTAATATATTTAATTAACGTGCCCGTTAAACCATCTATACCGGGGGCTTTTCCATTTTGTAACCCTAAAATCACTTTCTCGACCTCAACGTGATCTGTGGGGGTCATAAAGAACGAATCACAAGGTGAATTATAGTTATTAATGTTGACTGAAGAAGCGAGAGTGTCTTGAGTTTCATTTATATCTTTAAGTATCTCGTTTGCCAGTCGTTGGCCTACAGTGGAAAAATGCTCATTACAGATATCAAGTGGGCTTTTAGAGTCTTCAGGATCGCTCAACGATAACAATTCTGAGGGCACATGTTCATTTGTAGATAGATTGCAGACCGATTTGATAGACTTCCAGAGCTTCCGAGGGTTATTTTTATTTTTGTCTAACTCTTTACTTTCATACTCTATTCGAAGCTTTCGCAAAAGTGAAACGAAGAAGTTTTGATACCTTTTGTAGGAAATTAGCAAAACCGTATTTTTCGGCTCAAGTTTTGCAAGCTGATGAAGTCTATCTCTATGTCTCATGCAGCGCATGAGGCCTGGAGTAATCCAGGGTTTTAGGTTGTATTGCTTCCTACTAAGGCGAACCTCACGCGTATGTTTACAAACGACGTTAGATAAAAATTCACTAAATGTACTGGTTGCGATGTTAACATCATCTATTCCAGTGACAAAGGCCCAGTTAACTTCAGAAAGCTCTGTTTTGATTGCTTGCATATCTCTTTTAACTGTGGTGCGGCTTAAACGTTTCTGTACCTTATGAGTTATATTCATACCTAACATTACTGGGTAATGCGAATTGTAATTTTATTATTTATTGTTGTTTTCGTTTAAGGTAGTGTAATGTTATTTATTAATTTTAATTAATCCGGAATTGTTGAGTTTTTGAGTCGAAAGTGAGTAGTAGTAGATTTTATATAATTTATAGTCATATCAAATTTAATGTTTTTCTTTTTTACCAAATTATTATTGACATAAGTGACCACTCTCACTCGAATATGCAGTGCCCGACAGGGTCCATACTGAACTTTGTACCTTAACTTTGTGATTAACATCCTGTACTGTATGGAAGCATGAATAAATGAAATGAAATGAAATGGTCTGTTATCACTGACTTACATACTATACCCAACGGAGCATGATTGAGCTGTGATCTACTTATGTATATGTGATCTAAACAAGATGAGCCCCTAGTGGGTACTGTGATTGCCGGAACCATACCACATTCCTCCATAAAGCAGAGATATTCCAGGTATTGGGAGTTAGTGTCCCCGAGTATATTTACATTTATATCACCTGCAAACAACAGAGGAAGACCTCCAGTATCTGACATGCAAGGCGCAAGGGAAGCTAGGAAGTTATCGATATTTCTACAAGCCGGAGAACGATATATCGCGAGTATTTTAACCATATTTCCGACGCGAATAGATAAGCATTGTGCATTGTCTATGGTCGGTTCTGAAACCATGGCATTCCAAACGTCCCTCACATATACCACAACACCACTGTTCTGATTTAGGTTTCTATCACTCTTAAATAAATTATATCCCGGTATTTGTGGAATATGTGAAGTACTATTTAACCAACATTCCGTCAGAACAATAACATCAAAAATAATATCTAAACGTTTAACTGCAACCAAAAATTTATCGAAATTACAACCTATACTTCTTATATTTAGTGAAATTAATTTAAAATTCTGATCCAGTGAAAAATAAGTTTTACAGGATTGCATTATGTCAACAAGGTTACAATCTATTCTAATAGAATCCAAATCATTTACTAAATTATCATGGAGCATTATAACTATAAAATTTATCCAGATAAATTTTCGGACCAATCAGTACATACAATGTAGTTTCATGTGTAATCAAATAACTTTTCTCATATTTTTCAAAAACGATACGTGTGAAGTAAATATCGATTAAATGTAATATCATAAAATAGTATACTATAAAAAATAATATAATAAGTACTATAAAGTATATCATATATAATAGACCTATGACTAAATATTTTGATTGAATTAATCTATAACTCTCTAAATCTCATGGCCGAACGACGCTCGCTAAGACTGCAGTCTTCCGATGATGCAAAGTCATACAGGCGGCTCAATAGACAGATTTCAAAATCGGTGCGGTGCGACATTCGTCTCTTTAATACTAAACATGTTAAAGAGACAATAGAGCGGAACAAAGGCTCCAAAGTGTTCGCGAGGCATTTTTCTATTGGGCAAAGCCAGTTGACAAAGCTGAAGAGAGAAGATGGCAGTATAGCGTCAACCAAGGCAGAGGTATTGCAGGAGATCGAAAGGTTTTACGGACAGTTATACGCCTCGGTAGCAAAGCCTGTAAACAGCGCGGCCAAAGACCCAAGAGCCAAGCTGACCCGACACTTCACCGAAGACATCCCGGACATTAGCCTGTGCGAGATTAGGATGGCCCTGAACCAACTTAAGAACAATAAGGCGCCGGGTGACGACGGAATCACTTCAGAGCTTCTGAAAGCGGGTGGAACGCCGGTACTGAAAGTCCTTCAGAAGCTATTTAACACCGTCGTCCTCGAGGGCATAACGCCAGAAGCGTGGAACAGAAGCGTGGTGGTGTTGTTCTTCAAAAAAGGTGACAACACCTTATTGAAAAACTACAGACCCATCTCGCTTCTGAGCCATGTTTATAAGTTGTTTTCAAGTGTCATTACGAATCGTCTCGAACGCAGGTTTGATGACTTCCAGCCTCCCGAACAAGCCGGTTTCCGGAAGGGCTTTGGCACCATGGACCACATACATACGCTGCGGCAGGTTATACAGAAGACCGAGGAGTATAACCTGCCACTTTGCTTGGCGTTTGTGGACTATGAGAAAGCCTTTGATTCGGTCGAGACATGGGCTGTGCTTGAGTCTCTCCAACGATGCCGTATTGACTATAGGTACATTGAAGTGCTGAAGTGTTTGTATAATAACGCCACTATGTCAGTTCGAGTACAGGAAGAGAGCTCCAAGGCGATCCCTTTGAAGAGAGGCGTAAGACAGGGAGACGTAATATCTCCGAAACTGTTTACTACTACTCTGGAGAACGCCTTTAAGCTCTTGGAATGGAAAGGACTCGGCATCAACATCAATGGCGAATACATCACTCACCTTCGATTTGCCGACGATATCGTGGTCATGGCAAAGTCGATGGAAGAACTAAGCACGATGCTCGAAGGCCTTAATCGAGTCTCTCAACAGGTGGGTCTTAAAATGAACATGGACAAGACAAAGGTCATGTGTAATTCTCATGTTGTACCCACCCCTATTTCAGTTGGGAACTCGGTTCTTGAAGTCGTTGACTCGTACGTCTACCTAGGACAAGTAGTCCAGTTAGGTAGGTCCGACTTCAAGAAAGAGGCCAATCGCCGAATCCAACTCGGTTGGGCAGCGTTTGGAAAATTGCGTAACGTCTTCTCGTCCGACATACCTCAGTGCCTCAAGTCGAAAGTTTTCGACCAGTGTGTGTTGCCAGTGATGACTTATGGCACAGAAACGTGGTCTCTCACTATGGGCCTTATTAGTAAGCTCCAAGTAGCCCAACGAGCCATGGAGAGGGCTATGCTCGGAGTTTCTCTGCGGGATCGAATCAGGAATGAGGAGATCCGTAGAAGAACCAAGGTTACCGACATAGCCCAGCGGATTGGCAAGTTGAAGTGGCAATGGGCAGGGCACATAGCGCGGAGAACTGATGACCGATGGGGTCGAAAAGTTCTCGAGTGGAGACCACGTACCGGCAAGCGCAGTGTAGGTCGTCCACCCACGAGGTGGACGGATGACCTTATTAGGACCGCAGGATCGCGCTGGATGCAAGCCGCTATCAACCGGTCTTATTGGAAATCATTAGGGGAGGCCTATGTCCAGCAGTGGACGTCCTATGGCTGTAACACACACACGTAACACACGTAATCTATAACTTAATATTAATACGTAAAATAAATAATATCTTATTTTTACAAGTTCGAAGCCAGAAGTGTTAGGCAACCCTGTTTTGTAATGGTTAAGAGCTATTTTCGATCGGTACAGACGGCAAAATGCGATCCAAATCAGGCAGGGACCGTACAAGTTGAGCAGCTTTCCCCTCACGCTGCCTAATAAATATGCGACCCTGATTACACCAGAAAAAAGAATATCCCTGGCTTTTTGCTCTTGCTCTGGTCTCACGAAACAAAATTCTGTTTTCTTTCGTTAGCCTCTCGTTGAAAAATACCCTTGTAGTGTTACCAGTGACATCCAGGTCTGTGCTAGTGATATTCTTCCTGGACTTCGAAGCTCTGATGATATGATTGCGCTTTGATCGTCGCAGCAGTCGGACAACAATAGGCCGCGGCATTCTACTTCCAAGATCAGGTGTGCCAGCCGAGGCAGGTGATTGGCGGGCCCCGACCCGAGTGATCCAGTCCACGTCTCCATCCTCCAACTGCACCCCAACTTTCAGAGCTGCGACCTTTACAATGTGTTCCAGGTTTTCATTGTTGCTCTCTGGGATGCCGACGATCTCAATCTCATTGAGTAAATTTTGCTGAGCTTGCATATTTAGTTCGTTTTGAAGGCTACGCACAGTCAACTGAAGATCACGTCGACACGTCGTCATCAAACACGTCGACCCGCACTCGGCACAATTTAACTGGCAAAATCTTCTATTGTTAATATAGAAATTAAGTTTGTGGCACCATTAACAACTTTTTACACTAAACACTGTATGTAATGTATTGGTTGTACGACAAAGAAGGATTAGAACGTAAACAAATTTCGATTTGAGCAGTTTGAACCGGTGATTTTAAAATTAAACAAGCAGAGAATTTAAACACAAGGTTGACTGACCACTCGAAGGTGTCAAAGATGAGATATATTATACCTATATGCCGAATTAATATACTTATATACTAGTCGACGGATGTATACGAGTACATAGCGACAAGTTGAGCAATATCCAATCCTGACTTAAGCTCACACAAAGTTATACTGATCGCCACACAAATTGGCAGATGAGATGTTAGCCGCAGATGACACTTCGCCGTGATTGGCTTATTATTGCGCATGTGTGCACAATTCTGACGCTGACTGCCGTAGTGCGTAGAGAGCGCGCGAGAAGCATGAGGTTGGCGGGCGTGTGTGCCCCGGCGGCGTCTTGTCTCTCTGGCTCGCGCGAATGCCTATATTTCGGTTTTTCGCAATTCTCTGCGCATAACTTCCCATCCGTCGATTTGTGTGGCGCTCAGTATACGCGTTATTTGGACATTGCGCAGCTTGTAGCTAACTTCACTTCCGGCCTAGCTAGAATTACCTATCTCATACAAAATTATATTTAAAGAAGGCTCAATGAAATGATTTTTATCGTGCTTCACACACTAGGTGTACCTATAGACACTTTCTTTTTGTGATAAACAACAATGTAGTACTTAGTTGGTAAAAATGATAAACACTTTCACTAATTCGACGCCTTCGCAGACAGCGTTTTAGCTTAAATTGGACAAAGCATCTGGGCCGGAATCCCAGAGATATGTAGGTTCAAATCCTGCGAACGAGTCAATTTTTTGAAATGTTTATCACAAAAAGAAAATTTAAAGAAGGCTCGGCTATAAAAGTCTAAATGTAACTGGAGTACATCGACTTGGCATTTAATTTCGAGTACCTAAATCCATAAATGTCTTATCACTACTAGTAAAAAACAAAGTCGCTCCCGCTGTCTGTCCCTATGTATGCTTATATCATTAAACAACGAAACGGGTTTTGCGGTTTTTTTTTAATAGATAGTGATTCAAGAGGAAGTTTTATATGTTTGATACGCCTGTGCGAAGCCGGGGCGAGTCGCTAGTCTTTGTATAAAGTGGGGCAATAACAAAGTCATTGGAATTCCATATAAACACAACGGGAAACACCAGACTATAATATCACCTATCAGATCATTCTGATTAACCAATCTAAAATATCCATAAGCTGTTTATCGTATACTTAAATCAGTAATTTAAACAATTTAGTCTTTCGCAACAATAAATATAAATGCAAATTACCTCATATGTAGTTATTATTGTGAAAATCTTAGATAAATGATTACCTTATATCTTCGGTATGTTAATGTTTAATTTAGGCCCAATTATGAAGGCGCCATCGTAAATTTAATAGCAACGTAAAAAGTGTTATCTCTATTGAATGCCTAAAGTGAAAAAGAAACAGTCTAATTAGCTATTATAATTACAACGGTATCTTCTATAGGCCCAATTATGAAGGCGCCATCGTAAATTTAATAGCAACGTAAAAAGTGTTCTCTCTACTAAATGCTTAAAGTGAAAAAAAAACAGAAATAGTCTAATTAGCTATTATAAATTCGATGGTGCCTTCATAATTGGGCCTATTATAAGACTATTTTATGAATATTAGGCCCAATTCTAGAGACGCCATCGTGATTACAATAGGAATTTAGAGTAGCCCTGCTTCTTTTTCACTGTATGCATTTGATAGAGAGAACACTATTTTACGTTGCTATTAAATTTACGATGGCGGCTTTAAAATTGGGCCTAATAATAACACATTAAAATAGTTTAAGGATAAAATAAAAAACCATAAATGCTTACAAAAAGTATAATACAAAACTATACAAATATTACCTACTACAATAATAGCAGATGATTTTGAACGTACACAGATCTATAAATAATGATTTTTAAGTAGTTCGTTATTTTTTCAATTTTTGGTTTAGGTACATAACCATTTATTTTCTTAATCTAAGTTTTTTTTACAATGTTTATACAAATAAAATACAAAAAAATACTATAAAAAAACCTAAGGCCGGAATGCCGCCGGCAGCGGGGCGAGCCCATGCTACCGATGGTTGGGGCTACAGCGAGAGGAACCTCCTGACAATGCGCGCCGTGTCCAGGATTACTGCTTTTTTCTAATAATTATTATAGATTTTTTTTTTGAGAATAGGCTAGTAGACAATATTTTTTGATGTCCTTTATAACAGTAAATATAAACAGAGCTGATTAACGAAAACAAAAATAAATCATCTCAGAAATAATCATGTTACAAACATATTTATTTTCTTGCAAAAAGTGCACTACAGCAGACTATGACGTCACTGCCCGTAAGTGTCATACTACTATGTTATGCTTTGTGGGAAAGGGACAAGGCATCCCCTCTCTATCCCTACCAAAATCTTAACAAGCTTACGTATATCTCTGGACTTTATTAGCCATTTTTATTTCGGGTTACGAATCATAATTAATAACAGAATTGAGTTTTGGCGGGAACGCGGAAAAGTCATGTCGCTTCATTGTATTATTTTGTTAAACTTGTGTTTTTATCAGTGATAATTAGTGAAAAATTGTGGTATTTCGTTGATTATTACCTGAATTACGTGCATGAGTGTAGGCAAGTGATATAATGTGACGAATCATGTCGTTCCGTGTTGCTATCAAAACTCCATAGACACCTCTAGTAAAGTCTCCACTGCTCTACTGTATGACTTGGACTACGTTTGGACTTGACATAGACTTTATTGGACTATGACGTGACTACGACAGTGACTATTTTGATAAAATATCAAAAATTATTAAAACGTAATTACTTGACACTGGCAAATGCAAATTGAAAAAAAAATTGACTGGCAAATGCACAACAATGCGACGCCAAACAAAAGAAGAAGAATAACAGAATTTACTAATTTTAATACTTACTTTTAATTAATTCAATACCAGTCAACTACACTATTATTCATTTACCTCTCTAGAGCTTCATGTAGTTAAACTTTAAACTATGTAAAAATGAGCAGATCGATTTTATGACAAACTAACTAATAATAAATAAATAAATATTTTTTGGGACATCTTACACACGGCCTCTGACCCCAATCTAAGCAAAGCTTGTGATATGGCTGCCAGAGACTGATATACTACATATACTTATTTTTAAATACATACTTATATAGATAAATAACTAAATAACACCCAGACACAGAGCAAACACTTATGTTCATCACACAAATATTTGCCCTGGTGGGGATCGAACCCACGCCTCTTTGATCCAGAAGTTAGGGTCACTAACCACTGAGCCACCGAGGCAGCCAACTAAATCAGAGAGCTTTAAAAATGTATCTACATACAGGGTTATCTGCTTACCCCATATTAAACTAAGCCGAAAGGGAGTGATTAAGACCATCATTTTGAACATCTTTTACTACGAGGCCAACACGGAATTCGAGAAAAAAATCACCTATTCCATACAACATTTCAACTCGGAATCTACAAAATGTATGAAACAGGTGATTTTTTTCTCGACATCCGGGTTAACCCCATAGTAAAAGTTTTTCACAATAATGGTTTGAATCACCTCCAGTAAGTAAGGCTAAGTACGCCAGTTCTGGATAACCGTCTACTTTAGACTGATGATGCCAATTATACATTTTTTTATATATGTGAGATAGAATCGGCATAATTTGATTAAATTCGCCATCATATTATGATAGAAAACTCAATTAAAATTCAGTTGACTGTCAAAGATTTAAAATTTTAAAGGACAGTTTTGCTGTTTTTCCAAAGTATGATACGTATAACTTAGATCTAATGTTCAGAGTATCTTACAACTAAGACTAAAATTTGAAATTCATAACCTCATATAAAATAAATATGGGGTATATATCACCTGATTTTCACTATGAGCTATTTTCACATTTTATAATAAAATTAAACACTTACAATAATATGTACGAGTATTATGATATTTTTCATCATGAGCTATTTTGAAGTTTTTATACTAGTAGTTCAATCTACTTATCTTTAGAAATATGTGAGGGAGACATCGCCGCAATTAATGCACTAAGCGTGCAACTAACCTAATATACGAAAGCGCCTTTAAAATTGGCCTCAATATTATGATAAATGACACTCTTACATTATAACCAAATGAGTAAATAAAATTATTAAAATGATCAGAAAACCATACTAAAAATAAATTACGAAATAAAATTGGCTACTTAAAAATAAAAATATTCTAAATTACAGCCAGTAAATTAATGCTTTGATTGGGCATTGATATAATAACTAACTTAAAAAAACCTTCGCTATTGAAATATTTTTTCTACTTTTTCGGCGTCTTAAAAAAATTTGAATGTTGCACTATTTTGTATGTTGTTTGTTGTTGTACTAATGTTCGAACAAAAAACTGGTAACACTGATTTTTTATGTTATCTTTTTTAGAGTTTTGGCGGTGACACTAACTGAAACTAAATATTAAAACGAATGTGTAGAATAATAAAAAAACCTTCACTTTTGAAATATTTTTTCTACTTCTTCGGCGTCTTAAAAAAATTTGAATGTTGCACTATTTTGTATGTTGTTTGTTGTTGTACTAATGTTCGAACAAAAAACTGGTAACACTGATTTTTTATGTTATCTTTTTTAGAGTTTTGGCGGTGGCACTAACTGAAACTAAATATTAAAACGAATGTGTAGAATAATAAAAAAACCTTCACTTTTGAAATATTTTTTCTACTTCTTCGGCGTCTTAAAAAAATTTGAATGTTGCACTATTTTGTATGTTGTTTGTTGTTGTACTAATGTTCGAACAACAAACTGGTAACACTGATTTTTTATGTTATCTTTTTTAGAGTTTTGGCGGGAACACTGATTGAAACTAAATAATGAAACGAATGTGTAGAATAATAATAATGAAAGTTGAAATTGAGCCATTTCATATTGGAGCTATAGATCGAATCAAAAATATTGGCAGCTGTGAAGTTATATCTGCTTTATCAAATGAGTAATTAACAAGTTGATCATGATTTGATATACCATCATCATCATCCACAGCCTTCTTTATCCCACTGTTGGGTGTAGGCCTCTCTCTTAATGTGCCATCCAACCAAAAAAAATTACGAAATAAAATTTGCTACTTATAAATAAATATTCTAAAAGTTACAGCCAGTAAGTGAATGCTTTGATTGGGCATTGATATTAAAATAACTTAAAAATAACCTTTCTTCACCTTACTTTCTCGTCGTCTTAAAAAAAATTGAATGTTGTACTAATGTTCGAACAAAAAACTGGTAGCACTGATTTTTATGTTCCCTTTTTACAGTTTTGGCGGGGATGCTAATTGAAACTAAATATTGAAACAAATGTGTAAAATAATAATAATGAACAGGTTGAAATTTAGCCGTTTCATAGTGGAGCTATAAGCCGAATCATACTTCTTGGCGGTTGTGAAGTTATCTACTTTAACATCAAATGAGTAAAAAAATATTAAGTTCATCATAAAAATAAATTAATTACTTACAAATAAATATTCTAAAAGTTACAGCCAGTAAATTAATGCTTTGATTGGGCATGGATATTAAAATTAACTTAAAAAAACCTTCAGCTTTGACCATTTTTTTTACTTTCTCGGCGAATTAAAAGAACAAAAATTTTGTACTAATCTTTGAACAAAAAACTGGTAGATAACACTTTTTTATGTAATTATCTTTTTAGAATTTATCGGGGACGCTAATTGAAGCTTACATTGAAACTTACAAATAAATATTATAAAAGTTACAGCCAGTAAATTAATGCTTTGATTGGGCATTGATATTAAAATTAACTTAAAAAAAACCTTCAGCTTTGACCATTTTTTCTTACTTTCTCGGCGAATTAAAAAAAAACAAAAATTTTGTACTAATCTTCGAACAAAATCCTGGTAGATGACACTTTTTTATGTAGTTTTCTTTTTTGAATTTTGGCGGAAACGCTAATTGAAACGTGTAGAATAATGTAAGGTTGAAATTTTGCCATTTCATATTGGTCGCAATAGAGCGCAACTTACGTCACATAAAAGTGATCGAGACAGAAACAAGAAAAAAAATATGACCCAACGCTTCATAAATAAATGACCGTACTCTAGTCTAAACACAGAGATACCAAAGGGATAACGATGTTGTAGTCGTTTTGGCCATAGGACGTCCACTGCTGGACATAGGCCTCCCCTATGAATCTCCATTAAAACCGGTTGGCAGCACCAGCGCAAACTTGTGGTCTTAAACAGTTGTTGATCTCGTCCACCGACGCGAAGTTCTTCAGGCAAAGCGATTTGAGAGCTCGAGCTGAAAGTTCTCGGGATTTTGTATAATATATAATTTCGAGTTTAACGACAATTTTCAACTTGCCTCGCACGATTCGGTGATCACTGCCGGTTACTACCCTGTGGATCACGGAGACATCATTAAATATCCGTTTCTCGCTAGTCATGATAAAGTCTATCTCATTTCTCGTGGTACCGTCGGGGCTCATCCAGTTCCGTTTCCTGTGAAGCGGCTTCTGGAAGAAAGAGTTCTTGAAAAGTCCCTCTTTCTCCAGTAAGTCTGCCAGGCTCTGGCTCTTGGGGTTCCGTTGCCCACATCCAAATTGCCCCATTCTCAACTAATCATCGCTTTTTTTGCCCATTTTGGGTTGAAATCTCCCATAACAACTGTGAAGCGGGTCTTAGGCGTATGTATGGCCCGACTTCCGTCCTCATACATAGCTTTCCACTTCATTATCTGGGTGTGACGAGGTCGGTGCCTTTGAGTATTTGGATATCCTGAGTATTAGGTATACAACCCTGCTTTACACACTTTCGATGGTAATGATAGACCTGTGAACGAGAGAAGAGAGAGAGAGAGAGAATAAACGAGAGACCTGTGAATGAGAAAGCCGATACATATTCTATTATAAATAACGGTGACCCTTCTTACTTGCGGGAGAAAATTAAGTTGGTCTCCGACTGCAGACAACGTTACCGTAGGTCGTGTGCCCAGCAATTGGCTATGCCGCCTTGTCATACAGTCAATTTTAGAGGAAGCTTCCGATATGCGGCAACCAAATGCTGGAATAATCTGCCTCCCCCTATCAGGGAACTAAATAATCTCTACTCCTTTCGTTTAAAGCTGAAACACTATCTTTTGTCTAAACAACTGCAGCATGGATTGTTAATGTACGATCAATCCTTTATTTGACCCCAAGCTTTCTCTTTCTTCTTGGCCATCTTCTGTTCCTTACTTTCTTGATGTTAAATATTGTTTTTTCATTAACAGAGTTTTATTTTATGATGTGGATATTTTTATGTATTTATTTTATTATATCGCCTTCAAATGTATTTTTACGCGTGTTTTTTCTAAGGATAGTTATATAAAATATTGTATCACCTTTATGTAAATTTGATTTTGTATGATTTTGTATTTTATTATGTATTTCTATTAATTTCAATGTGAACTAGTTGCTTTGTTTGATTTCTTGAAATGGTATTTTTCTGTAATTTCTGTACTCTTTGTCCATACCTACTTTTCGACGATTATTTATTATTTGTATTTTGTTTATACCCTCGACAACGGGCTCATCTGAAAACCAGCGCTGAGTGTAAGGTGTCTACCTGCACTCAGCATTAATGCTGAGATGAGCCCTTTTCGACATGTCTGTCATTTAACTCCTTAATTGTTTTACAATTTTGGTTTTATAATGTTTAATCTTTGTGTATTTTATGTCGAATAAATATTATTTCATTTCATTTCATATTATTTCATTTCATTTCATTTCATTTCGATACCACCTTGAGACCGCTGGTCACCATCCTGGTAGTAAAGCAGGTTGTCAGATTTTAGAGTTATCGTGTCCTCGTCCTCTCTACGGACTTCAGACAATATAAATCCCATCGAAACCTACTCAATTCTTCTTCAGTTCAACAATTCATCAGTCTTTGGACTTCGTGGTCGTCCATAGCGAGATGATGATGATGAAATAACATCTTGCAAAGGAGTACTCCACCGGGCGAGGTGTTGAGCCCGGGGATAGCTCTCCGACAGTGTTAACTTAGATCTTGATATGGTTCGGCCGTCGCTGTAAATTTCGTTTGCGCGATGCAGACTCTGGCTTGTCATTGGCTGAGGCGCGGCGATACAGCTTGTGATTGGTTGGCGGACGGTGCGCGTAGCTAGCGCCATCTTGTAGCGAATGTAGTGAAGTTAGTCGCTACAAGTCCTCATGGTGCGCACGTTATAATTATGTTGCCAGGGTCAATTGTCAGGTGGGGTCGCAGCCGGATCTCTGCCGGCGATTCTTAAGCCGGTTGCAGACCAAGAGCTAAGTTAGTTTAGTTTGCATAGCTGACGCAGTTTGCCATAGATCGTGCATAGATCTATGGAAAACTGTTTCAGCTAGGCGAGCTAACCCTGAACTAGGTACCTTAGCTTAGATCTTGGTCTGTAAATCCCATTAGCACCCCGTGTTTCGCTGTTACCTTGACCACTGCCTGATAGGATAGCGGAGCTTTTGGGGACTGGGGGCCTGGTTTTGTTTTGTGCTCATGAAGGAGGTTTTCGCCCATAATTGCCGCGCTGGGCAGGCGTGTTGGCAATCGCAGTGCGTAGCTCTCGCGAAGGGGATGCTGCTGCCCATCCCCGCCCTGTTGCATTTGAGCTACGCTGTTTCTGATGGATATACCGTCATTTGTCGGTTCCGGTACCTCAGTCGCCTCTTACGACACCTGGTATAAAGGAAGGCACTATTCTACTCTACCGGTGCCCTACGGCAAACTTTTTATTCCACGTTTTTACTCCCGGATACGATAGGGTTTGTAGAATGAATGATCATGGTTTTCGATCGTGATTTACGTCCTACTACGCTACTCCATTTTATTTTAGCGAAAGGGTCCAGCAAGGGACCAGCCGGGACCAGCCGGGCCACGAATTATTTCTTTCGTAGTGTCAGTACGAGACAGCGTTATGCCAGAGTATAGGTACGCGTATGTCTGTCACTTTTTCACAAGTCGAAATGATTTCTTTTCGTGGTCGCATGCTTGACTAGCAGGGTAAGGGACCCTTTCGCTAAAGTAATTGATGGGCGCAAGCTATAATATAAAGAAATATTATAGCTTTTTGTGGGGAAAAGATATCTTAGTTATATTTATTTGACGCGAACAACAATGCGTCTTCGTTTGCGTGAAACTTTCATTAGAGTACGCGATATATTAGGACCTGTAGGAAGGATAAGTGTGTGTTTTATGTGTCTCCCGGATATGAAAGAAAATAGATTTTTGATCGTATTTAGCGTCCTATCACTACTTCAACTTATTTTCGCGAAAGTGTCCCTTTCTAACATGTTATTACTATAAAAACTAGTCCAAATAAGGCAGCAGCCAGTCATCGACAATAGTGACGTTAACGTGCCAGCTGAAGTGGTTGACGCCCGGGATGGTGACGACGTGCAGTCTGCCGCTGTGGTCCAGGGTCTGGAGCCCGATGCGGTCAGACTGGTAGATGTCCCGGGATCGCATCTCCGATACTGTGTCGTTGTTCACGTTGTAGTAACCGAATTGACTGGAAATAAATAATTATAATTATTTCGCAAAAAATGGCACAACCGAATCCAATCGATGTATACAATTTTTTTTTTTTATTTACGCACATTCAGGTGATTTTATTCACTTTTTTGCTTGATATTAATAACGGCAACAGATAGACGTCTGAAATGGGTGTAAAGGATCTTTCATACAGTACGGGACACTTCGTGTGTGGCCGATTTTTAGTTTTTGGTGGATCATCTGTGAAAATTTCAACTGTCCAGCTATCATCGTTCATAAGATACAGCCTCGTGACAGGCAGACAGGCATACGGTAGGATAGCGGTGTCATAGTAGTAGGGTCCCGTTATTGCCCTTTGGGTACGGAACCCTAAAAAGCACATAACTCACCTGCTTTGCCAGGGAGTAATGACGTTGTCATCGGGTCCTCCAATCAGCACTAGTCTTTTCAACTTGAGCAAATTGTTCTTGAAATCGTCCGATTTCGCCGACCTGAAAATTTTACACCGATTTATGTGTCAATAAAATCTAAATTAGTGATCAGTTTTATTCGCCATTCATCTAAAATCGTGAAAAAAGCAGCTGTTCCGTACAAAATAGAGTGAAACAAAAAAGAACAATAACATAGAAAAATATAATTCTTCTTTCGCCATAAGCGACTTCAACTTTTACTATTTTGTACCCGACAAAATACTAAAAGTTCGCAGGGGTCGATGTATCATCGCTGTAGTCATTTTCCCATTATTGTTTGTTTTTTCAAAATTAAGCCACTCAGCCGATTTAAATAAAATTTAAATGGCCTCTGAAATATGACCTACCAACAATAAAAAGAACCATCAAAATCGGTTCATATTTGGCGGAGTTTTTTTGAAGTTAATTAAAAAGAAACCAAAACACAGAAAATAAGTTTTCTTTCTTTAAATAAAATAAATACAAGAAGAATTGCTATCTGAATACAGATAACGACGCTGACCTATTAAAATAATACCTACTAACCTATAAGTAAATATTCTGTGAATATTTTAAGCATCTACGTATGGCCAAAATTAATATCATGCCAAAAATCACATTAAGTAGGTACTTGTATGGGAGTCCCTCTTAAATATTTATTTTATTCTATTTTTAGTATTTGGTGTTATAAAATAATTTTAATGTAAAATTTCAACTGTCTAGCTATCACGGTTCATGAGATACAGCCTTGTGACAGACAGGCAGACTGACGGACAGCGGAGTCTTAGTAATAGAGTACCGTTTTTACCCTTTGGGTACGGATCACTAAAAAATCAGTTATACTCTATAAAATTTAACTTGATCTCTGCGACAGCTGTCAGAAAAATCACGCCTATGAAGTCTTGAATTTCTTAATAGTACAGACAGTACCTGTCAATGTCATACTTTATGGGCATGCCGATTAGTGATGGGCGACGAATGATCGTGACCACAGAGTTTTAGATAGAGTTTTAATTAAAATATCGATAGTTTATACTGACGATATTTTAAATAAAACTTAATTTATCATTAATTTTATTGTATATTTTAATATCATAACATTTTTTACATGTGTAATTAATAAATCAAGCCCAATTATATGTTACATTAGCATCGATAATAGTGAAAAAAGTCGGTAAATACTATCGTTACATTATTATGAGTATTTAATTAATATCATAACATTATTTACATGTGTACATACTTGATCTTAAAGAATAGTAAGTAAATTACAACATTGTTTGAAAATCGATTTTTTTCCACCACTATCTCAACTCTAAAAATGTCAATGTCACTGTCGCAGAGATCAAGTTAAATTTTATAGAGTATAGTAACAGTTCATAAGATGTTTTATTGTGACAGTTGGTCGCAATGACTTCAATGACCTCATTTTAGCTTCCAAGCGACCTATTCTGTAATGACATACTTTGTTATTTATGCTTCGATAACGATAATAATATTGTTTTTCTTTTCAATACCAATTGATATTCACGTGTTGACGTCAATTTTATCAATTTAATGATGTTACGAGTCAGTGACCTTGGTAATAAATAGTTATGTAGTCTTATACAAAGCCTTAGTCCAGGTTTTGCGTAGTTTAGTTAAACGTTTGCGTTCGCGTATGGTTCCATAATTTTTGGTTAGTTGTTCCTCGTTTCCGCCAGGGGCGCTATACAAAAATGTATCGAGTGTCTATATTCATACGGAAACAGCTACAGTTTCAATTTACTTGTAAACCTGGACAAACCTCTCAGGTTTTGCATAGTATTCTTTTTGCGTGTGACTCCATACATCTTTGTTAGTTCTTCCAAGTTTCCATATGTTAAATTTATCCATACATTTTTGTACAGCGCTCCTGCGCTTCTGTACACCACACGGAAACTACTGTAGTAAAGTTTCAGTTTACGTATAAACTTGTACTAACTCTTCTGGTCGAATGCCAAATGATTTACTTTTTGCGCAGTTTTATTTTTGTTTTGACCTATTTCTTCTATCGAAGTTAGAACGTAGTTAATTTTTGTTCATAAGATACGTTTGCACGGGCAGTTTTTGGATGGGTGACCGCGGGTGGCATTTACAACTTACCGCTGACGTGACTCGGATGGCATGTCAAATTGTAGGTTCCGGTTGTTATAACAATTTAGTCGCGTCAGAGGCCTTGAGGCGGTTTAAAAACCCCGATTCAGGGCTTTACGAACTTCGAACATAAATTAAGAATTAAATATTATGGCATAGGTAAAAAAGTCAAAGAATCGAAAATAATAGCCGTTATTATTGCAGAAAATAACAAGAATCTATATAAAAGTGATCTACAAACAAAAATCGAGAGCAAAAAGAACAGGTTCCACCGAGATTTGAACTCGGATCGCTGGATTCAGAGTCCAGAGTGCTAACCATTACACCATGGAACCGCCTGAGATGACGGTCGAATTTACTAAACATAATGTCAAGGTTCATATTTCTGAACATTACAGCTCAATAACAGAATTAGAAAATTTTTAAACGTAAATCAGAAATACAACGCTGTATGAAATATCTAAAAATAAATCTTATTAACGTTTTCGGAAAATAGTGGTGATTGATGGACTCGAGTGGAGACCACGTCCCGGTAAGCGCAGCGTAGGACCTCCACCTATGAGGTGGACGGATGACCTCATTAAGACCGCAGGATCGCGCTGGATCCAATCCAGTCCAATCTTATTAGAGATCTATAGGAGAGACCTATGTCCACTTGTGGACATCCTAGACTATACAATGTCTTTGTCTACCGGTGTCAGAGCCTTAAGCGGTATTTATTCATACGATTTTTTATAGACTTTCGACAAAAAGTATGGACCAGCAGTTTCTTTTTTACGTTTTCAGAGTTGGTCCCATAGTAAAAGTTGTTCAAAATTTTCCATAGATGTCACCGCTTAAGGCTCCGACACCGGCAGACAAACATTGTAGACACTATAATTTAAATCTCGAATAGTTCTTGTTGGTATTGGTCGTTCCACTATTTGCGCACTGACCACTGACGTGTTGGTCCTCGTCTGAGTAGAATTGCCAGACCGTATCTTTTACTAGGCTGGCTGTGGCTTAGAGGGTGAATACTGACCTTACAATGGTGGGTTCAAATCCTGGTCCAGTACTAATGAGTTCTTTGGAAAGTATAATAAGATTTTTAAAACACTGGCTTTTAACTGAAGGAAAATATTGCAAAGGAACCCCCCGCACTGGGCCAGCTTGGTAGATTTTTTTTTTTTTTATTTCGAATAGGTTTGCGTTTGACTACACACTGCTTGATGTTAAGCAGATGTGCAGTCTAGGGTGTAGCACGCTTACCTAGAAGATACCTATTTACTCGGGATTTGAAGACACTCACGTTGTACTTTAACGGAAAGACAGATATGACCTTGTCACTCTTTGTCGATAGGCCTTATTCTTATTCTCAGTGGAGTATTGAAAATACCAATACAGTTCAGCAGTATGTACACATCTTATGGGTAGGCCTATGTTCTGCAGTGGAGTAAAAGGCGGTACAATTCAGTAGTAGCTAGATCTTATCGCTGCATTGTCCAATATGTTGCTGTCAATAGTAAAAAAAACCGGACAAGTGCGAGTCAGGCTCGCACATCGAAGGTTCCGTACAAACACATTGTTAAAATAATTAGAAATCTGTTTTAACATGTGCTAATGAAGTTATTTTATATGATACCTTACATTTGATACGATTTACTCACTTTGAATGTTGAATCAATATTTTGTGAATTTTGAGGCCCTATTTTTTTGTGATTTAAATAAAAATGTACAGTCTTCAGATTTATTCCTATATGTGTATTTTGAGACAATGCTTCTCGCCAAATTTCATAGTTCTATGTCAATGGGAAGTACCCTGTAGGTTTTGATTTTTGTGAGTGTCGAAATATGCGTTTTTTTTACGACATAAACGGCTCTAACTTTTTTAAACGATAACTGAGAAGTTTTTTTTGACAATTGCAAGAAGCCATAGATATACGTAAACAGTTTAAATTTCAACTCGATATCTTTACGCGTTCCCGAGATAAAGGGTCTTGACTCTTGACATACACACAGACGGACAGACGGACAACAAAGTGATCATATAAGGGTTCCGTTTTTTCCGCTTGAGGTACGGAACCCTAAAAAATAAGATAATTATGAATACTTACGGCAGTTCATTATTGATGTACGGCAGGTAGACACTGAAGGTCTCAAACAGCTCTTGATGGAACGGATCGTTCCAGTAGTTGCCCACCGATGTGTGTTGGCCCACGTCCGAGTAGAATAATTGCCAGACCGTATCTTTTACTAGGTTGGGGAATACTAGGTGGAGGAATCCGGCTGAAAAAGAGAGTATTTGAGATTAGATTTCAGTAGTTTGGGAATAAAGTAAATAATTAAATAAATATAATTGTATTTGGGATATCTTACACACAGTCTCTGACCCCAAACTAAGCAAAGCTGCTGCCAGAAATTGAAATACATACTTACGAGTATACATATAATTAGTAACATTTTTGGTTCTTTGATTGTTCTCCTATTATTATTTTTGGTTTTAGTAGGTAGTTGACATGTATGTACAAAGTATTAATAAATTAATATGAGTATTTTGGATGGTAGTAAGCAACATTTGTCTAGAAATTGTGTTGGTGAAGTAGATAATAATGCGTATTGGAAGAAACTTCAAACCACATCTAAGTTTGAGTACAATCCTACACAACACAACCCGACTGCACCCCAAAGCATTCGGGCATCTTTCGAAGATTTCCTCCACGTAAAAAAGTTTATCAATATGAAAACAGAAAAAATGCCATCTTGGGCGATTCGCCCCGCGGGCCCAACGTCTTGGGCGATTCGCCCCTCGGGCCCAACCGCTTGCGGGGCGAAACGCCGCAACACTCTTCTATACACTATTTGAAAATGAAGATTTCAGTATACATACATAGTAATATCATGGTTATGCAGAAATAAAAATATGTATATAACAGCACAATAAATTAAGTTATTTGAGAATATAATTATACTAGCTTTTGCCCGCGTCTTCGCCCGCGTGATATTTTGATTTTTGTGTTACCCCATAGGAACCTTTAATTTTTTTTGGATAAAAAGTAGCTTATGTAATTTTTCGTCTTTCAAACTATCGGATTTATTTATAGGGTAAGTGCCTTTATTAACTACCACTAAATACAAGACTTATATACATAAACTACTACTACATAACAAGCAATTGGATCATCCACAGACCCTTTAAGGTCTAATGATAATCCAAATGCTCAAGCCCACTGCCAGTTGGCAGCGTGCCCTGCATGCTAGCAGCATTGCCACACTGAATGGCAATGCTTATGCATTGAGCCAAATAAACACCAGCATTTTGGTCACACGTCACGTCCACCAGACGCTCTCAAAGACTTTTGAAAACAAGATGAGCTCGCAGAAAGTATTATAATGTTAGTTATTAATGCTTTCGGAATTATAATATTAGTAAGTATATCCTAGACAATTCTGGTGACACCGAAGTATAATTTAGTGTAGTTATTATTTAAGGATAAATTAATAGTTTTTACCTCCGTACTGGCCGGCCTGTGGTGAGCTCAGTGATATAAATGTGTCTACAGTCAGATTGGGAAATGTCTGCACGATACCGCGCGCTATCAGACCTCCTTGGGAATATCCTGGAAAACAAAAATATTAATTTAATTTTAACTACAACTAGCAAAACCAACATTTTATAACTAAACCTCAAGCCAAAAGTAGCAAGCTCAATTTTATAATGACTATTACAGAACAACATGTACACAGACATCTTACAGGTATGTATGCACTAGCATAGTGAACTATAATATATGTAAACATTTGACTGCCAAAGGACATGTCCACAAAATGTATGGAGGCTGGTATAATAATAATCCAAAATTCTAACCACAACACTTGTTACATTTAGAGAAAGTTCATATTTTTATGAGTCTATTACATCAGTTAAAACAAAAAAGAGCCCTCCGTTTTTTTATTTTAATTTTAAATCTATTAGGATAAATAAATATGTTAGGCTCAATAGGTAGTTTATCTCTAGCAAGCAACCCTGGTTAAATAACCTCCATTATTGTTAACCATATGGAAGCATTATTACCAATAAGATACAGTTTTTAAGTGTTTTTTAAGGTTCCGTGCCTCAAAAGGAAAAAACGAAACCCTTATAGGATCACTTTGTTTTCCGTCTGTCCGTCTGTGTGTATGTCAAGACTCTTTATCTCGAAAACGTGTAAAAATATCGAGTTGAAATTTAAACTGTATACGTATATCGATGAACTCTTGCTATTGTGGAAAAGACAAGCTTCTCAGTTGTCGTTTAAAAAAGTTAGAGTCGTTTATGTCGTAAAAACCGCATATTTCGACACTCACAAAAATCACAACCTACAGGGTACTTCCCGTTGACATAGAACTATGAAATTTGGCGAGAAGCATTGTCTCAGAGTACACATATAGAAATAAATCTGAAAACTGTACATTTTTATTTACATCACAAATAAATAGGGCCACAAAATTCACAAAATATGGGCTCAAAATTCAAAGTCAGTAATCATGTAAGGTGTCATATAAAAGAACTTCATTAGCACATGCTAAAACAGGTTTTTAATTATTTTAACAATGTGTTTGTACGGAACCCTCGATGTGCGAGCCTGACTCACACTTGTCCGGTTTTACCTGGTCGCACTGGTAGATTATTAATTTTTGGAAATTAAGAGATGAATCAAGTCGTGGTGGCTTAGAGGTAGTGACACCCGCCTTAAAATCGTGAGGTCGTGGGTTCAAATCCTGGTCCCGTACCAATGACTTCTTTGGAATTTATTTACGGAATTTCACACCACTGGCTTTTCGCTGAAGGAAAACATCGTGAGGAAACCTGCATATGTCCGTAGAAGAAATTCGATGGCGTATGTGAATCCACCAACCCGCACCAGGCCAGCGTGGTGGATATGGCCCAATCACCCTTCGTGGATAGGCTTACGTCCTGCAGTGCTATTATTTAAAAAATGATGTGCTTTCAAATGATGTATGATATATCGTCTTGGTTCGATTTATCTCTGAATAATATACCACTTGTGGATGGCACCTTTAAATATTTTTTTGTTTTATTTCATACTAGCTGTTGACCGCGGCTTCACCCGCATGGTATTTTAATTTTTGTGCAATCCCATGGGAACATTATACTTTTCTGGGATAGAGAAGCCTATGTCACATTCCGTCTTTTAGACTTTGTCCATGCCAAAAATCAAGTCAAACCGTTACTTTGTTGCTGCGTCAAAGAGGAATAAGAATAATTTATTGTTCCAGCAATATTTTAGACAATTGTTGTTTTGAATCCATTTGCTCCGAACTAGTACACTGTAGTAGTACATACACTCTATGACGGAGCCAATGGCTTCTAGAACAGAACAACAAACACACTTTTGGATTTATAATATTTTAGTAAGGATTTTGGAGCCTGGTTTTTCTCTATAGACATGGTTTGCACCCAGAAGTGCTGGTCTAATATAAGCAACTTTGATGGATACATAATAAACAAAGGATTTATGTAATTTTATTATTATATTTAAGCTACTGGAGCAGTTATGCCAGCGGCTCAGAGCCACGCTCCATTACTTTCAGGAGCTGGGCTGGCTCATGTAGACGCTGGAGGGGGAATGCACAAAACACTCCATGCGGGACGTCAGTGCAGAACTCATCACCCCTAATTAGAATTAGATTAGAATTATATGGATAGGTCAAAAAGTTAAAATAATTTAAATATTACCAATAAGATTGATCCCCTCAGGGTGTTGCGAGGATATATTGGCGATGTCCATCCCAATCTCCAGCACCTGGTGCCACATCGTTTCCAGGCTTGACCAGCTCTCGAAACGGTTCACATTATATACTATAGTCCCGGGATGTTTCTGAAACATAGTTTATTTATATTTAACCAACTATTTACAAAAATGAAGACTGTTTTTAGGGTTCCGTACCCAAAGGGTAATTTTCTACGAGTATATATGTTACGTAATTACTCAGCCAATTATGAACCAATTTTGATAATTATTTTTTTGTTTCATAGGTACTCCCATTTAATATTTTTTCAAAATTCTTAATATTTAGGGAGCCTAATGGAATTGAACTTATTATTTTATATCTACAAATTCAATCCACAAATAATAATTAACATTTCACACGAAGCGGACAGGTAAAAAAGATCGATGTTTTAGATTTCGGTAATACATATTTATAAAACTTAGCAAGGATATTCTATACAATATTAGCTAAATTTAAACAAAAAAGAAAAAAAATCGAAATAGTCTAACTTTGTAAAACTTCAGATAAAAAAATTAAATCTCACTTTTTAGGGTTCCGTACCTCAAATGGAAAAAACGGAACCATTATAGGATCAGTTTGTTGTCCGTCTGTCCGTCTGTGTGTATGTCAAGACTCTTTATCTCGGGAACGCGGAAAGATATCGAGTTGAAATTTAAACTGTATACATATATCTATGATCTCTTGCAGTCACGTAAAAGAAAAACTTCTCAGTTATTGTTTCAAAAAGTTAGAGCCGTTTATGTCGTAAAAAACCGCATATTTCGACACTCACAAAAATTAAAACCTACAGGGTACTTACCATTGACATAGAACTATGAAATTTGGCGAGAAGCATTGTCTCAGAGTATACATATAGGAATAAATCTAAAAACTGAATATTTTTATTTCAATCACAAAAAATAGAGCCTCAAAATTCACAAAATAGGGAGTTTAAAATTCAAAGTGAGTAAATCGTATAAGGTATCATAAAAAAAAAACTTCATTAGCACATGCTAAGACAGGTTTTTAATTATTTTAACAATGTGTTAATTTTCGATCTATGACGAGAAAAGTGAAAAAAAAATTTTTTTGTCGATTGTTATAGTATAGAGATTTTATCAACTTACTTCCCAATTTTGTGAAATTTTCTGGATTTGTACGGAACCCTCGGTGTGCGAGCCTGACTTGCGCTTGTCCGGATTTTTAGATAAAAAAAAATTTTCTTTTCCAAAAATACAATAAAAAAAGCTCATAAAATTAAGAAAAAAAATTCAGTGTTTCAATTATTTTATCTATAATTTTATAACTTGGTAAATGCAATTTACATCAACTATACTCATGGACGACGGACACAACATTTCAGCAGTATTTCCAGTCCAGCTGCTAATCTAGTTTCACTCCCATTATAAAACTTAGCAAGGATATCTGTACAATGTTAGCTATTTTTGGACATAAAATAAAAAAATCAAAATGGTCTAACTTGGTGAAAATTAAAAAAAAAAAATTTTTTTTAGATCCTCAAAAAATTAAGTAATTTATTCAGTGGTTAATTGTAATAATCTATAATTTTATGTCATGGTAATCAGTTTTGAAGTACTGCGTGCCCACCAGTTTGGCAAAATTTCAAAGCCCCTTAATTCCTTTACCATTAATGATATTACAAAAATATTTGGCACACATGTCAAGTACATGTATAGGTAGAATATACTTCAATATTACCGAAATCCTAAACATCAATCTTTTTTACCTGTCCGCTTCTCGTGGAATGCCCCTTATGTTATTTTTTTTCTATCCGTGACTATGATCAATGCCAGTCGGTCGAAACATCGGGATTTATTTATTTCGTAATTTTAGTGCACGATTAGTCCCGTAGTATATAAATAATAATTTTATTATATTAAGCTGAAGACAGTACAATGTTTAATTCATTATTTCCTCTAGAGGAAATTTTTAAACATTAAACTCATAAACATTACCTACCAATTTACTAAAGACTTTATTTAAATTTTAGTAATAGTAGGTACACAAAATCTACCATAAATATTATTATTTAGTTATGATATATTACATTGATTTCATTCATAATTTACACAAAGAAAAGCTATCACAATCAGCTGTTAATATACCTAATTCTCCTTGGCAATGAACTTCAAAGAATAAATAAATAAATATGATTTATTCTTTGAAGTTTTGTTGTGATATGGTTGCCGGAGACTGATATACAACTAAAACATATTTTTTAAAATATATAATATCTAAAATAACACCCCGACATAGAGCAATCGCCTATGAAAGATATAAATACGTATCAACATTTACCAACATTTACCTCTTGGATCCTATATCGTATCATCTCCATATTGCTGGCACCAGTCATGATTCCATGGATTAATACCACAGGTTTATACGTAATACTAGGACTTATCACTAAACACAATGCCAAACAATACACCAGAAACATTTTCTTCGTGATTCTCCGAAGAACAAAGAACTTCTATACGTAACAGAGAAGAAATATGTTAATTATATGAATATGCAGGTCTTTTACTCGGAAAAAATTGCGTCGTAAATAAACAAAAATCTGTTGATGTTTAATTGATAAAGTTTCGTCACAAGAAATTAATCTTTTCGCGTTTAAATCGACAAATCAGTAAAATGAGTGAAAGAAATCGTCAAATCAAAATAGAATTTTTGCACCACGCAGAATGACCAGGGTGCCAATGCCATTCGATTTTAATTTCCCGAGTCCCGACACAACACAATACCACAGCCCGGATACTCCGCAATTCTTCGTACAAAATCTGCTGTCTTACGCACGCTATACAATATTTACTCGGGTGGTGATCAAAATAATTGTACATTGGAAAAAAATGGGTTGTCCTACGTCTTTAAAAAATTGTACTACGAAATTGTGACTTTATTATGTATGGTTTTATTTTTTTATTATTAGTGTAGTTCATGAACAGTCAGATTCTATTCTTTAATAGAGTTTTAGTGTACTAAAAATATCGATTTATAAAATAAGTTACAAAACGTTACTATTTCTGTTCATACAAGAAAAAGTTGTCCTACGAGTTTCTGATTCACTTAAAAACCTCTCTAAGCTATTGATTTTATGAACTTTCGTATACAATTTTTTATTACTATTGGCATTGAATCTAGGGTGAATTTTGCTTTGTTAATTATTGTTTTAAGTAACTTTATAGTGGTTTTTTATTTTTTTAAACTGTGTCCTATGATTTGTGAGTAACGCAGTTTTCACCCATTTACAATAAGGAAGTTTCCCGTTTTCTAGTTTTATTTTTATTAAATTACACCAAGTCTGCAATAAATTATGGTGTTTTTATTTTTCAATTATCTTCAAAAATGACGGAGTTATGCATTTTTAAACATGATCGCACGAAATCAAAAAACCTTGCGACGGAATTACGCGTGTGACGTCATCCGTCTCTAGAGCCGCGCCGTGGGTTAGGCGGGAGTAAGGAAAAAAGGAAATAAAGTGTTTCATTCTATACCGGGTATTTTTCTAAGCCACGAATACGTTCTAGGATATCATTGTACTTATCTTTATGTTATGATCAACGTTTACTATAGGCCTAACCCCCCAATATAACGAATAAAAAGTCAGCATTCCCATAATTTTGTCGTGAATAAATGAACTTTATATCTAACTGGAACAAGACTTGGTGTATGTGTCTAGTGTATTGCGGTTTTTACATCTGTAACTATTAACTAGTAGCTCTCCAAACAGCAGACTTCGCAAGTATACATTTTCTTGTAATAAGTTCTCAAAAATGCACAACTTTCACAGGTAAATATATTCTTAATCATAAAAATGGTAAGGTTCTTTCCTAAGATATCATTGTATATTATGGCCAAATTTTACTATGGGACTAAGTAAGTAAGTTTGTATAGGCCGGGTGGCTAGCCCTGGTGTCAGAGTTTGGGACTGATCCTCTATACAGGGTTAGCTAGAACTGGTGAAGCGTAATATATTTTGGTGTAGTAAAATACTTTAGATAATTATTTTCAAGGCTTTTATTTTCTAGTTCCAATAAGTTGTCAAGTGCGTGTCGAGACATGCGTATGATAGGCTTCCGTAGATCGTGACGATGATTATGATAATGATAAAAAACAATTTTTAAGATGGTTTATTACTAGGAAAACGTAATTTAGTATGAATTCTTGGTTGCCTGGAAGAAATTGCTTAAAGCGATAAGGCCACCAGTTAGAAACCTACAAATTGTATTGTTTTGTCCCTGTAATTTGTTTTTTTTTATGTTATGTGGTTGTCTAATAAAGTGTTATTATTTGTTTGTTTGTATGAAATATACTTGTGAAGTCGATGACCTCTAATGTTTAAAAATTTCAATTTTCCTTTATAGCTCAAAAATATGATTCCACAGTGCTCAAAATAATTTTCAGTGAAAGTGTTTAATATGGACTATAAACGGCGTCTATCCGTTACACAGACATAATGAAGTTTTAAGGGTTCCTCGTTTTACTACGAAACCCTAAAAATGGCTGAACAGAGTGACAGCTGTCATATTCTAGAATCCATACTAGGATGACATGTCAGTTCTCAAAGTGACAGCTGTCAAACTTAAATGCGGTTTATTTCTATAAATAACGATTTTAGACCATTTCTGTCTTCACAAAAGTGATAGAACTCAACAAGATCTATATTTCGTATGACGGCTCTTCAAAGTAATTTATCTCCGTAACTGTCGTGTCTAGACCGTTACTTTAGGCACAAAATTGATAGAGCTCAACGAGATCTACATTGCGGATGACATCTGTCATGCCACTCTAGTATGAATTCTATAATAATATGCCATATAATGGCAGCTGTCACATAGACATCTGTCATTTTCGGAACTAAAAAATAAGTCCTGAAAAAACCTATTACCTACAAGTATTTTATAAGAACAAATATAAGGCTGAGAAGTTTTGGATAACCCTGTACAGGGGATTAGTCCCATAGTAAAAGTTGGTCATAATATACAATGATATTTTAGGACAGAATATTGTAATTATGAATATATTTGCCTGTGCAAGTTGTGCATTTTTAAAAACTGATTACCAGAAAATGTTCACCAAAATATATACTTGTGAGGTCTACTATTTGGAAAACTACTAGTCAATATATACAGATGTAATAACCGCAGTACACTAGGTACACACGCCAAGTCTTGTTCCATTTAGAAATAAAGTTCATTTACTCACAACAAAATTTATGGGAATGCTGACTTTTTATCCGTAATATTGGGGGGTTAGTCCCATAGTAAATGTTGATCATAACATAAAGATGAGTACTATGATGTCCTAAAACGTATACGTGGCTTAGAAAAATACCCGGCATTGAACGAAGCACTTTATTTCCTTTTTTCCTTACTCCCGCCTAACCCACGGCACGGCTCTAGAGCCGGATGACGTCACACGCGTAATTCCGTCGCAAGGTTTTTTGATTTCGTGCGGTCATGTTTAGACATCCATAACTCCGTCATTTATTAAGATATTCGAGTAATGTTTTCACTGTATCTAATATATTTCTAACGTCTTTAAATGTATATAATTATTTTTAGTTTTTATGATAAAGGAAACTTCCTTATTGTTATTCTAACATAACTAACATAATTCTACTACGGCAACACCAATTTTTACAAGAAGATGTCAACATAACGCCATTTTGTTCATTGCATCCTTAATGAATGCGAAATATTGTGTGTGAGTAACGAAAAAGCTATTTTTACATGTGAAAAACGCAAGTGTAACTCCTAAAAGTAAGTAGTTTTTGTTTCTCAGCATGCTTTGTATTAAAAAACATCTCTTTTGTTCTATAATTTCTCTAATTCATTCATATGTGCAACATGTTTTTCAATCGAAATATGATGATTTAGAGGTCAAGTCGTGTTTCTAACCTACATGTGAGTAACAGAGACATGGACGTAACGTTACTCACCAATGTAAGGGCTTTTTCACATCAATATTGATAGTCATATGTGCGCAACTCACGCGTTTGTACGGAGGAATTCCGTACAAAATAAGATTGCATTCTCATTTATATCTACAAAAGTTGACCGGATTTTCATCTAAGAATAATTTTATCATAACTTTTCGCAGATGGCGCCGATGACTAATGCCGAAAGGCAGAAAAATATAGAGAAAAATTGAAATTTAGATCTTTTAAATTTTTATTGACAATATGAAATCACCCTTACGTAACCTGTGAGTTACATTTTTAACATGTGAGACACGTAACGACACGATACATGTGAGTGCCATGTGAGTTACGTACATTTATTTTGATCACCACCCACTCATAGACACTACACATACGCACGAACGCTACTCGGGTATTTGTGTGCAGAACGTCTATGGTTGTCAAAGACCATGTCGTCCGTATAAATTGTAATTCTGACTTACCAAGAAGTTTTGTAAGTACTAATATGATGTATTAGCCGCTGCAGGTTTCACATCCTCCTTCCTACTAAATACTACTAATATTATAAACGCGAAAGTTTGTGAGGATGGATGGATGTATGGATGTTTGTTACTCTTTCACGCAAAAACTACTGAACGGATTGAGATGAAACTTTGCAATAATATAGCTTTTATATCAGAATAGCACATAGGCTATAAATTATAATGATATTGCATCAAAAATGAAAATAACATGCGGGCGAAGCCGCGGGTAAAAACTAGTATAATTATACATACACTTAGGAACAACTTTTTTCGACAAAATCACTCATTTTCCTACGTAGAACATAATCAAAACGCGGCACTGTTACGAAATTCACTTAATTTTCTCGAATATTGCTGAAGTGTCCAGTAATATGAACACGTACCGCTTGAATATATATATTTGTAAAAATCATCCCATTATATAAACAAAAGAAAATATAGTAATTAACGATTAAGTAAATCACGCGTGAACCGCACCAGTGGGGAACTGACGATTAGCGGTTGCGCGTTACGTTGCCGGTTTTTAAAAATGTTGCCGAATAATTGCTATTTTGTAAATAAACTATTTAAGAAGATATAATAATACTACGTAGTACATGTCTTGTACGACTTGTACCAATGTGATGAGAATCCAGTATTGTAAAAGGTATTTTTTCGGTATACTTTATTGACTTTTTAGGATAATTATAATATCAGAATTATAGTAGGTATATTTGCAGAGGTTGTTTTCTTAATTTTTGAGTAGGTATGTATTGGAGATTTTTTTTATGAAAAGTATAATTGGCATGATGACAAAAAAATGTATAATTAGTCCGTCAGATATATTATTATCAAATAATATAATAATATTTCTATTCTTTTATTTATTGCAACTTAAACTTAATTATACATTGCGCATCTATACCGATATTCTGCAACAGTTGCGTTACGATAACTATTATTTTCACGCCCATGGCAACTCTCTGTGATCAGCACGACGAGCGATCGAGAGATTTTGCGCGCGACTGGCAGCGCCACGTACGTTATGCTGGTAGCATTTGGATTTCTCTATCAGCATTAAATTAGTTTCCAAGTTTGGCCGCGGGCAGAATTATCTTGGCGTACTCTACGACTGATCCGCCATATACTTTCAAGCTAAAGTGAGATAGATGGGAAATGAATGTCATTCTAGTGCTCTAAAAGTATAATGAATTCTTAATAATTTGAAGGCATTATAATTAAAAGTAAACGATTTATTTTATTTGAAACAAAACATCAAGAGGAAGTATCTAAATTTGAATGATATAATTTTTATATAATGTTACAAAGAGTAAATAAGTACCTTATTTTATCTTTAGGGAAAGAATGAAATGATATCTTGTCACGCTTGTCACGTCATACAACCATAAACAGCACAAGTTCTCCCATTGTAACAGTTTCTGTATTTTTTGTTGCAGAAATCACCGGCCAGTGCAGCCCGCGCGCAGTATACAAAATCTGTTTGTGGACGCGGGGTGGAAGTGAAGAAGACTCACACAGGCGGGGGGTATCGCGTGGCCGTTCTATACGTAGTATTATTATATCTTCTTTGATAATTCGTTGCACACTTAGTCAGTGAACATCGTCGCGTCATAAGAAAATCCCAAGCATACTGACTCTGACTGATGCCAACTTAGCTATTTCATAGCTAGATCTAGCTATTTTTGTAAGTTCACAATTACTGTAAGCTTCAATTTCTTAAAAGTTGTTAACGAAATTGTAGTTTACTAGTTGATTATGTTGTTGTTCACTTATTTTAGCAATTTCTTGACAAATCGATTTCATTTTCATCATACATAATAATATCATTAGATTAGTTAGTCTAGTGCATGTATTTTCAGTTTTATTTATTTTTTAATCCCGCTGTGGACGCAATTTGTGGAGCCGTCAGCATTTTGAATCATAGCCAGTGCTGCCAATCCTAGTTTTTTAACTGTAGATTTCCTGTGTTCAATCTAATGACCCGGTTTTCTGTTTCACTCAATTTTTTTACTGTTTTTCAGTTAACGTTCAGTGGAGGTGGCTCTGAACGTTAACTGAAAAACAGTAAAAGTACCTATACTGTTACATAAATTAGGGTAAATTTGTGAACTGTGGTAACCCACTGTGGTGTAAATGGTAGTGGCACCATGTTTCAATGTCAAATCAGTGTGCCCTCTTACAGTAGATTGTCTACTGAAATAGTAGATTATTGATAAAATGTTAGTGCCAATGCGAATTTCAAATAATGTTGTTTGTTACAAGTTAACGAATGTTAATATAAGCCGTGGTGGTCTAGTGGTAATGACACCCGCCTTACAATCGTGAGGTCATGGTTTCAAATCACGGTCCCGTAACAATGATTTCTTTGGAATTATGTATGGAATTACATACCTACTACTGGCTTTTCGGTGAAGGAAAACATTGTGAGGCAATGGCTAGGATGGCGATTTGGAAAGACATTGAGGACATTTAGTAGAAAAATTAGTAACGTTCAGTAGTCTACATGGTTTTGAAAACGGTCACACTGGTTATTTCGTTATTTGTCTTGTGTTGTTGTTGTTCGTGCGGCACATTTTTTTTTTCTTTATATAATTTAATTATAAATAAATCGTTTGTGAATTATCCATGTAACATCATGATTTAACTTGGATCAATCTATGTATAACTTGGATAAATTGATCAGGTATTGTGTTATCTAAAATTAATTCATATATTCTTGTGTAGTTTTTATTTTTAGGTTATGATCAACATGCTTCTTGGGATTTCGTACCCAAAGTTCAGGAAACTTGTTTTGTTAATACGCTGATGTCCTTCCGTCTGTCCATATATCCCTAGCCTTCTGCTCGTGAATCACATACATTTTTTAATGGGAATATTATACCATAACTACAGTTGAAAAACTCCGCGTTACAGCACTGCGCTCGGTTCTCTATTTTAAAACTCTTTGCCCTGAAATGAAACGTAGTAATGCTTGAGCACAGCTGCTTGTTGAATAACTGCTAAAGTGTGGGACATCCACAAACATTGTTTGTAAAATACTACTACTAAATTAAGTTACTTAGTATTTCAGAAGAATATGATATAAGATTTACTAACTTTCAATGTCTTTAAAATTACAGACATTAACTGCGTCTCATCATGGCTACTACATCGTTAGCAGCACAGTTGCAGAAACTAGCCATCCCACAGGCTACTGTGTTCAAAGATGATAAGAAAAAGGCGTCATTATTATTTGATCCTCATGAAGCAGCTTTAAAAGATCGTGAAGTATTCTATCGAATCGGTCTAACAGGGTTGGCGGAACTCAGCTCTCTTTACGATGGCTTTAGAGTTTACGAAGACACTCTATTCAGTGATTCGTCTAAAGAGTTTGAAAGGTCTGTCCAAACGAAGTCTGTGAATGACAGTCTCGATCAGACGATTGAAAGGTTCCTGCTGCACCTATCTCCTTACTTATTGTTAACGCCAGCTCATCAAACACTGGAATGGCTAATCAATAGGTACCACATCCACGAATACAACCAAGATGCTCTAATGGCTCTCATATTGCCATACCACAGTACTTTGATATTCGTCAGAATTTTCCAACTAATGAATCTGTCTAAAACAAAGTGGGTGACTTTTCCCCACCAAGCTGCAATTAAAAAAGGAAATCCAATGCCTAGTCAAGATATGTATGCGGCCTGCACAGCTAGCAAAGAATTACTGCCATTCATAGCCAAAAGTACTGTAAAATATGTGGAATTGTACGGAGAAAGAGCGAATCAACTCAGTACTGTGATTTCATTCTTCTGTCAAACAGCAGTGGCTACAGTACAGCTTAGAAGAGGAGGTAAAAAGATTAAAAAAGCGGCTTCAATGGAACTTGTAGTTACAGCATTGTTGCCAGCAATAGTCAAAGCACTTGATTCTCCGATAGCGGATTTCAGGGCAGCAGGGTACATAGTCCTAGGAATTATGTTTACAAAAGCAACATTCAAGAGTGAGGTGCTGAGCGAGATAATTAGCAAACTGTTGACGCAGTTTGATTTGAAGTATGATGTGACTTTACTGTTGACAATTTTATATGAGCAACAGAAACATTACACTGGCATGTCTGAAATGATACTAAATGACCTATCTACTGATATAATGAGCACTCTATGCAGTCATTTGAAGATCATAACTCAAAAGAAGAACAGTATACATCATATTGTTTGCGCGTTACTAAGCAACATATTGCCGAAAGTTCAGAATGACAGTGAGGACTTTATGAGATACTCTAAACTGGTTGAAATCATGGTTGATGAGTTGGATTTGAAAAATCAGCAGCCAGAAAGAGTTATTCGGTGAGTAACTACATCTTCTTAATATATATAAATCTCGTGTCACAATGTTTGTCCTCAATGGACTCCTAAACGACTTAACCGATTATAATAAAATTTGCACACGATGTGCAGTTCGATCCAACTTGAGAGATAGGATAGTTTAAATCTCAAATTATAGTCACAATTTTAATTTATTTAGCCACAGCAACGCGTGGCCCGGTCAGCTATCTTAATATATATAAATCTCGTGTCACAATGTTTGTCCTCAATGGACTCCTAAACCACTTAACCGATTATAATAAAATTCGCACACAATGTGCAGTTCGATCCAACTTGAGAGATAGGATAGTTTAAATCTCAAATTATAGTCACAATTTTAATTTATTTAGCCACAGCAACGCGTGGCCGGGTCAGCTATCTTAATATATATATAAATCTCGTGTCACAATGTTTGTCCTCAATAAACCACTTAACCGATTATAATAAAATTCGCAGACGATGTGCAGTTCGATCTAACTTGAGAGATAGGATAGTTTAAATCTCAAATTATAATTTATTATATTTAATTTATTTAGCCACAGCAACGCGTGGCCGGGTCAGCTAGTACATTATGTATACCTTGTATACAATTAGAATCATAACTCCACTTGACGTTCAAATCTAATGGAGTTGGGATTTAGGCAGCTTGTAGCTTACTTCTCAGCCACCATTAACCTAGATTTGGCATATACTATTTGTATGATGATGAGGAGGTATTTATATATCTTGTAATTTTAGTGCGCGATTAGTCCTGTAGTATAAAATAGTAATATACTATTTGTGTACCTCTAAGTTTCAGATATACTAAGTCACCAACTAATAGTTACTAGTGTATGTCTCTAAGTAAGTCTGAGGAATTTATGCAATAAAATACTGTGATAATTTGTATAAAGATCATTGGCACTAATTAAGTCTTTGGCAGACTAATAGTGTTTATGGAAAATTTATGAAATAAGCATAAAAAAAGCTTCTGCCTGTGAGTGCACATAAATCAAGCTAGAGTCTAGCTTAAAGAAGACTTAATATAATCCATTAAAAACACTAAAAACAAAATAATGTGTAAGTAGTACCTAATTTATATTCTTATTATCTGTTACAGTCTTGTGCTCAACTCATACTCTTCAAAAAAAAATAATAGGCCCAAAAAACCCATTGTAGCCCCGACCACTGATGGCAATGAAAGTGACATTGAAATCGTAGAACAAGAAGACGAAGAGATAGATGAAAATTTCGGAGACAAAGTATTCAATTGGTATTCGACTCTCCTGAAGAACCTCGAGAAACAATATCCTGAAGCCTTTGACAAGACTGTTAAAATTGTAATGGATAAGAAAAATCCTCAGCATGAAAACCTAGCCAAGCTACTTGGCTTCAAACCTTCTGTCGCTCACAAAGTAAGTGGCAACTATCTGTTCCAAAATCTCAATCATGTCGATCCTCAAATGAGAATTAAAGCAATTAAGTACATTGGAGAGAAGTTTGATGAAATCAAACATGAAGATGAAGATTTTGTGAAGGATTCTTTTATAAACAGACTTTGCGATGACCATCCTAATGTTGTTAACGCAGCACTCGATGTAGAGATAGAAAACTTATCAGGGGTTTTGAACGAGATTGATATATCAAATGTCTTAGTAAAGATATGTAGACACCAAGACAAGATGTGGAAACCGATTGTAGAAAAGGCTATAGTGAAATTTTGCGACTCAGATATAACACCGGTTAATCAAGAAGTGATTTTGGTCCTGTTGCCTCACTTATTCCCTGATGATGAAGTGTCTGCGAAAGTAGCTTGGGCGATACTGAAATCTAAAATAGGTGACAAGCTGAAACTGAAAGGAAATATCAATGATTCCTACGAAGAAGATTTTGCTAAGATCAGAGACTCTGTATTCAAAATACTGTTTGAAAATAAACTCCCAGTTCTTGATGATATACTTGATGAAAATATTTTGAACAAAGAGAACACTACAGATGTGTGTTTGTTTATGCTTCTGAAGTCCTGCTCCTTTGCAAAAGCTGCCGTGGAAGAAATCAGTGGTATTCTGAATTTGTTGCTGGAATCTGTTGAAACCAGATCCATTGTAATGGCCTCAGAAAATGGTATGTTCTCGAGTGAAATTATGACGGAATTCTTCAATGAAGCAAATCTAAATAACATGTTATTTGAAGTGATACAGTACTTGTTTATGAGAGTCATTGAAGATATGAATGTGAAGAAGATTTCTGGCCCCTGGTGCAATGTATGTAAGACTTCAGAAATGATTTTAGTCAGGAGGCTGTATGAAATCTGTGTGACAGGGTGTGCTATTCCCACGTACAGTGAGCACTACGTCAAACTGCTACAGAAGCTGTTGAACAAATTCTTCGATGATCCCAAAAAGAAATTCGAATTTATTGCGAATTTCGCTTGTGGCCACATATTCTATGCTGCTGACCCAAAAGATGTTATCGGACCAGAACTACAGTTAAGAAGTATCAAGTTGCTCTCAGGGTTCCTTGACGTCATTCAAGATGCAAAAACCTTACTCGAATCTGATGCAGTCATTCTTATGCTTCTCTTTGGTTTGAACAACCCTTTAAGGGTAATAAGAGATTCTATTCTGGAACTCATTCCCAAGCTTTTGAAAGGAAAGCAAGAAAAAGGCAAAATTTACGCGAATTTGCTGCAAAAGCTACTGGAGCACAAAGAAGAGCTTTCATTAGATCATGAGCAAATATCTCATGTTTTAAACACCATTTTGATCTCTAAAGATCCACAGACCAAGGTCTTCCGTCGCAACTGCTTGTTGGTACTCACGTCTGTTCTCAGCTCTGATGCGCCGTCTCACGTAAAAGCGAGTCTTCTCAAAATCCTGGCCAGACTTGATAATGCTTCTACGTTCCCTCTTCTGGTACCAGCATTGAAATCTCTCGAGAAGGTTTTGAAGACTAATACTTTGGAGACGAAATTGACATTCGACATCTACGAATCGAACATTTTCAAAGCCATATACAGTCTCATCAATGAGTCTACAATTACCACATTTGATAAAGACGATATATGGGATTCAATAGAAGTGGGATTGAAAGAATATAGAGAGTGCATTTTACAAGATGACCAAACATTTACAAGCCCATCGGTGTTGATCATGAAACAGATAGATGAAGATGTGTTTCAGAAACTACCGACCTCTAAGCGGAAGGACCTCGTATCTCTAGTGTCTTTGGCTGGTGCTATCAGCAACAATCCAACCATATCTAGTGTAGCATCCAAAGTTATGAAAAAAATACATCTCCAATTCTCCGACTTCAAACCGATCTTGGAAGAAATGCTAAATGTGCAAGATCCTGAAAATCAGTCTAAGAAAAAGAAAGTCACTCTTTCTATGCTGTCTTATCAACTTACCGAGACTGACGAGTGGAAACTTGGAGTTGTCACCCTGGAGTATGTTCAAAACAAGAAGAAAATGGAATTGGATAACTCTTTCGTCTCTATACTTTTCCAATTGCTGAACAAATGTTTGAGGTTCGAAGAACAGTCTTACGTGGAATACACGAAGCAGCTGATTCTTTCGTCGTTGTGGTATTACTGTAAGAAGTTTATCAAAGAAACTGACAAAGAAGTCCTGAACTCTTTAAAATCGGTCTTCAATGTGGAGCTAGCAGTCCAATGTATTAGAGGGACGCAAAATCCTCAGACTCACCACCACGCGTTAATCCTTCTATCGCATGCCGCGTACATATTGCCGGAACAAGTTCTGCATCATATAATGGAGATATTTACTTTTATTGGTTCGTCAGTTTTGAGACACGATGACACCTACAGTTTCCAAATCATCACTCGTATTGTCGAGACCTTAATACCCATTTTGGTAAAGCTAGATAGAGACGTCGAACAGTACTCTGAAAAAGAACTTCAGCAGTTGCAAAAACGTGTAGTTCCCGTTTTGCGTATATTTGCGGATGTTGTGTTGCACGTACCGGAACATAGGCGTTTACGTCTTTACAAGAAACTTATGGAAACTATCGGAGCTAACCAGTTCCTGTGGGTACTTCTCGCTTTGCTACTAGAAGCACACGTCTCACATTTCGCTGAGAATAAGAAGAAAGACAAACCAGTATCTCGAGATCTGGCTAATAAGGAAGATCCCGTAAACAGATTGGACTTTGGTCAAAGTATACTCCTGGAGTTTCCTCCTGAAGTTGGACTTGAAAGCTTTATCAAGCTAGTTCTTCACATCAAAAGTCTTCCCCTGCAAAAGGATGAAGATTCCATGGAGACAGAATCGGATCCTACTGAAGTATTCTGTGTGAACGGCCACACTGCAAACCAGCTACGTCACTACAAATACGCTTGCATCACGTTTATGAACACCTGTCTGGCTTCTTCAAGATTTATCCAGCACAGTAAAAAGGCCAAAGACATGAAGCAAATGGAAGCGCATTACAAAACGCTTATCATCAATACTTTGACGTTCATCCAAGGCATATCTAAAGTCTCCGATGAGAAAACGGCCAAGTACTGGCGAGTGATGCTCCACCATAGCTACGACCTTCTCGACCACACTAACAACTTGCTATCGGCTCCTATGTTCTTGAACGTGATTAGAGGGTTGCTGAAGCATACTTTGCAGACTGTTCGGCGAAAATCTATGGAGTTGTTGAATTCTAAAATACAACACAATGCCGAGTTCCTCACTAATGCTGACACTGAATTGTTATTCTCCCTACTCGAGCCACTATTAGATATCATACGGACAATTGAAAACAAAGACGAGAACCTTACAGAAACTGCTGCTCAAGAACTGGAATTAAACCAACAGACGGCTTTGCTGTCTCTAAAGCTATTAACCAGATTGATGGCTTCCAATCATCCAGAGCAGTTTAAATCTGTGCTTGAAACTGTAACGGAATACACATGCAATCCAGACATATCTGGAAACGTTATGGCGTCCGTTGTGCTATGCTTAGCGGAGCTATGCAGTAATTTGAAAGCTTACGCTCTTGTCAGCCTTCGAAAGTTCATGCCAGCTCTTATTAAAGTGTTGAAGAAGCAGCGAAAAGCAGAAACCCCAGAACTAATCCTGCTAAGTACTGTCACGGCAATATCCAAGATTGTCGAAAGCTTGCCAATGTTTTTGAGCCCGTACCTTCAAAAGATTCTCTTTGAGTACTCGATTTTGTACGGGAAATGGCAGAACTCGGATCAAGAACAAAACTCTGTGGTTGTAACCAAACTGGCTAGTATTAAAAAGAAGATAGCGGCTGCGATTCCTCCTAGAGTTTTGATTCCGGTAATCAGTGAGACACATCAAATGCTATTAGCAAAGGAAAACTTTGATGCCATCGGACCGGTCATGTCAGTTCTAGCTGATAGCTTTACGAACGTGACCACCGCTGACTTCCAGGCGCTGCAGCAAAACCTAACTTCGTTCTTCTTAAACGCTCTGCAGTTGCGAAGTGACGTCGCCGACAAGGATATAGAATCTGCGGTCATAGATAGTGCGGAAGATGAAGTAGTGAATGCTCTAGTCAGTTTGGTGCTGAAGCTTTCGGAGACGAGTTTCCGGCCGTTCTATTTCAAGATGTATGACTGGGCGATAAGGACCAATGTTGGCGGACAGAAGGAACGAGCTATCACTTTCTACAGGTGAGAATTTTAAGATACTGTATTTGCAAAACGCATAGTCATTCCTTTTTAGAAAGTCCATTATTGTCATAGAAATATTGCTATATAAATATTAGGGTTCATTCCCGGGAATTCTCGAGCCGAGAATTCCCGGGAAATTGTTAGGCTTTGTTCCCGGGAAATCAAGATCGAGAAAAGTCGAGAACTCGAGAAATCATGTACCTACATAGAAATAAAATCGCCGTTTGTTGTGTTGCGTGGCAGCGCAGGCCAAAGTGCAGCGGCACCCTTTGATCTCGCTGCAACCGCTAGTAAAGAAAAGGTTCTTACTTTTTGAACAGACTGGGAAGAGGTCACCAAATTTAGAATCGATGTACAAAGCATTGCTTTCAGTTAAGCCTACTTCAACTGAATATGAAAGAGTGTTTTCAATTTCAGGAAATATAGTTAATAAAATAAGAAACCGGCTGTTTGATAAAGCTATAAATGCTTTAGTTTTTCTAAAGGCATATTTTATCAGACAGAGTAAACTGACCTAATTGTTATGTATCTGCCTGATTGCCTCCATTGATCTTGCAAAGTTTTCATTTGTTTTTATTCTAATTAACATGCCATAAATGGTGCTATGATTATAATTTAATTATAATTTACATTTATTTTCTACCTGAATTTAAGATATTAACGTTTTCTTTCATGTTATTTTTTTTGTTTTATAGAAGCTATTTTTGTTTACAAGTTTTAAGTTGTTTTTTTTTTTTAAATAACCTGCCAAAATGGTGCCGTGATTGTAATTTAATTATAAGTTAAGATATTAACGTTTTCTTTTATGTTGAATTTTTGTTCAGTTTAATATAAGATACTTTTGTTTATAAGTTCTAAATAACCGGCTAAAAATGGTGCTGTCCATAGACGGTGCTGTCATTATTATTATGAGACTGAATAATATTAATTCTGTATTTTTTCAAAAAAGTTAATTAGCTTATTCGTAAGATTAATGTTTTTAATTTGATACTTTCATTTGAGAGAGTGAGAAAACCACTAAATTTGTTGACGTTATTGGAACCAACCGAATAATATGAGAAAACGTACGTAAATGTCAATTTCTCGACAACCCGAGAAGCCTCGAGAAATTAGCCTCGAGAATTCTCGAGACCCGAGAAATTGAAAAGCTCGAGAAATCATGAACCCTAATAAATATCCAATCTCTTATAACGTTTCTAACTGTTAAGTTTTGATTGATTTGCCTGTATTTGTGGAACCATCACAAAAAATAATTTTGAAATACGAATCACTAATATTCTGTGTTATAATTTTTATTTTGAGTGCTTTCCACACTAGATTTTATCTCAAAGAGTTATCTTTGTGATAAGCATTTCAAAAATCGAAAGCGAACGCAGGATTTGAACCTGCCCCTTCGGATCACTAGCCCGACGCTCTAACCAACTGAGCCAGCCCGCCTCCTACGCAAGCGTCAAATCCTTGAAGTGCTCAACATTACACCAACTTATACGGGCATCACAGGTGGCGCCATCAACGCTATAAGTTGGTGTAATGAGCACTTCAAGGATTTGACGCTTGCGTAGGAGGCGGGCTGGCTCAGTTGGTTAGAGCGTCGGGCTAGTGATCCGAAGGGGCAGGTTCAAATCCTGCGTTCGCTTCAGATTTTTGAAACACTAATATTCTCCGTATTATTTATCACTACCACACGGTGCGATGAACTGATCAGTTTATCATGTCAGTCCAAGTGGTTAGCTATAATGTTCGGATATAGAGCTTAGCTATAATGTTCGGATATAGAGCTTTGTTATATCGACTTTGTATATTCCGCAGTTGGATACATACGTCAATTTAAAACTAAATTGAAGTGTAAGGGAAAAATGTTACGAACAGTTGGACTGATGCCATTAACTGATAAGTTCATCGCACCGTGTATTCCCACCTTTATACAGGGTTATTCCTAATTAATTAGTATCCTTATAGGGGCTTAAGCTCGAAACATACTATCGGACGTGGCTTACAGACGCGATTGACATCCGCGACCTAGACTATGAAAGCACACTGAGCCGTGCACACTATCGGACATAAGTCGCGGACGTCACCTTCGGACGACCTTGAGCGTTCGGACGTCCGAGAGCGATCTGGCACACCGGATGTTTTAAGACTGTGCAAATTGCTAAGTCGCGGCTGTCACTCGCGTCCGATAGTATGTTTCGAGCTTTACATTTCTGTACATCAAAACAAACAACTTTTGATCTGCGACTTTTGTCAAAATTAAAAAAAAAATGTTCCATAGTAAAATATCATTCACCCGCGACAAAACGTATGGAACAGCTGATTTTATTTTTTTGGGATTTGGCAAAAGTCGCAGGACTAAAGTTGTTAGTTTTGATGTACAGAATATAGATAAAAAGATGCTAATTAAATATGAATAACCCTGTATACTATTTTGTAATTTATTTCCGTATAGTAATCAATTATCGGACCACATTTTCAAGCTTGTTCCTATCTCATTCCAGACTAAGCAGCGCAATCGCCGAGAAACTCAAAGGCCTCTTCGTGCTATTTGCAGGCCACTTCATCAAAAACGCAGCCGATTTGCTCGACACTTGCAACAACAGCAAAACTGAAGTACTGTACTTCGATACGGAAGAAAAATGCCTCACGCTCGTCAAATATATCCTAAAAACTCTCCACGTAGTCTTCTTGTATGATAGCCAGAGTTTCCTAAATAAAGATAGGTTTGAGACTTTAATGCAACCAGTTGTGGATCAGTTGGAGAATACGATGGGTGGCATTCCGAGCCTTAAAGCTAGAGCGGCAGAGTCTATAATCCCGTGCGTGGGGCAGTTCGCTGTGGCGACGGCTGACGACTCGCTTTGGAAACTGCTGAATTATCAGATTTTGTTAAAGACGAGGCATAATGATGCAGAAATTAGGTGAGTGTAATAATCCTCCTGTAGTAATAATGTTTGACTGCCTCGGTGGCTCAGTGGTTAGTGACCCTAACTTCTGGATCAAAGAGGCGTGGGTTCGATCCCCACCCAAGGCAAATATTTATGTGATGAACATAAATGTTTGCTCTGTGTCTGGGTGTTATTTAGTTACTATCTATACAGGGTTATTTCTAATCAATTAGCAACCTTCTAGGGGCTTATTCTGTACATCAAAACTAACAACTTTTGTTCTACAACTTTCGCCAAAACTCAAAAAAAATATCAGCTGTTCCATACATTTTGTCGCGGGTGAACTATATTTTTCTATGGAATAACAATTTTTTTTTTAGTTTTGACGAAAGTCGTAGAACAAAAGTTGTCTAGTTTTGATGTACAGAATAAGCCCCTAGAAGGGTGCTAATTGATTAGAAATAACCCTGTATAAGTATGTATTTAAAATATGTATTAAGTAGTATATCAGTCTCTGGCAGCCATATCACAAGCTTTGCTAGGTTTGAGGTCAGAGGCCGTGTGTAAGATGTCCCCTAATATTTTTTTTTATTATGCCGAATCATATAAGTCGGCGGATGTGAAGTTAGCTACAAGTTGCGCGAAACTCAATCAACGCGCAGCATTCAGGATTTGATATAGCACAGCTTGTAGCTAAAGGCCAAAACACACATACGGCGGGCGCGGGTCGGGCGCGGGGCGGGCGCGTTCTGTGTGTGGTCGTCCATTGAAACAGGTACAAATAGACACGCCGTACTCCCGACCCGCACCGCGCCCGACCCGCGCCCGACCCGCGCCCGCCGTTTGTGTGAATCGGCCTTAACTCAACATCCGCCGACTTATATGATTCAGCCTATACCATCATGCGGGCAAGTGTAGTTTGTTCCTCTTTCACGCTGCAACGGAACAATTTGATTTTCGATATGGATAGTTTGAAAGACGGAAAGTGACATACGTTACTTTCTATCCCGGAAAATAAGAGGTTGCCATGGGATAGCAGAAAAATCAAAATATTATGCGGGCGGAGCCGCGAGCCAAAGCTAGTTAGACTATAATATTTATCTTCGAAAATCGAAACTATACGATTTTTTAGGGTTCCGTACTTTAAAAGGAAAAAACGAAACCCTTATTCCTATAAGTCACTTTGTTGTCCGTCTGTCCGTCTGTGTGTATGTCAAGACTCTTTATCTCGGGAACGCGTAAAGATATCGAGTTGAAATTAAAACTGTATACGCATATCTATAGTTTCTTGTAGTTGTGTAAAAGAAAAACTTCTCAGTTATCGTTTAAAAAAGTTAGAGCTGTTTATGTCGTAAAAAACCGCATATTTCGACACTCACAAAAATCAAAACCTACAGGGTACTTCCCGTTGACATAGAACTATGAAATTTGGCGAGAAGCATTGTCTTAAAGTACACATTTAAAACTGTACATTTTTATTTAAATCACGAAAAAATAGGGCCTCAAAATTCACAAAATATGGGTTCGAAATTCAAAGTGAGTAAATCGCATTAGCACATGCTAAAACAGGTTTTTAATTATTTTAACAATGTGTAATTTTCGATGTATTTTGACGAGAAAAGTGAAAAAAAAAAAAACTTGTTTGTCGATACATATAGTATAGAGATTTTAACAACTTACTTCCCAATTTTGTGAAATTTTCTGGATTTGTACGGAACCCTCGATATGCGAGCCTGACAAGTGCGAGTCCGGTTATTTATTGTACCCATGCCTTGATGTCGTTTATGAGACTGCGGTCGAGTTTTTGGCGGGAACGCGGAAAAATCATGTCGCCTCATTGTAGTATTTTGTTAAACTTGTGTTTTTATCAGTAATTTAGTGAAAAATGGTGGTATTTCGTTGATTATGAGCTGAATTACGTGCATGAGTGTAGGCAAGTGATATAATGTGACGTATCATGTTGTTCCGTGTTGTTACCAAAACTCCATAGACGCCTCTAGTAAAGTCTCCACTGCTTTACTGAGGTATGACTTGGACTATGATTGGACTTGACAACGACTTTATTGGACTATGACGAGACTACGACAGTGATTATTTTGATAAAATATTAAAAAACTAGATGACAACCCGGCTTCGCTCGGGTGAAATATGACTTATAATACACACACACTCATCATAATTTTACTTGATCACCATCTTCACGAAGAGCTCTTCGCTGCATCAATTTTTTACAATCATGACAATGATTACCAAATGCAAGGAGCATAGATGAAGGAAGGATCGCTTTGCTCTGAGCGAAAACTTATCCTTCATCTATGGCAAGGAAATTAGGCTGATAACAAAATGATAAAGGTCAAGCAAAACAATTATGAAAGACATATATTAAAAAATAGGTAATTTCGGAATGATGGGTGTAAACAATATCCCAAAGTAATTGCTCAAAACTAAATGAATAAGTACTGAAAATGTATCTATACATTCTGATAAAACGAAAAGAAAGGCAACGTCAACTTTAAAGATTAGGTATGGCAAGTATTATATTTTCTATGATTATCTATCTATCTATCAGCCGTAGGACGTCCACAGCTGGACATAAGGCTCATAGATTTCCAAAAAGGCCGGTTGGTGATATATTATGATGTACTTTATGTAGCCTGTATCCTTTGCTTCTCCAGTGGAGTCTGATTACTACATTCACAAAATTAATAGCCTACACTCCTGTCCTATTTTATGTTTCGGATCATTGAAAACATTAAGTAGGTACCTAACCTTCGGTTAGGTACTAACCTAGTATATTAGATATCTGTGGTACTAACTAAAGGTTGGAGCTTAACGTGACTACGACAGTGACTATTTTGATACAATATTAGCAAAAATTATTAAAACTTAATACTGGCAAATGCACCAAAATGCGACGCCAAAACATAAAAAACTTGACTGCTCAAGATCAGTGATGCCAATTTAGCATTTTTATGCTAAATTTAGCATATTTTTATCTTGTTTAGCATATTTATTTGCAATTTAGCATACGTCATATTTTTAGCATGTAAAATAAGTTTTTTACCATTAAAATTACATGCAGAATTGCAGATTTATGTCAGCAATATCGTTTTTAACGCTACCACTTTCAAATGACGAAATTGAACGGGTTTCTTTTAGTTTTAATACATTCAGTATTAAAAATTATGCTACGCAATTGTTTGTCGGTAAAAACTTTAAATGCTATTTTTTTATACTTATAAGATTCGACATAAAAAGGGCAAGGAAATGCTGCTAGTCTTACGCAGTTCCAGAGAACGCACTACGTTCTGTAGGCAAGATCCAAGACCAAGATACTTACTTTTTATTTGATAACATAATAATAGGTCATAGTCGATTAAAACACATATTTTTTAATTAATAATAATTTTATAATTATGTTACGTTTCATTTCATATTGAAATGAAACGTAACATAGTACGAATTTTTAATTACTAGATGACAACCCGGCTTCGCTCGGGTGAAATATGACTTATAATACACACACACTCATCATAATTTTACTTGATCACCATCTTTACGAAGAGCTCTTCGCTGCATCAATTTTTTACAATCATGACAATGATTACCAAATGCAAGGAGCATAGATGAAGGAAGGATCGCTTTGCTCTGAGCGAAAACTTATCCTTCATCTATGGCAAGGAGATTAGGCTGATAACAAAATGATGAAGGTCAAGCAAAACAATTATGAAAGACATATATTAAAAAATAGGTAATTTCGGAATGATGGGTGTAAACAATACCCCAAAGTAATTGCTCAAAACTAAATGAATAAGTACTGAAAATGTATCTATACATTCTGATAAAACGAAAAGAAAGGCAACGTCAACTTTAAAGATTAGGTATGGCAAGTATTATATTTTCTATGATTATCTATCTATCTATCAGCCGTAGGACGTCCACAGCTGGACATAAGGCTCATAGATTTCCAAAAAGGCCGGTTGGTGATATATTATGATGTACTTTATGTAGCCTGTATCCTTTGCTTCTCTAGTGGAGTCTGATTACTACATTCACAAAATTAATAGCCTACACTCCTGTCCTATTTTATGTTTCGGATCATTGAAAACATTAAGTAGGTACCTAACCTTCGGTTAGGTACTAACCTAGTATATTAGATATCTGTGGTACTAACTAAAGGTTGGACCTTAACGTGACTACGACAGTGACTATTTTGATACAATATTATCAAAAATTATTAAAACTTAATACTTGACACTGGCAAATGCACCAAAATGCGACGCCAAAACATAAAAAACTTGACTGCTCAAGATCAGTGATCCCAATTTAGCATTTTTATGCTAAATTTAGCATATTTTCATCTTGTTTAGCATATTTATTTGCAATTTAGCATACGTCATATTTTTAGCATGTAAAATAATTGTACAATAAGTTTTTTACCATTAAAATTACATGCAGAATTGCAGATTTATGTCAGCAATATCGTTTTTAACGCTACCACTTTCAAATGACGAAATTGAACGGGTTTCTTTTAGTTTTAATACATTCAGTATTAAAAATTATGCTACGCAATTGTTTGTCGGTAAAAACTTTAAATGCTTTTTTTTTATACTTATAAGATTCGACTTAAAAAGGGCAAGGAAATGCTGCTAGTCTTACGCAGTTCCAGAGAACGCACTACGCTCTGTCGGCAAGATCCAAGACCAAGATACTTACATTTTGTTTGATAACATAATAATAGGTCATAGTCGATTAAAACACATATTTTATAATTAATAATAATTTTATAATTATGTTACGTTTCATTTCATATTGAAAAATGTTATCACAATTTTTAGCATGTTTATATAGCATTATTTTGTCTCAATTTTAACACCATTTTAGCAGATTCTTTATTTGTGGTGTTGGCAACACTTCTCAATTTATGTCATCCGTCATCCGGTGTCAATATGGACACCGTGTTTTTGTTTGTCAGCACCGTTATAATTTATTAAAATACTCGATAATCCGAATTTTCCGGATATATGTTGTCGACTCGAAATCATTATTTTTTTATGTTTTATCATTCAGATAAAGTTTCAATCGAGTCTACCGTACCCCTTGACGAAATTATTAATATGTACGTATGATGAGTGTGTCTAGTACTACCGTACTATACCGTACGGTATAGTACGGTAGTACTAGACACACTCATCATAATTTTACTTGATCACCATCTTTACGAAGAGCTCTTCGCTGCATCAATTTTTTACAATCATGACAATGATTACCAAATGCAAGGAGCATAGATGAAGGAAGGATCGCTTTGCTCTGACCGAAAACTTATCCTTCATCTATGGCAAGGAGATTAGGCTGATAACAAAATGATGAAGGTCAAGCAAAACAATTATGAATGACATATATTGAAAAATAGGTAATTTCGGAATGATGGGTGTAAACAATATCCCAAAGTAATTGCTCAAAACTAAATGAATAAGTACTGAAAATGTATCTATACATTCTGATAAAACGAAAAGAAAGGCAACGTCAACTTTAAAGATTAGGTATGGCAAGTATTATATTTTCTATGATTATCTATCTATCTATCAGCCGTAGGACGTCCACAGCTGGACATAAGGCTCATAGATTTCCAAAAAGGCCGGTTGGTGATATATTATGATGTACTTTATGTAGCCTGTATCCTTTGCTTCTCCAGTGGAGTCTGATTACTACATTCACAAAATTAATAGCCTACACTCCTGTCCTATTTTATGTTTCGGATCATTGAAAACATTAAGTAGGTACCTAACCTTCGGTTAGGTACTAACCTAGTATATTAGATATCTGTGGTACTAACTAAAAGTTGGACCTTAACGTGACTACGACAGTGACTATTTTGATACAATATTATCAAAAATTATTAAAACTTAATACTTGACACTGGCAAATGCACCAAAATGCGACGCCAAAACATAAAAACTTGACTGCTCAAGATCAGTGATGCCAATTTAGCATTTTTATGCTAAATTTAGCATATTTTCATCTTGTTTAGCATATTTATTTGCAATTTAGCATACGTCACATTTTTAGCATGTAAAATAATTGTACAATAAGTTTTTTACCATTAAAATTACATGCAGAATTGCAGATTTATGTCAGCAATATCGTTTTTAACGCTACCACTTTCAAATGACGAAATTGAACGGGTTTCTTTTAGTTTTAATACATTCAGTATTAAAAATTATGCTACGCAATTGTTTGTCGGTAAAAACTTTAAATGCAATTTTTTAATACTTATAAGATTCGACTTAAAAAGGGCAAGGAAATGCTGCTAGTCTTACGCAGTACATTTTATTTGATAACATAATAATAGGTCATAGTCGATTAAAACACACATTTTTTAATTAATAATAATTTTATAATTATGTTACGTTTCATTTCATATTGAAAAATGTTATCACAATTTTTAGCATGTTTATATAGCATTATTTTGTCACAATTTTAACACCATTTTAGCAGATTCTTTATTTGTGGTGTTGGCAACACTTCTCAATTTATGTCATCCGTCATCCGGTGTCAATATGGACACCGTGTTTTTGTTTGTCAGCACCGTTATAATTTATTAAAATACTCGATAATCCGAATTTTCCGGATATATGTTGTCGATTCGAAATCATTATTTTTTTATGTTTTATCATTCAGATAAAGTTTCAATCGAGTCTACCGTACCCCTTGACGAAATTATTAATATAGATAATTAAAACTTAATACTTGACACTGGCAAATGCACAATAATGCGACGCCAAAAATAAGAAGAAGATACTGCGGTCGGATCGCGTGCCCTTAGATTACTATTTTTACTTCTATTTACTAATCATCATCTTATCAGCCAAAGGACGCGGGACGTTCACAGATGGGCAAAAGCCTGAACTTTCATTTAGGCTGGTTGAAACCAGATTGCTTCCAGCGGATGCATATACAGGGTTACTAGTAATAAATTAGACAGACAGACAGACAGACAGACAAAACTCTTTATTTACAACCACAGTTTGAAAAATAAACACTATTTACATATATACGACAAAAAATATGATTATAAAGTGGCGGCCTTATCACCCATGGCGATTTCTTCCAGGCAACCTTGCACGAATATGAACCGACAAGAACAAGAAATAGTGGCCTTAAATAGATATTAACAAAGAAAAACACCTATAAATAATAAACTAAATATACTTAATTCAATCTAAGTTTTAAATATATTTACATATATACGATATAATATATAAATATAATTATACATATACCTACATATATACATACCTACATACGTTATAAAATAGTAGCGAAAGGAACAAGTAGCATTATGATTTCAGATAGTGAGCTTTCACAAGTTGTTTGAAAACGTTCAATGAAGGCAAAATTAAAATGAAATTAAATGAAGACGAAATTAGCATCCTTTTAGGGGCTTATTCTACATCAAAACTAACAAATTTTGTTCGACTTTTGTCAAATCTCAATATAAATGCTGTTCTATAGAAAAATATCGTTCACCCTCGACAAAATGTATAATTTGATTTTTTTGATTGATTTTTTTTTCGAGTTTTGACAAGAGTCACAGAACAAAAGTTGTTAGTTTTGATGTACAGAATAAGGCCCTAACTGTACTGTACCAGCCTTTTTAATAGTCCACTGCAGGACGTAGGCCTACCCACGAAGGGTGTTTGGGCCATATCCACCACACTGGTCCAGTGCGGCTTGGTGGATTCACATACGCCATCGAATTTCTTCTACGGACGTATGCAGGTAGCCTCACGATGTTTTCCTTCACCGAAAAACCAGTGGTGTGAAATTCCGTACATAAATTCCAAAGAACTCATTGGTACGGGACCGGGGAAGGCCCTAAAAAGATGCTAATTGATTACCTTACCGGTAACCCTGTATATGCAGGATTAAACTTAATGGGTGTCTGTGAAGTTAGCTCGAAACTCCACTCCTTATCCCCGCTGACACATGAATTGGCTAATGCGTAACGACTCGCCTCGTTCACTTCTTAAGACGAGGCATCGGGCCGAGATACACGAAAATGAGTACTATTGAAAGCGCATTGTGAGAAGACGAATGATATTGATTCAAATTTAAAAAATATCATAGTTAAGGAAAATATTTGAAAAATATAATGAACCGGACAAAATTTTGAAAAGTAACCGACTTAAAAAAAAAATCACAAATTTGTCACTAAAAAAAAGTTTAATAATTCGAATGCTCAAAATTATCAGCGACAACACCCTATTATTTTTTACGAATAAAATAACCAGACCGCTATTCTATTAAATAGACCGAGAAGTTATTTTTTTAATGTGTACATTATGAGTAAATAATTAAAAACTCACTGCCGCCCGCCGGTCTGGCGCGATCCCGTCGAGCGCGACCGCGTAAAATTTGTCGGGAGTAAAGGGTGAATTTTCGAAACAATAGTTTATCAATGCGTCACCTTAAGTGTAATTCAGCTTACACTAATCATATCCATTTTAATTTTCAGATTAACAGCGCTCGACTGCCTCGTAGCCGTGGCGACACAGTTAGGCGCCAGTTGGCTGCCTCTCCTGGCTGAAAGCGTTCCATTCCTGGCAGAGTTACTGGAAGACGGCGACTCAAGAATAGAAACCGCCACTAAAGACGCCATTAGAAAACTTGAGCAGATACTCGGCGAGCCGCTCGAGAAATATTTCTAATTTTAATATTAAGAAAATAAATTGAATTTACTAATTGTAGTAGCTTGACATTTTATTTAATAACTGCCTTATCAAAAATAAGCTTACAGCGGGCCCGTAATGGAGAAGGGTTGCCAGAGATAGAACACAATGGAAAATGTTAGAGGAGGCTTTTGCTAAAACGCACACTGAACTAAGAGATATCCTCTAATAGAGGAAAACAAATATACGTCATAACAGACAGTTCAGGATAGAGGGCTTATTGATTGATTGAATCAAAAATAAACTTTTTGGAGACTGCGAACTGCGCAGATCACGCGCAGCTGAACGAATTTTCTATTGCGCTATGACTTGCTTCGTGTTCAGACACGAATACTCACACTGAACACATTTTTTTAACATTTAGTCTAGCGTACCTTCTTTGGCGTGTGTGGGTAGTAACTTCAGCTAAGCGATTGAAACTGCGTCGATTAGAGATGGCCCGCACGCCCCGTCTCTAGTCGACGCAATTTCATACAAAATGTATTGTATACATACTCGTAGCAAGCGGATATTTGTGTTGCGATGCGACCCGATGCGGCCCGCCTAATGGACGCTGGTTTTACTGGTCCTTATTCTGAGGTGCTATTACTAATGAGTACCTAATGCGCGGTTGACAAACGCATATACATCCGCCGAATCAAAGTCTTGGCGGCTGTGCAAATATTTTTTTTGGCACTTCGGCGCAGCACGCGGCGATATCACCATGTCTAAATATATGTATAAAACAAAATTAAGAGGGAATTGAAAACATTTTCTTTCAATGCTACATAACTTTTTCAGCTATTTTGATAATTTGCGATAATTGGTTTTAGCGTCATCTAGAAGAATTTTCAATATTACTTGTAAGCGTCATCTAGCGATCATCGGTCATTCCAGTCATGCTTGCTTTGTAGTGGATTATTGGTGAACTTTTTTGGGATTGTAGTTAACGAATTTAAAAATTTGTGAGTGTGAATCACAGAGATAGTGAAAGAAATGCACAGCCTTGCTTGTAGATGGCGTTATTAGTAAAATAATAAAAAAAAAAACGAAAAGGATATATAATAAATGAGTAATCTGCATTGTCTCTGAATATATTTGGTTTACTAGGTATGAATGAAACGCATTAGGTATGCGGCGGCAGATATTAGGTACTGTTTTGACCGACTTCCAAAAAGAAGATTGTTCTCTATTCGACTACATCGGTAGATAGGTACCTACTACAGTGGAATCTCGATAACTCGAATGTCAAGGGAAATGCATAAAAATTCGAAACTTCGAACAAGAAGTTCGAGATTTAAGTATGTGATGGCTAAAATTTCGAATTTATGAAGGCGCGATTTTGGAGTATATTTTATAAGATGTTGAGTCAAAAATGAAAATTCGATTTAAGTTTTATCGTACGTATTTATTGGAATCAATTACATAATTAAAAAACTTTTTTCTTCATGTTGCTTTTTACCGTTTCATGACGTTAAATTGTTATTTAGCTTTCTTTTAGGACTCATGTTGTTGCTAGTTAGCGGCTTAATAAGTAATGATCGAAAAAAAAAATAGGTTTCTTTATTACCTATATCATAGAGCTGTGTACTATAAATTTTAAGTAACAGCTGTGTTACTTAGAAAGTTTAATGAATAGATTTATTCATTGCACATGAACAATAGAATAAAGGCACCCGACCATAAAAAAATAAAGTCAAGTCGATGCACCCGACATTCTTCTTTGATTTTATTGCTTTGGTCCGAACTCTATACTCCGTCCAACGAGACGAACTAATGGAGAAATCAAGCGCTAAACGTCATTGGTTGGAGATAAGGAACTTAGGGCGCGTACACGTTGCGACCAAATATCAGTCCGATTCTGTCTCTTGAGCAGTGCGGACGTATTGTTCGGTGCTTAATTCAGTGTGTTCGGTTTAACTGCATACGACATGTGGTAGAAGTAGTATAACCTAAAATGTACATAATGGATAGAAATATGGAAACAATGCAAGAACGATTCGTAATAAACTTGGAGGATTACTCGAGTGATTCAGAAAGTGAATAAACGGTTAAGAAAATATTTTTTGTTTAATTTATTCATATCCTAGCATATTCGATTTGTACACAACAACTAAATATTTGTTACAGATTATGTTAAAGTAGACATTTGTAAAAATACCTATTATTTTTAGATGATAGAATTAGAAAGCGATTTAAATCGGCGATGTAAACGCAGCCTAACATTTTCAATAATTAGCCATGCCCATGGACCAATCCTGGCCATTTAAGTCGAAGCTGCGTCCTTATCACTTTCATACGATTGTGCAAGGGAGAGAGCGCCATATTAGCTCGTCTCGTTGGACGGAGTATAGTTCAGGGAATTCCAAGTAAAACGTTATTATTTTTTTCTTACTTCGACTGTAAGTCGAAGTAAAAGTAAGTCGCGTCTGATTTTTGAAATTCGAGGTATCGAGTACAAAAATGTACTAAAATGCCTATGCAGGGAAATAACATTTTTTTCGAGTTACAAAGTCTAAATAATTCGAGATACCGAGTAGGTATTTGGCGGTTGAGCGAAAGGTGATGGCGTTTTTTTTTTACTTATTGAGGATTTCGACTTATCATCAAGGTTCGAGTTATAGAGATTCCACTGTACATCGTCCATCGACGTTTTATTTGTAGGTAATATTTGCATGTTATAAGCAACTTCAATTGGATTATACCGATGATTGTACATATTTGAGTATTTGAGTTATTTGACCTATTTGAGTTAAATTCTACTAATTTCGATAGTGGTTCCTTACTTAAATCTCAATTTTGTTTGGTAGATGAAAGGGTTTGATAAAACTTCGTTGTCTCAAAATTTTCTTGTGTGGACGTCTGAAGCATTTGGCAGGTATATATGGTTATTTCTAATCAATTAGTATCCTTCTAGGAGCTTATTCGGTACATCAAAACTAACAACTTTTGTTCTACGACTTTCGCAAAACTCAAAAAAATTAGTATCTGTAGTTATAACGGCAACAGAAATACATCTGTGAAAATTTCAAATGTCTCGCTATCATGGGTCATGAGACAGTCTGATGAATAGGGTTCCCTTTGGGTACGGAACCCTAAAAATAGTTTTCATTTACTACTACAATCTCATAAGGCCTCCAGGTAGTATGACGAACAGCGATGAACGCATAAAACTTTTTAACAATTATTGTACTTAATTAAGGACAATAGTTACTTACATTTTTTTAAATTTACCACTTTCTAATTAAAGCAGTAAAAAGTAACGTAAGTCTCTGCGCCCTATATTTTGGTCCGTGTACCTTTATCCGTTGTCCATCCGAGTAGGGCTGCTAATGAGCCCGGGGTCCAAGAATTCGACAGGATATGGGAACTTGGCCGGAAATTGGATTGGTTGACGAGAGGTCGGGCTCAGGCCCTTAGATACCTGTGCCATGGAGGAAAGGAAGAGAGGAAGTGCCCTAAGACCGAAATTTCGAAAACACGATTAGGCAGGTACTACAAAATGGCACCTGAAATATCGACGATACTTACTGAGTTTGATACAGAAGACGCATAATATAAAACTGCTGAGTTTATGACTGACATAAGGACATATTAAGAGACATTTGAACTACAGGGGACCGTTTTTAGGGTTCAGTACCTCAAATGGAAAAAACGGAACCCTTATAGGATCACTTTGTTGTCCGTCTGTCCGTCTGTGTGTATGTCAAGACTGTTTATCTCGGGAACGCGTAAAGCGCGACGAACGCGTTGAAATTTGAACTGTATACATATATCTATGATTTCTCGCAGTTGTGTAAAAGAAAAACTTCTCAGTTATCGTTTAAGTTAGAGCCGTTTATGTCGTAAAAAACCGCACATTTCGACACTCACTAAATCAAAGGTTGCTTCTCGTTGACATAGAACTATGAAATTTGGCGAGAAGCATTGTCTCAGAGTACACATATAGGAATAAATCTGAAAACTGTACATTTTTATTTACATCACAAAAAAATAGGGCCTCAAAATTCACAAAATATGGGCTCAAAATTCAAAGTGAGTAAATCGTATCATGTAAAGTGTCATATAAAAGAACTTCATTAGCACATGCTAAAACAGGTTATTAATTATTTTAATAATGTGTTTGTTCGGAACCCTCGATGTGCGAGCCCGACTCACACTTGTCCGTTTTTTTTTTATGATTCAATTACGATGTATTTAGTACGATGAATTACTGAACACAGAATCTGCTTTATTTAATAGATCCACGAGCCATATTCACAGATCTCTTTAGATGGGACATGTCTCGATCTAGTGGAGAACTAATTTCGCACGAAACTGTCAAAGCAGAACGAATCGCGCTCACGCGACATTACATGTTGCAATGTCCTGTTACATAGGTATATGAGTGTTTGGTACATTATTTTGCAATGTAGATAGGATAGGCTGTTGTGCTTAAGTATACCTAAACACAACAGTGCATTTTGCAATGTAGATAAGATAGGCTGTTGTGCTGGTAGGTATACCTAAGCACAACAGTGCATTTTGCAATGTAGATAGGACAGGCTGATGTCCTGGTAGGTATACCTAAGCACAACAGTGCATTTTGCAATGTAGATAGGACAGGCTGATGTCCTGGTAGGTATACCTAAGCACAACAGTGCATTTTGCAATGTAGATAGGATAGGCTTTTGTGCTGGTAGGTATACCTAAGCACAACAGTACATTTTGCAATGTAGATAGGATAGGCTATTGTGCTGGTAGGCATACCTAAGCACATTATTATTTTATACTACGGGACTAATCGCGCACTAAAACGTCGGGATGAGGAGGTATTTATTTATCTCGTAATTTTAGTGCGTGTTCAAATCGCGAAAGTTTAAAAACAACATACCTAAGCACAACAGTGCATTTTGTAATAGTACATTCATGGTAATTTAAACTGATCAGTTAAATTCCTCATACACATTTCGACTTGCTTAGGGCCAACTTTTTTATCACAAATAAGTCCGCGCTTGATCACTAACTCTGTCTGATGGTAAGCGACGTTGTGGTCGCAGATGAAGCACGCAAACCTAAAAGATACCTATTCACTTTGATCTTAAAAAGCTTTAGATTACCTATAGGTATCTCTTAGGAAACAGGAAAGCAGGAAGACTGTTCTATTCCCTGGCAGTAAAATCGCTAGCGTAGGAGTGGTAATGTGGCGTCTTACTACTTATCCTGAACTAGAAAAGGCCAAATGCTGCGATCGTGACATCTAACTATGCTACAGACGACCCAACAATGCAGGTATTGTGTCGATGGACCTACATTGTACAGTCAGTTGACCCGTTAGACTCAATCACCGCAGTTGGCTTTAACTAAGTCGGGACGTGTATGAAGAATTTATCTGATCAGTTCCATTAACCCTGTGTGCCTTGTTTCGTAAACATGCATATTGCAGTGTATGAGTGTATTTCTTTTTTTCATTCAAAGTAGGGCTACATTTGACCACCCACTCGCCTGGATGAAAAGCGATGTTGTGGCCGAAGATGGAGTATGTAGATTGTAGACCTAGAAGACTCTTGTCTTTTAGTGTTTGCTACATATAACCTCCTCTCTAGATCTCTGTGGCTGTACCTTACTTACCTGTGCTTACTTGCTAGGATTCAATCTCCGGGGCGGGGTGATCCGGATTTCGGATAGTTCGCCATTGATGTTGGCTTCCTGTAATTTTGTACATCATTTATCAGAGTTATTAAATAGTTTTCTTGTAAAAGATAAACAACAACTACAATGTATATGTAAGCATAACTGTTTACTAAAAAACGTCAGCAGCATAGCCATCAAACAGAAAAAATGACAAGTCGATGAGCATAGGCATAGTGAACTGGTAATGTGATGACGACGATGAACTTATGAAAGTTTATCAGGGGACCGACACCGAATTTTCAAAAAACTATAGCTCTTTTTATATACATTACTAGCTTAAAACCCGCGGCTTCGCCCGCGTTGTCTAAGTACATAGGTACTTATTTAAGTTGAAAATAGCCCGCGGTTTGATTTACGTTGTCATTGTACATGCTTATAATACCGTGAAATATGCCAACTTTGCCCGTTTTTTTTAGAAAACTTTATGTATCTGTTTTTTTTTACTAGTTCTGAGGTATTTTTTCTTTAATGCCGTAATCTGCAGGATCATGGGCATGGTCTAGTTTAGTAAGGTTTTTAAAAAGTCAACATTTTGTCCAACGTTTCATTGATTTTGATGGCGGGCAAAGTTATCTGCAATTCTAGCCAACATTACCCGTGTTCATTTTTGATGAAAGTATAGCCTTTTTGCCAGTGAGAAACAAACTATTAAAAGTATTAGGGCAATAAAGGAGTTTAATTTAAAAATCTTACCGATTATGAAACAACTTTGCTTTTGAAATGAGTGGGCAATGTTACCTTGTTATTTTTTCTCTTTTCCATACTAAATAAAAGTTGTGATTTCAATGTGATAGGGCTGCCACATTTGAGTTAGTAATTTTTAGTAATCACAAGAAATCACTGGACCACCAACACAGTAGATCGCGGAGTCTGGAAGGAGGGAAGGGAAGTCTTTGTCCAGTAGTGGGACAACACAGGCTCAAAATTATAATAATAAAAACAAAAAATTAAAATTATCATAAAAACACCACTTAAATTATCAAAATATTCTGCGATTTTTTGTGGCCCTCTTTCTGCTCTTGCCTTTGAAATATTTTGAGTAGTTCTTACAGTTAATTCATTACTATGTCTAAACCAAAAGTTTTGGAACGATGCATCACCAGGATTTTGATTTTTGAATTTATGGGTCTGTGAGTTTTTTTTTTTCATATATCGGAGACCCATATTCATCAAAAAGTTGTAAAACCCTTAGTGTTATTTTCTTCTTCTGCAGTTGGATGCCCCACAGACTTAACATGTTGTTTTGTAATTTTATTGATTATTATCCTTCTTGGTACACCAATCTGTTGTTCAGCATCTCTGAAAGATTTTTTTTTGACTTAACTGCTTCGCATGCTAATTTTAGCATTTTTTCAAAGTAATTTTTGTACATTCTCGACCCTATTTTACGTCTGGACTAGACTTTCTTTGTCGGATCCGAGATTTGTGCTTGTTTTTCTTTTTAAAAAATAACAACTTTTAATACAGGTATATTAATAATAAATTAATATAGTATATATTTTTATACATATTTTTTCTTTAATTTAGCAAATTAGTAATTAGTAAAATAAAACATGTTTTATTGTAAAGTGACAACCCTAACACTTTTTTGAACGCTGGCAAAGTAGCCATTCTGAGGTCTTGAAATCATTAGATAACTTTGCCCATCATCATATCTTTTGATTGTGTGAGCCTTTATCGCCGAAACTACGGTTAAAACACTGAGCAATTCGATATTTATAACATACAATAACACAAACCGCCCTTTGTTTTTGCCATGTCTTGTAGTTCACTGCAAAATTTCTTCAAAAATTTGCCCGCGTAAACATGCACCGTATTCGACAGGTTCCGACACGTTACTGAATGAAGTTGGCTACCAACGATGTATTCAGTGATGTGACACGTAAAACCTACTTTCTACCAAAGTTAGTAATGTTCCCATAACACTAGAATATTTTTCATTAGAAACGGATCTCCTTGCAGATTGCATTCTGGGCAAAGAAACCCTTGGATGCAAAGTTGGCATATTTCACGGTACTATCTAATAGTCCGCGATTTGGCCCGCGTTGTCTTAATACTTGCTTAAAATTACTTGCAAGGATAATGCCCACGGTTTGGTCAAAATTGAAACAGTATTTGCCTATAATGATAATAGGTCACGGTTTGGCCCGCGTATTGTTAGTACTTGCTTATATTATATAAGATGGTTATTTATAGCACGCAGCATGGACTGCGATGTCTTAATACTTGCTTAAAATTATAAAAGCTTGTCGTTTGGCCTGCATTGTCGTATTACTTACAATGATAATAGCCCATGGTCTGGCCCGTATTGTCTTAGTACTTGCTCAAAATGATAAAAGCCCGCGGTTTAGCTCGCGTTGTGTTAATAATAAGGTTTTTTTTTTTTTTTCAAATAGGTTTGCGTTTGACTACACACTGCCTGATGTAAAGCAGATATGCGGTCTAGGATGTAGCACGCTTACCTAGAAGATACCTATTTACTCGAGATTTGAAGACACCTACATTGTACTTTAACGGAAAGACAGACTTAGGCAAAGCGTTCCACATTCTGGCAGTTCGTATGAGGAATGTGGACTTAAAACGCTTTGTTCTAACGCGTGGGATGTCCACCATAAAAGGGTGGCGCTTTGGTTGCGTCTGTCTAGCCGATAGAAGAAAGGGGCAGGTGGGACCAGATCGTGCAACTCCTGGGCGCACTCACCGAAGTGTATCCGATAGTAAGCAGACAGACACGCCACCCTACGTAGATGCTCAAGACTTTGCAGCTTCGACTCAGTCAAGGTTTCGTTGCCTATCAGCCTCCTGGCTCGCCTTTCAATGGACTCCAAAGCCTCCAACTGGTATTTGGCAGAGCCATCCCAAAGGTGAGAGCAGTATTCCATGCAAGACCTGACTTGCGCTATAAAGACTAAGCAGTTGCTCAGGTGTGAAATACCGTCTCACCTTAGAGAGAACACCAAGTTTTTTTGAGGCTAATTGGGCTTTTGACTCGATATAAGACCCAAAGTTGAGAGTCGACGATATCGTAACGCCTAATAGTTCCAGACTGTTAGTTACCGGAACGGATACACCACGGAAAGCAGGAGACAGTTAGAAGGGCCTCTTTTTGGCCGAAAACAAACAGCTTTGAGTTTTCGTGGCATTAAACTTGACCAGGTTAGCATCACCCCAGTCAGATACCGCCTCGAGACTCAAGTAGGTACTTACAATGATAATAACCCACAGTTTGGCCCATGTTGTTTTAATACTTACTTAATTAAATTAACAGCCCGCAGTTCAACCCGCGTTATCTTGGCATTTGCTTATAATAATATCTAATAGTTCACGGTCTGGCCCGTGTTGTCTTAATAAATCCTTAAAATTATAATAGCATGCCGTTAGCCTGCGTTTTTGTATTACTTGTAATAATAATAGCCCACGGTCTGGCCCGCGTTATTTTCTTAACTGCTTAAAATGATAAAAACCCACAGTTAAGCCCGCGTTTTCTTGGCACTTACTTAAAATAATAGTAGCTCGTGGTTAAGCCCGCATTAGGCTCGATTATGAAGGCGCCATTGTAATTATAATAGCTAATTATCATAATTATATCTGTTTCATTTTCACTTTAAGCATTCGATAGAGAGAACACTTTTTATGTTGTTATTATATTTACTATGGCGTCTTCATAACTGAGCCTATTATTGTATTACTTGCAAAATAATACCTACGGCTTAGCCTGAATTGTCTCAGTATTTGGTTATTTAATTTACTTGTATCTAAAGCTTATTACGGAGTACGTGAATTTTTGGATGATAAATTGCCGAATTTCTGAAATTAACTCAATAATAAATAAATATATAAAATAAATATTGGGGGACATCTCACACACGGTCTCTGATCCCAAACTAAGCAAAGTTTGTGATTTGGCTGGCAGAGACTGATATACTACACATACATGTATTTCAATGTATGTACTGTATTGTATACACCACCAACCATACTCCTATTTTTAGAATAATTCCAGTCCATCCAAAGGTTGCCTGGTAGAAATCGCCAAAGGCGATAAGGCCGCCATTGTACAGCATATTGTATATTGTATAGTTTCTGTACTGTGTTTCTGTGTACAATAAAGATATATTTATTTATTTATTTATACATGTAGGTTGACTGGCAGATAATGCTGTTTAGCGTTAAGTCCTCCTTTTGTACAAATAGTGTGCAATAAAGTGTTAAATAAATAAATAAAAATACATTAATAACACTCAGACACAGAGCAAACACATATGAACATCACATAAATATTTGCCCTGGGAATCAAACCCACGCTTCTTTGACCCAGGAGTCAGGGTCAACCACTGAGCCACCGAGGGAGCCAATAATAATAATTGTATGAGTAACTATGTAAGAAATTTCACTTTTCTTTGCTGGAAAACATTGAGGCAACCTGTACGAACGTAGAAAAAATCAATGTCTTTTTAATAAATAAATAAATGTCGTATGTGAATTCAGCAACCCATGCTCGGCCGGCGTGATGGATATGGCCCAATTACCCTTCGCGGATAGGCCTATTTTCAGTCATCCATCAGCCGCAGGACGTCCACTGCTGGACATAGGCCTTCCCTATGGATCTCCAATAAGACCGGTTGGAAGCGGCTTGTATCCAGCGCGATCCTGCGGTCTTAAAGAGGTCATCCGTCCACCTTGTGGGTGGACGTCCTACGCTGCGCTTGCCGGTACATGGTCTCCACTCGAGAACTTTTCAACCCCAACGGTCATCAGCCCTCCGCGCTATGTGCCCTGCCCATTGCCATTTCAACTTGCCAATCCGTTGGGCTATGTCGGTAACTTTGGTTCTTCTACGGATCTCCTCATTAATGATTCGATCTCGCAGAGAGACTCCAAGCATAGCCCTCTCCATAGCTCGTTGGGCTACTTGGAGCTTACTAATAAGGCCCATAGTGAGAGACCACGTTTCTGTGCCATAAGTCATCACTGGCAACACACACTGGTCGAAAACTTTCGACTTGAGGCACTGACGTATGTCGGACGAGAAGACACTACGCACTTTTCCGAACGCTGCCCAGCCGCGAGTTGAATTCGTCGATTGGCCTCTTTGTTGAAGTCGGACCTACCTAACTGGACTACTTGTCCTAGGTAGACGTACGAGTCAACGACTTCAAAAACCGAGTTTCCAACAGAAATCGGGGTAGGTAAAACATGGGAATTACACATGACTTTCGTCTTGTCCATGTTCATCTTAAGACCCACCTGTTTCTATTATCCGTAGTGCTATCCGTAGTACCTATTTTCAGTAGTGCACTATTAATTAAGGTCGGTACAGGTATTCGACATGTTTCATTAAGTCATTAGAAATTTAATTTTCCAGGCAAATGAAAAAATGGCACACAAGTCGTAATTCTAGTCAGGCATATTCTAGGATGCTATTATACTCATAATTTGATTAACTTTTACAATGGTACCAACCCCAAAAGCACGTGAATAAAATCAGCTGTTCAACACAAAAAGTTCATCGACCCGCGACAAAATGTATGGAAAATGTAGGTAATTTTCGAAAATACCTATATTGATCCATATGTGCGCTAAGCTTAAGACTATTGGCTCACAAAATAAAAAAAAATCGTAAACTTTTGGGGACCCATTTTTCCCCATTTAAAGATAAACTATCATTATCATAATCCTAGATACTACATTATTTAAAAAAGCGCATTGAAGTTTTGGACGTCCCAAAACTGACCCCTAAGGATTTTTTTAAGGAAGATTTCGAAAACAGGTACAGCCATATTTTTTATTTAGTCTCAAAAGCATCTTTACAAAGCGGTTTGGGCTGTAGCCTAAACTTATTAATTTTGCGTATCCCTAAGGAACCTTATAGATTTTCCTGGATTTTATTAGTTTCTGTATTAAAACATGCTGTGTGCTTCCTTCATACCAATTTTCAACCATAACCGTTCAGCTGGTTCGATGTAATTGACGCTTTTTTCACCAACTTTGGGACCTTATTTGACAGCTTAGATGAAGAAAATTCGGAAAAACAGGAAAATACGTGACTTTTATTTTGTTTGGAAAGCATGTATACAAAGTTTCAAGTCAATCGGTACAGGGAATAAAAAGTTACATACAAACGAAAAGGGCCCGTTTTACCCCCTTAGAGGTCGAAAGTTCAAAATTTTCGTCCTTAGTGCTCCATTACGTCGTTCAATGTACCTATATCCCAAATTTCAAGCTCATATCTTCAGCGGTTTGGGCTGTAGCCTAAACTTATTAATTTTGCGTATCCCTAAGGAACCTTATAGATTTTCCTGGATTTTATTAGTTCCTGTATTAAAACATGCTGAGTGCTTCCTTCATACCAATTTTCAACCATAACCGTTCAGCTGGTTCGATGTAATTGACGCTTTTTTCACCAACTTTGGGACCTTGTTTGACCCCTTAGATGCGAAAAATTAGGAAAAACAGGAAAAAACGTAACTTTTATTTTGTTTGAAAAGCATGTATACAAAGTTTTAAGTCAATCGGTACAGGGAATAAAAAGTTACGTACAAACGAAAAGGGCCCGTTTTACCCCCTTAGAGGTCGAAAGTTCAAAATTTTCGTCCTTAGTGCTCCATTACGTCGTTCAATGTACCTATATTCCAAAGGTGATGTCCACAAGTGGTATATTATTCAGAGAAAAATATAACCAAGATGATATATACATCATCTGAAAGCTTGTTTTATGGGCTTCTGAAAAATATTTAATTTAGATTTTTTTATCCCTGCATTTTTTTTAAAGTGAAAAATAAATTATCTGAAAAAAAATAATGCAGCTTTTTTATTTTTCTAGTTTAACAATAATAAAGTGCTTCTAGCGTTATTTTACTTGCATTCAAAGCTGATTCTTCCACATTTACCTCTTAATTTGCTAAAATTGAAAATTATAACCTACCAGTGTGACCAGTTAGTAGGAACAATGTGACAAAAAATCACTTAAAGAGTGTGTCTTATTGGTAAAAATGCTTTTATTTAACAATTTGGAGGTTACTTAATCAGAGTTTCTAGAGATAAACTACCTATTGAGCCAAATATATTTATTTATCCTAATAAAATCAAAATTAATTAAAAAAAAATGCAGGGCTCTTTTTTGTTTTCAATTGATGTAATAGACTCAGAAAAATATGAACTTTCTCGAAATGTAACGAGTCTTGTGGTTAGATTTTTTGATTATTATTATACCAGCCTCCATACATTTTGTGAACATGTCCTTTCAAGCTCATATCTTAAGCGGTTTGGGCTGTAGGCTGTCTGTCAGTCAGTCACTCAGGGAAGCCTTTTATATAATAGATTATTCTTTGCAAAAAATAGCATGACCGACTTCACCCGTGTGCAGAATCATTACATAGTATAAAACAAAGTCGCTTTCCGCTGTCCGTCCCCATGTATGCTTATATCTTTAAAACTACGCAACGGATTTTGATGCAGTTTATTTTAATAGATAGAGTAATTCAAGAGAAATGTTTACATGTATAATACACCTGTGCGAAGCCGAGGCGCATCGCTAGAACGCAAATATTATGCACGGATCGATGTAACATTTTTCACATTATTGTTGATTTATCAAAAATGGCTCAGCTGATTTCGATAAAATTTAAATGGAATCAATCTCAAAGTATACTCTTTCCAAAAAAAAAAAATTATTGAAATCGGACTAATGTAAAAGAAGTTATGGGTGGTTATACGTAAATAAAAAGTATACCCGTCGAATTGTATACCTCCTCCGGTGGTTCGTCGGTCAAAAAATGATTAATTTTTGTCAAAATGTAAGGTTAAAAAAATATCACTTGTTATTTTTTCCATTCTCCAATACTTTCAGAGGTATATTAACTCATCATTATGAACAACTTTCATTAAGGGACCCGATTTTATTTGGTAAGTATTTGCATTTTACAAAGTAACGCCTTGTATGTACCTATTTAACTCTGGTAATATTGGGTCAAAAATAATATGATGGTATTGTTGGTATATTTCCACTCCCTCGGTGGCTCAGTGCTTAGCGACCCTGACGTCTGGATCAAAAATGCGTGGGTTCGATTCCCACCGGGGGCAAACATTTATGTGATGAACATAGGTGTTTGCCCTGTGTGTGGGTTATAGGTGGTATCTATAAATTAAGTTTTTTTTTTTTTATTTTACAATGACAAAACTACACTACTACTACATAGAAAGCAATTGGATCATCCACAGACCCTTGAAGGTCTAAAGATAATCCAAGTGCTCAAGCCCACTGCCAGTCGGCAGCGTGCCCAGCATGCTGGCAGCATTGCCACGCTGAATGGCAATGCTTATAAATTAAGTATGTATTTAAAATATGTTCATGTATATATCATATCACAAGCTTTGCTTAGTTTGGGATCAGAGACCGTGTGTAAGATTTCCCCTTATATTTTTTTATTTACTACCACAACAACTTATTTGAAAACTGTCTGTACCCGCCTCAATGGCGATGGGATCTAGGTCTTAATTTGTTTTACTTTAAGGTAGATAAAAAAAAATATTTACATCAATTCTTATCGTTATCGTTTTCGTTTCCGACACTCTCTATTGAGCCGTTACCTAAAATCTTCAGATAATCTCACTCTTAGTTTCCCTCGTCACAAAACATCTTTCTACGATTCTTCTTTCTCTGTGGAGGCAGTCAGACTTTGGAATGACTTACCTTTAGAAATTAAGCGCTCACCTTCATTCATTGAACGTTTTCAAACAACTTGTGAAAGCTCACTATCTGAAATCATAATGCTACTTGTTCCTTTCGCTACTATTTTATAACGTATGTAGGTATGTATATATGTAGGTGTATGTATAATTATATTTATATATTATATCGTATATATGTAAGTATATTTAATACTTAGATTTAATTAAGTATATTTAGTTTATTATTTATAGGTGTTTTCTTTGTTAATTATCTATTTAAGGCCACTATTTCTTGTTCTTGTCGGTTCATATTCGTGCAAGGTTGCCTGGAAGAAATCGCCATGGGTGATAAGGCCGCCACTTTATAATCATATTTTTTGTCGTATGTATGTAAATAGTGTTTATTTTTCAAATTGTGGTTGTAAATAAAGAGTTTTGTCTGTCTGTCTGTCTGTCTGTCTTATCTTATTTCTTCGACATTAATGTAATGATAACGAGATAACAGAATATTGCTGAACTCTACGCTTGAACCATAAGACTCTTCAGATACAAAAGTATCATTAAGTTTGTAGCACCTTCTTTCCACCTTCCATAAAAAAAACTTTGAAACTTACTCTAGAGGTAGTTTTCACTCTATTCTTAGAACTGCTATAATCCAACCGCGAACTTCCCGCCATTAAACTCAGATTGTAAACGAAGAAATGAAAATAATAAAAAACTAGATTAAAAGTGTAAAACTGAAGTGCAAAGAGCTGTAGGTATCTGGGAATATTTTTAATTAAATTGAAGTGGGGTGGGCGGACTCAGGGGTAAGTTTCGGGGGGCTGAGGTTGACGCTACCTGAGCAGTTCGAGTGTTCTTGAACTTGAGAAGATTTTAATTTACAAGTGGGTCATACTTTGCTGAGTTGTGATTCACCAAAGATGGGATGTAAATCTCTAAGCAATTTTTGTTTTGTTGATAGATATATTTTTGAATTACTAATACTATGCGATCTATTATACTGGTTTATTTCTAATCGTTTAGCATCCTTTTAGGGGCTTATTCTTTTTCTTTCTACAATATGATACAATACTACTTTATATGCTAAAACTACCTTTACTACCTACATAGAAAGCAGTTGGATCATCCACAGACCCTTGAAGGTCTAAAGATTGTCAAAGTATGTTTCCACAGAATTAATCCTTTTATATTCCTAGAATAAATTTCTTTGCTGGCTTAAGAATCCTTTTTGCAAAAGGCCAGAATCCCAAAATATCCTTAAATTCCTTAATCCGTTCCTTCAGAGCGGTCTCTATAAAATATTTTTATTTTTTAGTTGTTCGCCTGGAAAGATATTAGGGTATCCAGGTGCTACGTTTGTACAAGATATTTATCTTTTAAGTTCACGCTTGACATCGTAATATCACATATTAATTAATTTTTCTCTTTAAACCTTAAAATATAAAATAAATCAAATTGACTATGTTATCACGATCTATAAATGTTTTTTAATTTTAAGTTGATCGCCTGCAATCCTTTTCTGGTGTCCAGTTGTTGTGTTTTTACAAGAAAATTGATTTATGTAGGTTTTCGCCATCATAAATTATTAAGTATGAATTATTTGATTTCGTTGTTTATAATCTTAGGTAGGTAACTAAATGTCCGTAATACTTCCTGATTCGACTCATGTAGATAGTAGAGCTAAATAAATGTTTTTCTTTTTAGTTGCTCACCTGCAAAAATATTAGAGTGTCCGTCCAGACGTTCTATTTTCATTTATTGTGATTAAGTTTCTTCCAAAAAATATGATTTAATAATTCGCTTATATTATTAACAGACGATTTAAAACTTCTTGAATTCGCTCACGTAGCTGCGGCTCTAGAAATGTTTTTATTTTTTTAGTTACTCGCCTTCAAAGCTATTAGGGTGTCCAGGTGTTGTCTTTTTACGAGACATTTGGATTAGGTTAGCGCTGTTCCTCACGAAATAAGTTATTTTCTCTATTAATAATTTAAATATAAATAAATTATGCAATGATGCGATACAGCATTTATAATACTTCCTGACTACGCTCACGTAGCAGGAGCTCTATAAATATTTTTATTTTTTAGTTGCTCGCCTGCAAAGCTATTAGGGTGTCCAGGTGTTGTATTTTTACGAGACATTTGGATTAGGTTAGCGCTGTTCCTCACGAAATAAGTTATTTTCTCTATTAATAATTTAAATATAAATAAATTATGCAATGATGCGATACAGCATTTATAATACTTCCTGACTACGCTCACGTACCAGGAGCTCTATAAATGTTTTTATTTTTTAGTTGCTCGCCTGCAAAGCTATTATTGTGTCCATGTGTTGTCTTTTTACGAGATATTTGGGTTGGGTTCGCGCTTGTCATTATGAAATCAGATAATTTAAGTTTCCCGATAAATCATTACGAAATTATTCGCTTTTGTTATTAATACAGCATTAAATACTTCTTGACTCCGCTCACGTAGCAGGAGCTCTATAAATATTTTTATTTTTTAGTTGCTCGCCTGCAAAGCTATTAGGATGTCCAGGCGTTGTCTTTTTACGAGACACTTGGGTTAGGTTCGCGCTTGTCATTATGAAATCAGATAATTTAAGTTTTCCCGATAAATCATCATGAAATTACTCGCTTTTGTTATTAATACAGCATTAAATACTTCCTGACTCCGCTCACGTAGCAGGAGCTCTATAAATATTTTTATTTTTTAGTTGCTCGCCTGCAAAGCTATTAGGATGTCCAGGCGTTGTCTTTTTACGAGACACTTGGGTTAGGTTCGCGCTTGTCATTATGAAATCAGATAATTTAAGTTTTCCCGATAAATCATCATGAAATTACTCGCTTTTGTTATTAATACAGCATTAAATACTTCCTGACTCCGCTCACGTAGCAGGAGCTCTATAAATATTTTTATTTTTTAGTTGCGCGCCTGCAAAGCTATTAGGGTGACCAGGTGTTGTATTTTTACGAGACATTTGGGTTAGGTTCGCGCTTGTCATCGTGAAATTACTTCGTAATCCGGTTTTATTATTTGGGGTCGGGCGGAACAAGCGCGAACGGTTATTTTGTAAATTAAATTCTATCGGTACCTTCTTGGGGTAAACGTATTTTTTTGCAATATTACGTTGTCCGTGGGAAAGTGTTTATTTTAGCTATATTGGTAGGTATATGAGGGATAGGAGGTATATGTAGGCCTGATGTGTGAAACTTGATTCAATCTCTTTTTGATGTTGATCCTATTCTTGTTATGCCAATATGATATAGCTAAATTAATTATGAATTGATGTGATTTATTTAATTTAATTTGTATTCAATTCATTTTAATTCCAATTTTTATTGAATAATTTCATGCGTTAATTTTTAAATGTTAAATCGATTTGATTTATTTCATTTAATTTGTATTTTAATTTCACTTAATTATGATTCCGATTTTATGTTATTAATACTATCTAATTCTTAATATAATTTTCAAAGACCCTTTTTTAAATGTTAAAGCGCGAATTTCGTTACAATAACTCCACTTGTAAAGGCTCCCAAGAGACCGGCCTAGCCGAGTTTGGGACCCACTGTTAATTTCACTATGTATATACTTTAAATGATTCGCGATACAAGTACGTAACTTTAGACAGGGTTTATCATTTCCATACTTATTTAAGTACTAATACAAGTATGACTATAAACTCAGCTTCAGGATATAGAAGAAAGCTATAGTCAGACAATAAATACTGCATTTAGATTTAAGGATACAATACTCAATTATTTATTGCAAAATATAATTATAATATTTAAATGCGATTCTTAACTAACATGTTTAGTATACATATGACCATAGGGTTATTTAATAGTAAACTATGGCAATTTTATAGTTTGTATTGGAATGATGCATTGTTAAGTTTTCTACAGTATCGTATCAGCCTTCGATATCCCAGTGCTGATCATAGTCTTACCCCCTGGGAAGCCTAGTGCCATACATGTATCTACAACGCTCTCCCACATGCCATGTATTTTTTTCTCAAGACGGAATACTGGTTTTCTCACAAGCTTTTCTTTATTGAAAGGAAATCGGTAAACTTTTCCAGGTGCACTTACCTATACCGGTTTTCTTTTTAAAATCTCTGTTTATTGATTATTTGCTTCCTGGAAGAAATCACTTTAACCGATAAGACAGCCAGTTATAAGCCTATTTGTTTTCTTTTGTCCTTGTAATCTGTTTTTTTAGGGTTCCGTACCTCAAAAGGAAAAAACGGAACCCTTATAGGATCACTTTGTTGTCCGTCTGTCCGTCTGTGTATGTCAAGACACTTTATCTCGGGAACGCGTAAAGATATCGAGTTGATATTTAAACTGTATACGTATACGAGTATCTATGATCTCTTACAGTTGCGTAAAAGAAAAAACTTCTCAGTTATCGTTTAAAAAAGTTAGAGCCGTTTATGTCGTAAAAAACCGCATATTTCGACACCCACAAAAATCAAAACCTACAGGGTACTTCCCGTTGACATAGAACTATGAAATTTGGCGAAAAGCATTGTGTCAGATTACCCATATAAGAATAAATCTGAAAACTGTAAATTTATATTTAAATCCCAAAAAAATAGGGCCTCAATTTTCACAAAATATGGGTTCAAAATTCAAAGTGAGTAAATCGTATCATGTAAAATCGTATTTTATAAAAGAACTTCATTAGCACATGCTAAAACAGGTTTTCAATTATTTTAATTTTTCAATTTACAACGATGAGCGAGCCTGACTTGCACTTGTCCGGTTTTTTTTAATGTAATGTGCTTGTCTTATACAGGGTTACTTCTAAAACAGCAGCAACCTCGCAGGACTAAATACCTAACACAATAAACAACAACATTTGTTCTATGAATTTGTCAATACTAAAAAAAAAAAATTGTGTTCCATAGAAAAATATAGTTCACCCGTGACAACATGTATGGAACAGCTGATTTTTTTTTGAGTTTTGACGAAAGTCGTTGTACAAAAGTTGTTGTTTATGGTGTTAGGTATTAACTCCTGCGAGGTTGCTGGTGTTTTAGAAGTAACCCTGTATAGTGTTATTATTTGTTGTTTGTATTAAATGTTCGGAAATTTCTCAAGATATGGTGAGCAGAGTGTGGGTATAATCCAATTGGACTAATGCGCCCCGAGGTAAGGTTATGAAATAGCCTCTACATGTTGCGGCTCTACATAATCTCAGTTAAGTAGTTTCCTAGGGAACGCTAGCGTGCCTCGAACGGGACTATTTGTTTTAACCCAAATGTGGCTGCTATTATATGCTAAAGTAAGTTATAACCAAAATCTGTTTTGTAAAGTTTTATTTAGTTATAACCAAAGACTGTTTTATGAAGTTTTAATATGATACCTACTGTTCTTTAACATTTACTTGTGGTTTTTATAAGGCGGTCCTCAGACAAAATAAAAAAATAAAGACAGAATGTTGTGAGCAACCAAGTGAAGCCGGCAAAACTACGCCTCGCCGTGTATAGACACAATTACACACACATATAGGTACTATGAAACTACGCCTTGTCTTGTCAGTCGAACTACGGTGACGCAACACCGACGAACTCACCACATGTATAAAAAACCGGCTTCACTTGACTGTTCAACGACGTTCTCTCTTGATTTTTTATTTGCTCTGAGAAGGCGGTCATATTGTAAGATTATTATGAGGTTATTAACAACAATGATGAGTATCATTGTTGTTAAGACTCTGAAGACGGTTTTCATTAAAGGCAATGTAATTTGGAATACAAAATGTGGTTTTGCAAAGTGTAGGAAGTTAAGTGAACATTGTTTATGACTATAATTACGTAATTCTACTCTTAAAACTTACAAAACAACAAACATAGCACAATATATTCGTCATAAATAAGAATAAAAAAGAAAAACAAGTGTACCCTTTCGAACTAATTGGTAAGAAGGGTGGCATCTGACGTCCTTGGATAGATGGTCTGATAATAATTGCAACGAGAAGCTGGTTTCAGAATAATGATTTTATTTATTTAATTTTTAGCCGTTATCGTCCCACTGCAGGGCAAAGGCCTCCCTTCCTTCTTTCCATTTTTCTCGTTCGAGAGCTTTGATGTTCCATCCACTGCAGTGGAAATCAAGCTCGTCTCGCCATCTTTTTTTGGGCCTACCGAGGGGTCTCTTGATGGTGGGTATCCACATTGTACAGGTTTTGGCCCACAGATCTTCGTGCATGCGGCAGATGTGTCCGGCCCAAATCCATTTCACACTTCCAGCCTTCTCTCCGACATCTAGGATCTTGGTTTTGGAGCGCAGTTCTGTTTCTGATACGGTCAACCAACCTCACTCCAAGAATGCTGCGCTCCATTGCTCTTTGGCATACCCCGAGCTTGGACTTTTCATGTTTAGTCAAAGACCAAGACTGTGCGCCGTAGGTGAGTATGGGGAAAATGCGTATGTCCATAAGCCTTTTCTTTAGTGATGGTGGTACCTTTCATGAGGTCTTTCATCGACCAATAACTCTTCCAAGCGCTGTCGGTTCGGAATAATAAATGATATTATTTGAACACTAAAGAGACACTATGAATGAGTGTACACTAAGTAATAAACACTGCAAGATGCTACATTATAAATTCATGACACTACGAGCTGCTACAAATAAACAATGCTATGAAGTGCTACATCACTACAGGGTGCTACGACGCAACAAAGTGATATAATGACTCAACAAATAATCTTAAAGTGACAAGCGCAGCGCTGTGCTATGTCACAACTCTTTTCTTTACTAGCCTTTTTATGGTCCACTGCATGACATAGGCTTACCCACAAAGGGTAATTAGGCCATATCTACTACGGTGGCCCATGGCGGGTTAGCGGATTCACAGACGCCATTGTATTTCTTCTACGGACATGACGATATTTTCCTTCACCATAAAGATTACTCTTAAATGACAAATTAGATTACTCTTAATTGTTATTATTTTAAGACTAAAGTGACACTATAGGCTCATCAATTATGAAGGCGCCATCGTAACTATATATATCGTAACCTCATAGCAAATAAAAAAATCATGAGGGAATGTTGTGAACAAACAAGTGAGGCCGACCAAAACTACGATTCGCCGTGTAAAGACAATCATACACACATCAACGTACAAGGAAACTACGCCTTGGCTTGTCAGTCGAACTATGGCGGCGCAGCAGTGACGCACTCACACATGTATAAAAAACCGACTGACTATTCAACGACGTTCCCTCTTGATTTTTTTATTTGCTCTGAGATCGTAACATATAATTATATTAGAAAATTTCTGTCTCTTTTTCACTTAAGGCATTCGACATAGAAAATAAACATTGCTATTAAATTTATAATGGCGCCTTCATAATTAGGCCATATGAAGCGTTGTAAACTAAGTGATAAAGCGCTTTAAGATGCTACATTATAAATTTATGACACTACGAGCTGCTACAAATATACAATGCTATGAAATGCTACATTGCTACGGGGCGCTACGACGCTACGAAGTGATAATTGACTCTACAATTTAATTTCATTTAAAAGTGACAAGCGCAGCGCTTTGCGATGTAACAACTCTTTTCTATTGATCAACTATTATTAAGTTTATAATATATATTTTTTTAGTTCGTAAGGCTAAGTTCAGTTAAATTGTCCGTACTGTATAAATAAACAGAGCGTGAGCTATTTCCAACTCCCCTTAATCTTGCCTTTGATGAAGACGGCTTCAGTCTCAACTATTCGGAACCGGATGAGTTTCCTCACTTTTATGTAGTTTCGACTTGTACGTCCCGGCCGAGTATCTAAGATTTAATTTGTTGAAGTTCGAGTGCTCGAGTTTACTGTTCGACCGTACTAAAATAGACGCGTAACTGTATTTTGGCAATGGTCGACTAATTTTCTATTTATAGGGACTGAAAAGCGATGCCTAGAACGTTTTTAATTTCCATAGTCTTATAAAAATCGCAGAGTAAGTTCGTATAGGTCGGGTGGTTAGCTCTGGTGACAGAGTTTTTAGGCATCTGACATGATTGAACGGCCCTTAAAATTGGGCCTCATATATTTATAAACGTTATTTTATATTCTTAAAAGAAAAAAAAAACGGTATTTATTTCTTAATTATTTGATATTTTTTGAACTGGTTTTTGTTCAAGGACGACATTACCCCGCCATATTTTACAAGCATTTAATAATTAAATCCAAAAATATAAAATTACTTACTTTAAAATAAATCGAGTTTGTACGACAGAAAATAACAGGTAAATCATTTTCTAAAACAAACAAAGCAAAAATTAAATATCGTACAAGGTAATGGAAAGCTCTGTATATTATTGCATTATTTCGTGGCTCTATTTTAAAGAAATATTAGATCTTCGAGATGCTGTACCAGCCTTTTAATAGTCCACTGCAGGACGTAGGCCTACCCACGAAGGGTGATCGTCGTCAGTTTATAAGGCAACAACTTCAGCAAAGTAAAGGTAAGATTGAGAGTATAATATTATCCTACAAAACTGTCTCAAAGTATCATGAAGGGAGTAGTCTGTAATGTGGTACTTAAAGTGTTTATAGAGGTAAAGCTTAGTGATTTAAGGGCTATCAAATCCTAAATATATCATTCTACTTTACTTACTGTAACAGCCTTTAATACTCTACTGCTGAATATAGGTCTACACTTGAAGAGTTACTGGGCTATATTCATCACACCGGCTTAGTTGCATTTTTTTAAATTATTCCTTGTAGGTTTGCGTTTGACTACATACTGCCTGATGTTGAGCAGATATGCGGTCTAGGATGTAGCACGCTTACCTAAGAGTTTGGTGGGTTCACAGCGTCATTCAATCGTTTTCACGTAATACGTAGAATTTTATGTAAAATTCAGAATTATATTTAGAAAAAAATGTATACAGGTTAGTTGGTAACTTACGCAATGACTTTAGTACGTCCTCAGAGCAAATAAAAAAATCCAGCGGGAACGTCGTTGAACAGTCAAGTAAAGCCGGTTTTTTATACATGTGTGAGTGCGTCGCTGTTGCGCCGCCGTTTGACTGACAAACCAAGGCGTAGTTTCATAGTTACCTGGATGTGTGTGTAATTGTCTGTACACGGCGAGGCGTAGTTTTGGTTGGCTTCACTTGTTTGTTTACAACATTATCTCTTGATTTTTTATTTGCTCTGAGAGTAAGTACGTCAAGATGAACAACTTTTTCTATGGGATCGACCTCGAAAGAAAAAGTTCATCGACAAAATATATGGAATAGCTGATTTTCTTCGCAATTTAGAGGTCGGTCCCATATTAAAAGTTGTTTAAATTGATGTACTAAAGTCGTCTTTAAAAGAATATGCGTAATGTACCATTTACCCTGTATAAATATTGATATGCTACTTATACAGTTCAGTTACTTACCTATATCCTGAATGAAGGCAATGTTTATAAATATTTGTCCTTTTATAACATAGCACGCATTCATTTCCCCGTTCAAATACTTTCCTTTCACCACAATATACTCATCTCAAAATAAATTCTTACCTAGAAAGATTAAAGTCAACTTTTCAAAGGCATAAAGAATATTCAAACATGTGTTTATAAAGAATCACGTTAAATAAATTCTTCCTTTTTAAAATTCCGGCCCGTCTGAGAAGTTCTCGCGCATCGCTGGCTCTGTCCTTTGGAGGCAGGGGCGGAGTAAAGAAGGGTCGAAAGCGGGGTATTCATCCCTACACAAATTAAAACTTTGTTTACAAAAAAATATGATAAAAAGCATTAATTTTATTAATATACTAGTTGCCCATCCCGGCTTGGCCCTGGTACAGACAGATTTTAAAAGTACTTAAATGCGATTATAAATTGAGATATAAACTAACCTATCTCTCAAGTTGTACTGCACATAGTGTGCAAAATTTGGTTAGAATCGGTTAAGTTGTTTAGGAGTCCATCGCGGACAAACAACGTGACGCGTAATTGATATATACTATACAGGGTAATTTCTAATCAATCCTTTTAGGGGCTTATTCTGTACATCAAAACTAACAACTTTTGTTCTGCGACTTTTGTTAAAGTTCTAAAAAAACGTATTCTATAGAAAAATATCGTTCATCCGTGACCAAATGAATGGAACAGCTGTTTTTTTTGAGTTTTGACTAAAGTTGCACAACAACAGTTGTTAAGCTTGATGTACAGAATAAGCCTCTAAAAGGATGCTAATTGATAAGAAATAACCCTGCATACATCACCCTTCGTGGGTAGACCTACGTCCTGCAGTGGACTGTTAAAAAGACTGGTACAGTACAGTACAATCCTGTATACATGCATTAAGATAAGATAAGGTAGGATAAGAAGGAGTATTATTGATTAATGATATTATATTATTGATAATAAGCATTCCGTTTTTATCTATAGAAAGAAGCAATATATATTTTTGTGTTTCTAATAAAAGTTGAAGAGATGTATGCCTTCATTTGTTAAAAATTCATTTGAAATTTAAGACAGGATCAGAAGGTATGATCAAACAAAGTCTGATGGTTAGCCCAGGTATCAGAGTTTTTAAGCCGCTTTTAAGGCTTCAGACTTGGCTAAGCGGTAAAACCAGTATAGCGCTCATAACAAAATTAGACTAGATAATTATTTCTTAGCTATCATAATACACTACAAAATATTTTTAGTATTGCACCGAATGTACATGAAAAAACTTACTTAAACTAAAAATAATAACAGTCCGGTAGAATATTAGGCGGCCTTATCGTATACAGCAATTTCTTCCAGGTAGTCACCAAAGTAAACCAACTTTAGGCACGTTCATTCTTCGAATGGGTGATCGCTGGTGGCATTTACAACTAAGCACTGCCGTGGCTCGGATGACTCGTTGAATTGTGGATATAAACAGTACAATACAACAACACTTTATTGACACCAACAAATAGGAAAACATAACAAAAGAAAATAAACAGAAAAGACACAAAAAGCGATTTCTTCCAGACAACCTCCCAGATTCCTCTGGATTCCGGTTGTTTTAACGGTGAATTATCACAGTGGTAATTGTCGCCATGACAGTTTACTAGTATAATTCTGGTTTATTATTTATTTTCCGCCTATCCCCAAATCCTGAGTACGTCCCCGTCTAGAGGCCCTACGCTTTGTGCCCTCCACTTGACGAATATTTAACATCCTCGGAAGAGTTTGAGCTTGCGGAAATGTTTTTGATGTTTGAAAACTTTTCTAAATAATGTTTTGACTGGTGTAATAACTTGGTTGGCACGTGCTTGTCGGAACGTCGCTGTTTTATGCTTTTGTTTGTATCGGTATTGACAGACAGACAGACAGACAAAACTCTTTATTTACAACCACAATTTAAAAATAAACACTGTTTACACATATACGACAAAAAATATGATTATTATTATATACTACGGGACTAATCGCGCACTAAAATTACGGGATAAATAAATACCTCCTCATCCCGACGTTTCGGCCGAGTTGCATCGACTACCTAGTAGAGTTGGTAGTCTACCCGTGACCACGGTCGATGCAACTCGGCCGAAACGTCGGGATGAGGAGGTATTTATTTATCTCGTAATTTTAGTGCGCGATTAGTCCCGTAGTATATAATAATAATGTGTTCAAATCGCGAAAGTTTAAAAACAAAAAAATTTGATTATAAAGTGGCGGCCTTATCACCCATGGCGATTTCTTCGAGGCATCTTCTTGATGGGTGTTTTATTAAAAAACTAGTAGTTTTCCGAGCAGTAGACCTCGTTAACTCAGCTCTTTAACTGAATCATCTTAGATCGCTCTTCGCTACTCGATCTTGACCGATTTGGTTCATAAAATTTACTTTTTTTTAAATTAATAGTTCATAAAACTGGGATTACACACTAGAACTTACATTAAACAAAAAACATGAATATAACGACATTCATAATATATATGCCCTTCTAGAAGTGAACACAACATGCGTAACAAAATTAGTACTGAATAACTGAAACTATTAAACAATAATATATACCTATATATTTTTTTATAAATTTAGCCTAAAATAAACATTAAACGTCGCTTAAAAGATGACATGGAGGGATCAAAAATATCTAAATCTTGGAATGGCATATTGTTGTACAATGAACACATGCAATATATATGCATACTTAATAAACGATCTTGCCAAATATTATCGAAATTTACTGATAAATAGCGTGACAGCAATTTCCCCCCAATTTTGTGGGAAAAGTCTCCGGTTAAAAAATCGTCGACGACAAAAAATCAATTAATCTATCGAACCTACCAAAATCAAACCAAGTTTCGTTGAGATTCGTTTGTAAAATGCAAATGTAGAGAAAAACCAACATCCGGACAGACGAAACCAAAATTGTCGATTTAAAGCGAAGACTTCTTTCACTTCGTTCACTCGATCAAAAATCATGAGAGGTTTTGATACTTAAATATGTGCTAAGTAAAAGTAAGTCCGTAAAGGCCGTCTAGCTTGCCCTGTCGGGCTAGTATAATAATTTATACTTCGAAAAGAGTTTTCACATGGTCGTATGCTAAGCTAGCTCGTCAAAGGGCGTATGTTAAGCCGCTGAAGGCCTCTGACATAGCTAAACGCTTAAAACAACCAGAACCCACAATTTAACGTGTCATTTGAGGCACGGTAGCGCTTCAGTTGTAAATTCCACTCGCGGTCCTACACGGAGACTGACCCCGGCTAAACTGATCAAATTCACTATTTTAATTCCATAATTTTATTCAAGACACATCACAACGATACAAAAATAAAGTTTAATATCGTTCAATTCAATTGAGAACTATTAAAAAGCGCTAACTTTTAAAAACTCTTTGCATTCTTTGGCATATAAAATGAAAAATTCACTATGAAAGGAACGCTTTTATAACATTGGATTTTGCGAAAGCTCTGGTGAAGACATAATACCAGTCTGAAAAGTTTTTTAAGCAGAAGCTTAAATTTAAAATTTCCAGCGACATTTTGCGTCGCCGAAAACCGCAATCATCACAAGAAATGCAAGTTTAAATTTTGAAATATCGCGTCCAATCGAGTAAATGTTTTTCTTTTTACCGACTCCAAAAAAGGAGGATGTACTTTGTTCGTCAAATTCGCTACTGTTCTCAGGATTTTCATGAGGAATATTAGTTTACGAATTCTTTTAGACATAACTTTTATATGCAGCTTAAACGACAGGTTTTTATCAATCGTTACTCCCAGATATTTTCTAGAGGACACTCTTTCAGTGCAGTGACACGGGCATCCATAATTGCGAACAGAACTGCGGGCTGGGCAAGAATTTAGATGGATTTTTATGTTTTCAATTTTGGGTTCTGTGGCTCGGGTGATGTGAAAAGCAATAAAATTAGTTTTTTTTATGTTTAAGGTGAGCATATTACGATCCAGCCAATTTATAATTACGGAAATGCCTTTTTTCACAGAGAGATTTATTTAGATTGCATTCTGCCAGGTTTTGCCATGGAAGATGGCTACTGTGTCATCTGCATAACAAATGAGTTCTGCATTAGGTATCTTTAGCCTTAGGATATCGTTCATGTAAATGACATACAGAATGGGTGACAAAATGCTCCCTTGAGGGACCCCAAAGGAGATATTTTGCTCGTCACTTAGGTATTTTCCGATCCTTAGGCGTTGTCTTCTGTTTGTAACATAACTAGAGAACCATGGGAGACATTTTCCACGTATGCCAAGATACTCTAGCTTATTTAAAAGCATGGGGATGGAAACCATGTCGAATGCCTTGGCCAAATCCAGGAACACTGTAATACTTCTATTCCCTATGTCCATATTTCTGGAGAGAGTAGACGTTAATAACTCAACTGCATCTTCAGTGGACTTACCACTTCTGAAGCTAAACTGTCGATCTGATATGAGTTTGTTTTTATCAAGAAATTAGATCAACCTTTGTTGATGATCTTTTCCAGAATTTTTACAAAATTGGAAGTAGCGATATCGGCCGAAAGTTACTACTTGGTCTTTAGGTCCACTTTTATGAATAGGGCACATAACAGCTGTCTTCCAGCAGTCCGGGAATATGCCTGATTCTATACTTAGATAACATATATGTGTTAGTGGCTCGACTATCATAAACCTAATATGCTTCAGTAGAATGGGGGTAAATGAGTCGATTCCCGGAGCACTGTCAGATTTCATACCAGCGATGAGACTATCAACTTCATACTGATCAGTGGCATACATAAACATCGATTCTGTCATCTGGTTTCCTGGTGAGTTCAGTGCTCTACATAAAGACTCTGTCTCTGTTTCTGCTAGTTTGTCCAAAACCTTCGCCGCCTATCTTGACTCTGCTGTAGCGAAGTTCAGATTGCAGGAGTTAGCTGTTTCCTGAGGCACATTTTGCAGAAGATCGAGAGGATCATTTTTGACTCGAGGGATATCACATACATCCTTTATAGTCTTCCAATGTTTTTTTGGGTCTTTGTGAAGCTTATCAATTTGCGAATTATCGAATTCAGATTTGATCTTGCGTAGGAGGTTATTACAAACATTTTTGTACCTATTATCTATTGTTTTTAACTTGTCATTGTCTGGTTGTTCACGGACCTGCAAATGTAAATTGTCTTGATGTCTCATGCAGCGGAGTAGTCCCGGCGTAATCCATGGCTTCAGTATATGTTTATTACGACTAAATTTGACGGTTTGTGTGTGTTTAGTCACTAGTCCGAAAATGGTGTTATTAAATGAGTTTGTTGCCTCATTCACGTCGTCCATCTCCAGAATAAAGTTCCAGTTTATCGTAATTAGGTCATTTACGATGGCATCATAGTCGGTTTTTACTTTATTTCTGCTAGAGTGTAGCCTTGTACCCTTGATATTTGATATTCTAAGACCCAACATTGTTAGACTATGGTCAGTTAATGAGCAGCTACACGTTAGCCCCAAAACATCGTTACTTCTGTTTATGAAGATATGGTCAAGACAGGTATTCAGTCTCGTTGGCTCTGTGATAGCTGGTAGGAAACCATATTCGGCCATGAGGCATAGATAGTTGGAACTGTTGCATCCGGGCCTTTCGTCTAGCAGGTTTAAATTAGTATCACCTGCCACTAAGATGTTCCTGGTGTTTTTTATAGGTTCCAAGGTCATTTCCAACGACTTCATGAATTTGTTAGTGTCTTTAAAAGAAAGTGAGCGGTAAATGCCTATAATGTGTACTTGATTAATTGTATTTAATTCATAGCTATGTTAATCATCAGACAGTTTGCATCATCAAATGACGGTTCATACGCAGTAGCTGACCAACAGTCTCTGATGTAAATAGTAGCCCCACCACATTTGTTTATAACTTTAGCCGTGTGGTAGGCCGTGTATCCTGGAATTGTAGGTATGAGAATATCTGACGAATTGAACCAACATTCTGAAAAAATCAAGGCAACATACTCTATGTTCAGACGTTTCAGAACAACGGACAGCTGACCCGTTGATATTTTATTGTGCTGGCCTCTTATATTACACGAAATAATCCTAAAGTTAGAGTTCGCTAATCTTTTCCGCAGTCCTCAAGTCTCCTTATACTTTCGTCTATATCTATGTGTAATTCGGACTTATCCATCCTACTAGTCCTAATTATGTTATAAACGTGACAGTTTGTGAGGATAGATGGATGGATGGATGTATGGATGTTTGTTACTCTTTCACGCAAAAACTACTGAACGGATTGAGATGAAACTTTGCAACAATATCCTACTAATATTAGAAACGTGGAAGTTTGTGAGGATGGATGGATGGATGGATGTTTATTACTCTTTCACGCAAAAACTACTGAACGGATTGATATGAAACTTTGCAATAATATAGCTTATATATCAGAATAACACATAGGCTATAAATCTTAATGATATATTGCGTATGCGGACGAAGCAGCGGGTAAAAACTAGTTATTAATAAATAGGTTAAAAAGCGTGGCAAGGTTGTAGAAGGAATTGGATGTCGCACAGTAGGGACCGGTAGTTGTTATAGGTGATTTGCTTAATTAGTGAGATTTTAAAAGGTGAGGCTGTATTTTATGCCTATTATATTGATATGCATACACGTGGCTAACACTAATAGTTTATATATTTTTATAGATCCGATAATATACTACATATTGTTTTTTGTTAGTGTGATTGTCGTGTGTTGTAAATGAATAAAATTATTTACTGGCATTATTATTACAAGTTCAAATATAAGACAGGTAAAAGCAAAAAGCTAATGTATAGATAACCAGAAGACCTCTTTAACAGAGTGGAATAGGTCTCTACAGTTTAAATTAACATTATTAAATTTAACTATAGTTCTATGCTCGTTAAAAGGTTTGTATTGTTAGATAAATTTAACAACAATTTTAACGCTCTATACAAAATTTAATCCCAAAATTACGATCGTTTTATATACAGTAGGTAAATGAGATAAGTTTATTATTCGCAAAATTAATAACCGAAGTGACCCGGCCGAGTTCAAAGGATACAGAATTAAATTAATTGAAACAAGAATGTCATTTTCCTTTGAGCAATTTGGACAATTATGTAACTTATTCCGCGAGTTGGTATTAGATAAATTAATAAAGTGGAATAATGGAGTTTGAAGTGGGTCTTTCGAAATGTATCTAATAATTAATTGACCTACTTTTTGATCTATTTTTGGCCACAAATTATTTAAATTTGATATTTTCTGCTCCATGATAACATACCATGATAAGCCGTGGTGGTCTAGTGGTAATGACACCCGCCTTACAATCGTGAGGTCGTGGGTTCAAATCCCGGTCCCGTACCAATGAATTCCTTGGAATTTATGTACGGAATTTTACACCACGGGCTTTTCGGTGAAGGAAACATCGTGAGGCAACCTGCATACGTCCGTAGAAGAAATTCGATGGCGTAGGTATGTGAATCCACCAACCCGCACTGGGCCAGCGTGGATATGGCCCAACCGCCCTTTATGGGTAGGCCTACGTCCTGCAGTGGACTATTAAAAAGGCTGGTACAATACAGTAAATTACAGATAACATACCATGAAGAATTTTACCATTTTATGAAGTTAGCTCCGAAACAGTTTTTAAAATAGCTTTCAATTATATACAAGAATAATTTTAAAAAAACCTTTTTTTTTTAAAAACAAGTTTTTACTGAACCAGTAACTGTTTGTTGTTTTTAAACTTTCGCGATTTGAACACATAATTATTATATACTACGGGACTAATCGCGCATGATTATTATATACTACCCGTAGTATATAATACTATCTGCGCGATTAGTCCCGACTAATCGCGCAGAGATCTTTTTAGTGCGCGATTAGTCCCGTAGTATATAATAATTATGAACAAGTAACTCCTAGAGCCGAAACTCGTCAAGACAGAGTCGTTAAAGAGTTCTTAGGACCACCTTCCAGGTCCATCATCAGACTGGTTACCATTGAAAGACAAACTAACTCGTTAAGACGATTCAAATGAGCCCAAACTCGATGAGGTTGTGTCGTTTCATTGCAAAGTTCACAGCTAGATCAGCACCATGTCATAATAATATTGCATTGTCACGCAATTTACACATAAAGGTGACGTCCACATGTGGTATATTATCCAGAGTAAAATCGAACCTAGATAATATATACATCATTTGAAAGCTTCATTTATGGGCTTCTCAAAGATATTTAATTTAGATTTTTTTCCCCCCAATTTTTTTTAATGTGAAAAATAAATTGTATGATTAATAATAATAGTTTTGTATTTTTTCCAGTTTAGCAATAATAAAGTGCTTATATCGTTATTTTACTTGCATTCGTAGCTGATACTTCCACATTCATCTCTTAATTTGCTAAAATTAAATATTATAACCTACCAGTGTGACCAGTTATCAGGTACAATATGACAAAAAACACTTAAAACTGTGTCTAATTGGTAAAAATGCTTCTATTTAACAATTTGGAGGTTATTTAATTAGGGTTCCTAGAGATAAACTGCCTATTGAGCCATATTTATTTATCCTAATAGATCAAAATCAAAATTAATTTAAAAAACGGAGAGCTCTTCTTTGGTTTTAACTAATGTAACAGTCTCAGAAAAATATGAACTTTCACGAAAGGTAACGAGTGTTGTGGTTAGAATTTTTGATTATTATTATACCAGCCTCCATACATTTTGTGGACATGTCCTTTCAGCTCAATCGGAAACCGGAAGGTGGATCAAATTTAACTTGCAAGATTTGACTACAGACAACGGGATAGGTGAAACTAAATAAAAGTTTGCAATTAAAAAACCCTTCACCTCATAAAAAACTTACACTTCAAAAGAAAAAAAAATGTCAATGACTAGCAAAATGTAAAGGACAGATGATTTTGTTTCTGCGTTTCAACGATCGCATTTGGGTCCTATGTGCCCCGATTTTGCTATAGGTATTACTTAATTGAAAATAACAACAGGTCACATTAATAACATATATAAGGCAGACAACTTAAATACAGTTGATTGAATCAGGCATTACTTTGCGGAAATTCATCTTCAAATCTATGTTTTGAATAAATATTTAGTGTATTTCCGCTATCTTGTTGTAGGCAAATAAGTTTAAGGGCATTAAGTGCATTAAGGACATTTATATAAAAAAAATTACAAACTATTACTAATATTACAATAATTATACATTTAAAAACTTAATTTTACAAAATAGATAAAATAATAATAAATATCACTTATTTTCACTACACTCTATTATATATTTTTAAAATACTATATTAATAATCCGTTAACAACAAATAAATATTATAAAAATCTTTTAAAAATAATATGACAAAATATTGAAAACACTTCACTAGTAAATAACACCCTTATTCTCACTGCACTACATTTTCTTTGACACATGTTTCGCCTCTCAACGAGGCATCTTCAGGACGTGTTGACTCTTCGAGGTCGCTCGCAAGAAACTCTAATTTTAATATCTTTTAATTTTAGAAACTATTTTTTTTATATATAAATGTCCTTAATGTACTCAATGCCCTTAAACTTATTTTCCTACAACAAGATAGCGGAAATACACAAAATACTTATTCTAAACATAGATTTGAACTTAAATACACAAAATACTTGTTTTGTACAACTCAGTAATTCGATGGAAAGAAGGTGCTACTAGGGAGCCCTATGGTAAGCATTCTATAGGTGTTCTATGGCTGAAATGTTTGCGTATATATGCTACTGCAATATGAAAACGCGCTAAAATAACTGTGTTCGTGAGTGTGACGTATACCTACATTACGTGCTAGGTTTATAGGCACAATACTTATAAAATCTGTCTTCTTTAGCCAACTGTACCTACTCGAGTGAAGCTGGGACGGAAAGCTAGTTAAATATAAAGTTGCAAATTTTATATTAAATGTAATCATTGATAGTGGTTATATCATCGTTTATTAGGTATCTTAGTCCCAGTCTAGGTAAGACTGAAAACTTTCGTTAGAAATGCAAATATCCTCAACTCTCCTCAAGGGGTTGGAAGTTTGGATGTTCCGAGGGTCGATTACTTTTCGAGAAGGCGTTAATTTATTTTACTTCGGTTCAAATGGATCCTGTGTAAACTACCCAAGTTTGTTGTCTTGTCTGTTTTCCGCACGATTTCGGACAAAGTTTGCCTTTTTCTTAAGCTTGATGGCTAGTAATTACTTGAAGTATTTACATCCCCGCGCGCCATGTTAAAGTAAATAAAGTGCTTTGATTATTGAAAGCTCTAGGTAGGTACACAAAAATAACATCAGTCATAAACAAATATTCATGCTCTTGTAAATTTGAAATTATTTTATTAAGCCGCTTCCAATTGTATTATTGTCGTTATATTGGATATCTGTTGGAGAGGCCTATGCCTATGTAGTGGACATCCTAGGGCTGAAATGATGATAATAGTGCATTATCATAGTTATTTAGTAACTGATCGAGTGCAGGCGAAGTTTTGTTTTCAGCGATTGTTGATATACTAAGCGCCATACAAATCGGCGGATGAGAAGATAGCAGCAGATGACACTTCGCTGTGATTCGCTAATTATTGCGCATGTGTGCACAATACCGACACAAGTGGCGTAGTGTAGAGCACGGGCGTAGGGAGCGCACCGGAGGTATGAGGATGGCGGGCGAGTGTGCTCCGGCTTCTCCTTTTTCTGGCTCCCGCGCATACCTATATTTCGGCTTTTGCGCTACGCATAACTTCCCATTTGTGTGGCGCTTAGTATAAAAGGTATTTAAAAAAAGGGAGGAAATTTGCTGTCGCGCTATTTATCAGCCGATTTCGATAATATTTAACAAAATTGTTAAGTATCTAATTCCTAACAAGATAACCGAGCATGAACCAAATCGGTCAAGAGCGAGTCGATATACAGGGTTATTTCTTATCAATTAGCACCCTTTTAGGGGCTTATTCTGTACTTCAAAACTAACACCTTTTGTTCTACGACTTTTATTAATTTTTCAAATAAAAAATGTTGTTCCATAGAAAAATATCGTTTACCCACGACAAAACGAATTATTCCAGTCTGTCCCCCGGATCTGTCCCTCAAACAGAACGGAAGAAAAAATTCTTCTTCTACCCCGATTGATCATCGGGGGACAGACCGGCATGATTTCACTCCTTAACAGTGCGGTCTGTCTCCGGACTAAATAAGAAACGTATGAAACAGCAGATTTTTTTTTAGTTTTGACAAAAGTCGTAGAACAAAAGTTGTTAGCTTTGATTGTACATAAAAACTAATAATAATAATATAATGCGAATAAGCGCCTAAATGATGCTAATTGATTAGAAATAACCCTGTTTAGGCTTATGAAGATTTTGTTAAAGAGATGTGTTGCGAGATGTGCTGTTCGGGTAGCTACTAGTCTAAAATATATTTAAAACTTAAATTGATTTATCAAACAACTAAAAATGTTATTAGACTCTAAACAATTTATGGTTTTACGGGTTAAGTCTACAGATTATTGAATTAGAAGTCACTGAACACTTAAACACTTGAATCAAAAACCTATTAATCCAAGTGTAGGGGGAAGTCCCCTAGTGACGGACACCTAAGGTTTTTTATAAATATACCAAAAAATGTTTTTAGGAATATTTATTTATTTATGATTTACAGTAGATAACAAAGTTATAAATCAAATTAAATAAAAAACCACAACCTCAGCTTAAAAAAATATTAATACCATCAATCAAACTTTAGTAACGAAAAATGTAGTTTAGAAAATTGGCACCTAGTACCGGACAAATATTTGTGTCATAGCCCTAGCATCGGATATTTCAAAATAGACTACATCCATCACATATGTAGCCACCTGTATACTCTGGAATGTCTGCACATGCTTTATTACTTCAGCAAAGTCGTAGGTTAACTTCTAAAACTCATTTTTCATAAGCGGAATACATCTGTTAGATAAATATTTGACTTGGTCCACTAAAACTAATTCAAACTCTGCTGAGAAGGTGCTAGTGAACCAACTAAACTTTGGTTTCATTGTCACTTCTTTTCCTTTATTTAACCCCCTACATTTTGCCACGCACAGTGCTTTTAGGAGTATTGCATCACGTTGCAGCTTGCCTTACACTCAGTTTTTGGGGACAAAAACATCATCAATAGCAGTTTGTGAGTTCTGTGGCTCCTAGGATCCTTTCTTTTTTTCTCTTGCATTTCAATTATCTTTATTCTTCTATACTCGATAACAAAATTAAGTAATTAGAATAAATACAGTAAATTCTCACAATAAATATCAATATGTTTACTGTCCGGTGCTAAGGGATAACTAAGTGTCCGGTGCTAGGGGACAGACTATTTTGTCAATTAGGTGGTGCCTACTAAAAATGTTTAAAAAAACTAATTATTTACCACTAGCTTATGGATAACAATAAAGTACTATTTTAATTTTTAAATACCACTAAAATGTAAATGCATAAATATGCCAGAATAACTTACATCGATTTTTACCGGACGCCGTGATTCACCGCCAAAAACAGCAAACACCAGCTCTTGCCATGGCCTTGTGCATCACAGGCGAGCTGCTGCGCGTGATCATGTACCTATGTGCCCTCCGCACCCCTTTCACTTGTATTTTGAATCGAACAAGTTTATACTTGCTTAGATAATATGGGTGTCCGGCGGTAGGTGCCGTCCGGCGTTACGGGACTTCCCCCTATCTACTTTGAATGTAAAATCAGAATGAAGTTTTCAACAGTATGACTTCGTTGATTAAAATGCAATGTATTTTTTAACCAACTTCGATAGCAGGTAAAAAGTTAATTTTAAAAAGTAGAGTGTCACTTTTGATTTAATTTTGAGACTCGGTTGCTGTATTATTGATTACATTGCATCGCTGCTTTTTAACCAGATTCAAAAAAGAAGGAGGTACATACTCGTACTATGTTCGTATGTATGTTTTTTTGTGTATATTCATCGATATTTTCGCCAATAGGGAACTGATTTAAAAATCTTTTTTTTTTCGAAAGGTTATGTTCCTCCCGATGTGATCCCATTTAAATTTTATTGAAATCGGCTGTGCCGTTTTTGATAAATAAACAATAATACGAATTCTATACACGGGTGGCAGTAGGTGGTTCTTCTTCTTTTGTGAAAAATAATTATTATTTAGTGGAAACTCAAGCATAGAACACAGATATAATAGTACCAGCTTAAGTATGTACTTTTAGTGTATTTTTACAGTTAATAAAAAACACTTACAGAATTTAATTGCTTAAATCAAAATCTTATTTTATTGAATATAAAGGTTTCAAATCTCTAAGGCATGTTTAGTCATCCATCTAATATTGAAGGACACAGAGATAAATCAAAGTTAAAAGACAAAATGAGTTGCTCTATTTCTAGGTTTTAAACTCATCTGTCATTATTTTATCTTCTCAATAAATCGTAAGGTAAATGATGAATGATAAATATTTACTATATCTGAGAATAGTTTAGTAATAACATTCGTTAAAAAAATCACTCATAGTACGTACGTACGTACGAACATATTTGTTCAAAAGTTTTCTGTTTTTTTCAGTCGTAAGACATCTACTGTTTCATATTGGATATATACAGGGTTACAGGGTAAGTCGACCTATTCCCGTTAAGGGTGTGTAGTTTACTTTGCTTCTGACTAATTTGACTATGAAATACACTATCCTAAATAAAAAAAACTGATATCTGAAATTGGTATAAATAAAATTCCCAATTTTCGGCTATCAGCTCAGATATTTTGAAATGTGTAAGTCGTATTATTATTTTTATTTGATTTTTACATGTAAAATAATATGACCTCACTACCTAATATTGTCAGTAAAATTAACCTTTTATAAAAAGTATTTGAATTCAAATATCTCGAAAACTGTGAGATTTAGGATATGGTGTTTCTTAGTCAAATCAGTCAGAAACGTAGTAAACTACACACGCTTAACGGGAATAGGTCGACTTAGCCTGTAACCCTGTGTATATACCTATAGGTTTTTCGTATTTTGAACATAGAAAACACCCGTTTCTATGTTTCTATGTATTTCAAAAACAAACTAGGCAACCAATTAGGCAAGTAACCTGAAACCCTGGCAAGTAAATTCAGAAACCAAGAAAATGTTACTCAATGTAAGTAAAAAGTCAAAATATTTCGAATACACATAGAAACGCATGAACGTAGTCAAGCTGTCCGCCAAGGGTTCTTATGTCTTCACTCCAACTGTAACTCGAGTCACGCGAATTAATGCCTGTCTAGACGGTATCAGTTTCATACCTAGGTATTACTCCTTAGGCCCATCTCACACGAGGCAACCAAAATAAAAACCTCGCGCCAACGGAACCAATCGAGTTAACTTAGCGTACTGAGTACGTCTTTAGACGTCAAACATATTCTAAGTCTAGGATATATCATCTAGGATATTTCCTTTCACTCCGAGTTTAACACGAGTAACGCGTATCAAACGTCTAGTCAAGATCAGTTTCATACCTAGGTATTACTTCTTAAGCCAATAACACGAGACAATCAAAATAAAACGAGTACAATGCCGCGCCGACGACTCGACGACGAGGACGTCGTGAACGCGACGCAAGCAATGGTATTAACGCAATATATGCTATTGCTCTATAAAGGGAAGAGACTTTCTGAGGTATAATATACTTTTTTTTATTCATCACTAGCGGACCCGGCGAACTTCGTACCGCGAAAGTTAATGAATGTAGGTAGAATGACCTTACGGAGATACCTACATTAAGATATTTTAAGTTTAATGGCTGTCATCCATAATGTAGATCTGATTGAGCTATCTCACTTTCGTGAAGATAGCATTGTTCTAAAGTTGACAGTTATAGAGATAAACTACTTTTAAGTTCGACAGCTCTCATACAAAATGTAGATCTAGTTGAGCAATCTCACTTTCGTAAAGATAGCATTGATCAAAAGTTGACAATTACGGAGATAAACTAATTTAAGTTCGACAGCTCTCATACAAAATGTAGATCTAGTTGAGCTATCTCACTTTTGTAAAGAGAGTATTGGTCTAAAATTGGCAGATACGAAGTAAGTAATAGTAAGTGCGCCACAAAATATTAGCCCCAATTCAATGTGAAACGGTACACATATTGTAGCAAACAATCATTTCAAACCCAAGAAACAGTCAATCTCAACTAATAAGTTTAGTCATGGTTATCATCCGCAGCTTTTTTTGTCCCACTGCTGAGTATAGGCCTCTCTTTTTCAGTGACATCTGCCTCGGCTCTTTGCTGGTCGTGACCAGGCTCGACCGGTGGTATTGATGATATCGTCGAGATAGTCGACCCAACTTGCTGCCGCGCCGCACATAGCTGAGCGCTCTCACCTATTCAAGTACCCTAGTTGACCAGCTCGGTCACCACCGTCTTTCTTGCTCAAGAAGCGCTGGTCGAATTGGTTGCCTCGCCAGTGTGAACTATGTCATACGCAGGGCTTTTGCGACCGCCAATATAGCAGCCGTACTTGAACCGAATGGGTTTGCGCTTGGTGATGGCAAAAGGCCTGACGGTATGAAGCTGGTCCCATGGAAGTGTAGACATTCCTTAGTATGAGACGCGACTTGCGTATCGACGCAAGTCGCTTTGGGTGCCGTCACATCTTTCTGAGACTCAGAAAAGGGCTGGAGCGTTGGCCGATTCGGAGCAGCACAAACGGCGCAAATATGCTAACCTTAGCAGTGGTTACATATTTGAGCCGTTTGAAATTGAGACATTGTGCCCGTGGTGGCCAGTCTTGTTTTCAAAAGTCTTTCTGAGTGTCTGGTGTACCCGACGTGTGACCAAAATGCTGGTTTTTATTTGGCTAACGTATAAGCATTGCCAATCAGCGTGGCAGTGCTGCCAGCATGCTGGGCACGCTGCTAACTGGCAGTGGGCTTAAGTATTTGGATTATCTTTAGACCTTCAAGGGTCTGTGGATGATCCAATTGCTTGTTATGTAGTAGTAGTTTATGAAGTTTCACATTATAAGTCTTGTATTTAGTGGTTGTTAATAAAGGCACTTTCTCTATAAAAAAAAGCCAAGTACCCTTGCACCTTGCCACTGTCCAAACCTAACCTGACATCATAATACCTTATACTTATAAATGCTTCTGTTGATTAAGATAAGGTTAGAGTGTACGGGTTCCCGCCTTGTCGTGGCGGGAGAACTTAGTAGCCGAGGCATATGGGCGGCGCAGGAATCCCAGATAGAGCCGTTTCTCTGTGTTTCTTCTGAGACAGCTGAGAAGGCGGCGCTCGAGGTCTCCCGATTTTTTGGGTCTTTTCTCCCTTGGCAGCTTAGAAGTTTGCACTCGTGGTTGGGCCGCTTTTCTGGGCTTTTTAACTAAAGCAGCTGAGAGGCTGGCCTATAAGTTGCGTGCCTCATGAGGAGTGCCGCAACTGAGGCGAACTGAGACTTTTATCACTGTTCAATCCTAACCAAACCAACAGAATTGTATGTTCGTGTCAAGGTCACAGTTCACAGTCAAGGTTAATAACCTTAGAGTCAAGATACTTATACTCATGCCATACTACTCCTAAAAATCAAGTCGATTCGTTTCTTCGTATATTAGTATGGATTCTGTACCATAAAGGTAGAATAAAGAAACATGTTTAACCTCTAATGGTGGTATATTTAAAAATATTTTTAATGTCATACAAAATGACGGCCCAGTATTAAACGTCATTTTAATATGTATAGCATGGCATAGGGAAAAACCATTTATTCCAATTTTAATGTCAGTTGTCATTGTCAATCCATACTATATTTCGTTCTCGAGGAGCTATAATGGTGAAAAGACAATTTGTCTCTTTGCTATGCTAAGCGTGACATTCATAAAAAGTCTTCAGTCAATGTATGTCACCTGTCATCTTATTACGTTTCGTCAATCCATATCAGGCCCAATTATGAACGCGCCATCTTAAATTTAATTTGAATATAAAATGTGTTCTCACTATCGAATGCCTAAAGTGAAAAAGAAACAGAAATATTCTAATTAGCTGTTATAATTACGATGGTGCCTTGAAATTGGGCCTATTAGCGTCGTTGTGATAGGTGACAGTTTCGCTAACGATTTTTTAAGGGAATAGATGATATGAAAAATATAATATGAATAACTATTAAAAAAATAAAAATAAAGGAACGGGATAAAAGGTATCCTATGTCCTTCTCCTGGCTCTAAACTACGTCCCTGCCAATTTTCAGCTAAATCGGTTTAGCCGTTCTTGAGTTATAAGTGGAGTAACTAACACGACTTTCTTTTATATATATAGATTAAAATACACAGTTATCACAACAAATCAATGAAGTGCCGTAAAACTACAGTAAGTTTGTCACGGCACTGTTATTCTCACACACGCTGACTGTCACAAAGTGCGTGAACTAAAAATAGTATTAGGGAAATAAACTAACAGGAAACATCGATTCATCACATTTTCATATCAGCCACATCTAAAGTCATCTTTTTGAACAATTTTTACTATGAGGCTAACCTCGAAATTGCAAATGAATTTGTTCACTATTTATTTTATTGGTGACAGATGAAATATTTGAATGGTATCTCAAAGTGAAAATAGATCAAAATAAACGTGTGCAATGATAGCCTAGAGTATGTCCGTCGTCTAAACACACAGTTCACTATAAAATCGCAGCTGTCGATCTTGACTGCCTTGAACTGCTCGTGTATCATCGGCTTAATTTGGCGTCTGTTGCCAGTTTGAGTTGAGTGGCCGTTGCCTCGTGTGAGATCGGCCCTATAATATTTACTTCAATTATCTTCGTTCTCAGTGGATTCTCTACTTATTGTTTTATCATTAGAGAACAACTACTTAGACATATCAATTTCTCATATATTTGGATGGAACTGAATAGAACTTTAGAGTAATATATTGATGATATTTATCGAGGGAAGACATTATCTTATACTGCGTCGTTATGTCTAGCTAAGCACACTGTGTGTAATGTCCTTGAAATGTCCTGAAAATATAAACGCCAAGCAAAACAAATATTTTATCTCATTATTTTATAGAAATATATACTACTAGGTATATACAATAATACGTTGCCTTAAAGATACGCGAGGATGCGTAGCGACGCATGTGACAGAAGGGGAGGAATTAAATTAAAGATTTTTATACTTTTTACAACATCTATTCTCGTCAATAGCGTAGGGCGAACTGCCCTCAAAACATCTCTTTAGTAGTAACTATCAGGTATTCTACGGCAAGAGGCGCTAACACATGCGTTTGTAAGAACTAATAGAATCACTTCATGTATCTAGCTTTGCCTAGCGCCATTCCTGTGGAAACGGCCTAGTGGAGTGAGGCAAGGTAAATGAAGAGATTTTATTGGTTGTTTACAACACATCTTTCGCTACGTATAGAGTATCCTCACATATCTCTGGTGGAAACTCAGCCTAAAGAAGTCTGATTGTTCGTTATTGTTTCCTGACGGTTACAGGTAGAGGCACGTAAGTTTGGCGCTGGCACGTAAGTTCGGGTAGTGTGGAGGGGATGGCTGCGTCTGGTGACCGCTATACTAAGTCCATGCGCAGGCGCAGCCATCCCCTTCACACTTCGCTCAGCGCTAAACTTATATGCCGCGACATGAATATATATAAGGAAAAAGTGAATAAGTATCTTATTGGTCTACATACTCTATCCTCGGTTCCAACATCACTTTCCATCAGGCAGTTGGTGGCTAAATGTGGCCCTATTATGTATAATAATTGTTGTGTTCTTTTCCCTGTTAAATTTTTTGTCCTAGACAGATTGGTGCACTATGATTTCCTTTTGGTTTAGTACAGAAGTTCAGTCCAACCCCATATAAAATTAGTGTGATTCCCCAACTCTACTCTCCCCAAAACTAATTTCAGTTAGTCAAAATTAACTTACGAGCGAAGTAAACAGTGTACGTTTTCACGTTTTAGTGGTAAACTCGGCAAATAAGAGACCTCCATTTTAACCTCTAGGGCCGTAAAGTAAGAAAATAACCGAGGGCACCCCGTAGCATAAATATATTAGCACGTTCGTAGCTCATCATAATAACTCGAAGTACCTAAGGTAGGGTTGTATCCCTTGGGGATTGAAACGTGACCTGGGGTACTTTGTTATGGTAAGTTGTGTGATAGATAGTTGGTTTTTAGTGTGCCGCATGATAGGTAAATATTGGTATTTATTATGAGGTGTAGGAAAACGCAAGGTCTTTTCATTCAGGCGTCGTCGTCGCACCGCGCTGTAGCGCCGCGTTTCGCGTAGAAAACGCGTAGTGAACGCGCGTTAACAATAATATTTAAAATTATATATACCTTTTCGAACAAAGGAAGATTTTTTGATTTAGTTCATAATTGGCGAAAATATCGATGAACATACACAATAAAAATACGTACAGACGAACATAATCACAGAATCTCCTCCTTTTCGGAAGTCGGTTAAAAAAATAAAACTACTAGCTCATAGAGAAGTAATAATTAAAAGTATCATTTCGATCGTATCAGCTTTTAAACAACTGCGTCAATAATTTGCATTCATTTGGAAGATAATATATCTACTGTGTGAAAACCATGTTAGTTTCACTAATAAAATTCTTAAAATTACCAATCTACGAGTACATCGTAACCACAACCTACTGCAGATCTATCTACACACTACACATTCACAGATTGTAAATGAAACTGTAGTCGGACTTAAAAATTCGACTCAAGATTTAAGGCTCCACACTTAATATAAAATGTGTGAAAACCATATTAGATTCCATAAAAAAGTTCTTATAATTACAAATTTACTTCACCTGGTAACCACACCACGTTATAGAAGCTTACCTTACTAAAATAATATGCTTGACTTTGTCGAAGGTCAGTATCTAAGGCCAAGAATAGCCTGCCCAAGTCCTAAATTGCAAGGATTTATGTCCCCCGAGTAAGGAGCGACCTTAATAAGTTCCACTATAAATTCCCGAAGTGGACCACCTCTCAAATCTGCTGAACAAATACCGAACTGAAGGTCGAGTGGATCGGTCTTTGGGATGAAAATATACGGGACGGTTTTGTAGACCGTTCCATTGGAATTATTATATAATTATTTTTTGCCAAAAATGGTATAACCGATTTCAATCGTACAAACTTCAAATAGTACGCTCGAATCACTCACTCACACACACAAACACAGGCTTTCAGATTTAAAAATATAATAGGAAATTATTGTATCTCTGCATATACCTCATTAACCTCTGTATAATCTGTGTAGGCTCAAGTGGTTGCCTATTCGCCTTCGAAGAATGTGAGCATTTCCACATTCTTTCTTTACTTTATAACATCTTATTTAATCCTGCTACCCCACGCTACTAAAAAGATTGCTTTTGTTATTGGCACTCCTCTCATTCTATTTCTCTTAGGTCTCGAGATAACCTCACTCTTATGTCTCCCTCTGCGCGCACTGAAACATTCTATGGCAAGTCGATTGATTTTCAAGCTGTCCAATTGTGGAATGCTTTGCCTGTTCCAATACGCAAAGCCCCATCTCTTGATGTTTTTAAGGAAAGCGTTAAATTGCTTTACCTTTCACAGGTGCCATCGCAGTAGTTCTGTTGTTAATTTTGTTCTAATTTATTGCTATATAAAATTTTATTTATGTATATCAAATTGTATGTATTAGCGTACCTTATATTATTATTATTTTATTTATGTATTAGGATGAAGGTACTAAATGTATTAGTATTTTAGCTCGTTATGTAAGCATTTATTATTTGTAATAAGTATATTTTTTGTCTACTCTCTTTTGCTACTCACTCCGTACTTTTTATTAATTCCTCTCCAGAAGAAAGGGTTGCCTGGAAGAGATTGCTATAAGCAATAAGGCTGCCCTTTGTTGCACTATTTTATGGCGCTTGTTTTTTTCCTTTCTGTGTATTTTTTCTGAATTGTATTTTAGTGTTAACAATAAAGTGTTTATCTATCTATCTATATACAACATTAATCCATTTTGGTAACTACACACTCGAACCCCAAGATACAAGCCTTGAGTTTAGTTTGAGGTTCATCGTCTAAGTTTGTCTTGTTTACATTAGTTTTTGTGAGGTTAATATTTTTTTTTTAGTTTAAGTATCTCAATATTGTTTTCGAAGTCGATGGTTACTCACTATCAAACGAATTTCATTTAGCGTATATGTTCTGACTTCCAACTATGTACATTTCTAGTAAGTAAATAAAAATACTTGTATTTAAATCGATTAATGACTATTTTAATCGATTAATGACACTATTTTAAGATTGATACTGATTTCTCAAAAATAGATGAAATACTTGCTACTATTAAAGTATTATGTATGAAACAACAAAAAACAAAACCACACCAAAATCGGTTCGTGATTGGCGGGATAGTCGCGTAACAAATATAAAATTCGATAAACTCCTTATTTTATAAGTTGGTTAAAAAAAAGAAACATTAAAATGGGTCCATTTGTTCAGGTGATATGATTTTTTTATTGGGGTCTAAAAATCCATGTTGGTTCAACTCAATTTTAGGGTGGCCGTACGTTATTCTCAAAATAGCCATATATTAGGGGAAAATAGGCGACATTTGATGATCGAATAGACTGTGTAATTTACAAAATACGGCTTTAAAAGGGCAGGCAAAGGCTGTATTTTGGGTTGTTAGGCGTCCTGGAAGCTGTATAATAATAATATGGCAAGAGCTGTAACAGGAACATCGCTACTAATTATTTTTCGACAAAAAAGCATAACTGTTTTTTTTTTTTTTTTTTTTTTTTTTAAATTTCAAATAGGTTTGCGTTTGACTACACACTGCCTGATGTTATGCAGATATGCGGTCTAGGATTCAAATTCAAAATCTTTAATAGGACACAAAATATACATGCTATTGTATTGAATCCACCGGTTCCGAACTAGTTAAAAACTGTGTCTTGGAATCCGGTGGCTTCTCCCTATAGTTGCACTAGATTAAAATAATTATAAACAAGAAACTTGAATCAATATTAACAATAAGTTTTGAAATAATATTTAAAATGATAAAATTTAAACATTCATGCATAAGCTATCAAAACGTATTAAAACTATGATAAGCATAGTTAGAATCGTTTTTTAACATAAATAATTAATAAAAGAAATTTAATGAACAGAAATAAAGCTTTCAGTGTTTTGATAGTCCATATCTTTTAGGAAAGATAACAATTTTTTTTTAAAATTTATGTGCATTTAGCGTTTGAACAGCTACCTAGAAGATACCTATTTACTCGAGATTTGAAGACACCTACATTGTACTTTAATGGAAAGACAGACTCAGGCAAAGCGTTCCACATTCTGGCAGTTCCATGTGTCATAAATGTAGTAATTTTAACATTACTGTTGAGTTTTCGCAAACAGCTCATTTGGAAAAAACTCAGGTTCCCTTTCAAACTAAAAAGATTTTTGAATCAGTACACGGCAAAAAATGGACGAACATACACAAAAACTACATACAGACGAACATAGTCTATAATCAACATAGACCTCCTCTTTGGAAGTTGGTAAAAATGACCGTTCCGTATGTTTCCATCCACAGCAACGCAGGACATTTTCGTGGTCCTCAAGTAATTTATTTGAACAAATAAACTTCTCACAAACAATGGCTTCGAAGAAGTCGAGATTTATTTCCATAGCAGTTATTTGACTGTAATATGTTGTTTACAGAACGAAATCGTTTATACTCAAGGAACGTGGCTGCAAAAAAGGAGCGGATTTGAAATAGGAACGTAAATCTGACTGTAAAATAGCCCGCAATCATGAAAAAGCTATAAACTTAAATTAAAAAATCTAAATACAAGCTTTTGAGATCTTGGATATCATGTAGCAGCAGAGTGCTAGCCAAAACAAGTAAATGATTTATACGAAGCAAGGAAGGAGCGGTCTATCTTGTTCAGTACGGGAGTTTCTATGGCCATCTTCAAAGTTACATTGTCATAAGTCATTTATTCGTAAAATGGCAATTAACACGTCAAATTTTATGTATACATAGTAAACATTTAATACAATATTGTAATACATTCAGAATAACGAAAAAACATAGAACTTAAATAATAATTCAAAATTAAATAATAGTAAAGCACGCACACAATGTCAACAAAATTCCAATCAATTAAAAATTTATAATAAACAAAAATATATACGAATATCGAAATAAATCAAATTAAATACAAATAAAAATCAAATTAATTATGTCAACCGTTTGTAAAATTCATCGTACTTATAAAACGATTGCTCGATAAGCCATTTTTTAATTTAATTTTAAAGACTGTAGGCTTGTCGCTTACGTTAGGTATTTCTAGAGGTAAGTTGTTATACACGGTCGGCGCCATGACATGAGTCAACTTGGAGGACTTCTTGGTCCGTTTTGCAATGTGGCGGACATTACAGAGAGGAGCCTGTTTTTAAATACATATTTATTATCCAACCATTGGCATACCTAAAGCGTATAGCTTTTCCACTCTATATTATGTTCATGCCGAAAATTTAACAAAAAGTGACAATAATCTGTTTTACAAATGTCTATCAGCTTCAAGCGTAGCGAAAGCGGCGGAGTGAAGACTGTTGCTGATCCATTATTTAGTACATCCATGTAGGGAAAACGTTTTTCCACGAATGAAAAGATTTTCTTTCCTGTCTGCGGTATTAAAATTACTTACGTTTTATTTTCGTGTTCGTTTTATTTTGTCAAAGAATAATAAAACATCGTTTAAGGCTCGATAAGTACATACAATATTGAAAATGGATTGGTTTATGGTTCGGTGGTTAGATACTTATATCATTGACTTACGCTTCTTTATGATTATTTTTTATAGCCATGTTTCCGAACACAGTTTTTAAGTAGTTCGGATCCGGCGAATCCAATCACACGTTTCATACATTTTGCCGATTCTGGATTGCAATTTTGTATGGCACAGATGTTTTATTTCTCCATCTAGCTGATCTGATCTTGGTGGCCCCATAGTACCTAAAAGTGATCGTAATGAAGGTCTGAATCGCCCCCTTTAGGTTTACACACCTTTTTAGAATAAACTTTTACAATAACATACTCAATACAGTATCAAAACAAATGGGTCTTCTGTTTCCCTGTACCCCATTCGCCTTCCAATGCATTGCAAATGCAATGCCTAACAATGCCTTGTCTGCGTCTTGAAATACGGAAACAATAAGTACCTATTGCAAACGTTTTTTGACCGACGAACCACCGGAGGAGGTATACAATTCGACGGTATATATGTGTATATATTTTTTTAATGTAAAACCACGCATAACTTTTTTCATAGTAGTCCGATTTCAATAACTCTTTTTTTATTGGAAAGAATATACTTTGAAATTGATCCCGTTTAAATTTTATCGAAATTGGCTGAGCCATTTTTGATAAATCAACAATAATGTGAAAATGTTACATCGGCCCGTGCATAATATTTGCGTTCTAGCGATACGCCCCGGCTTCGCACAGAAGTATTATACATATAAACATTTCTCTTGAATTACTCTATCTACTAAAACAAACTGCATCAAAATCCATTGCGTAGTTTTAAAGATATAAGCATACACGGGGACATACAGCGGAAAGCGACTTTGTTTTATAATATGTAATGATTCTGTACTCGGGTGAAGTCGGTCATGCAATATTTTGCAAAAAATAATTATTGATATTTAGAAAGTAAGGTTTTTGACCCACCACTACCTTTTTGACTTGTTGGTGGATATATGATGCTGCGTTTGCCGGAGTGGAAGACTGCAACAACACGCTAGATACGAGCCGCTTCCAACCGTTCATGTTGGAAGTCTATAAGTGAGAAATATGTCTAGAGAATGTTCTACGGCTGATATAATGATGATTATGAATGAAAAAGTCCAGACAAAGTCGAATTAGATCAAAAAAGTGTCGTCACGGAAACATTTCATACTATGCATACAATATAAATAGCATAAATACTCTTTATTAGATACCAAATAATAATATGTATAACATAATAGCAGCAAATTACGTGGACAAAACATACATACAACAAGTTTATAAATGTCGGTCCTATCGGTAATCAATTAGCATCCTTTTAAGAGCATTATTCTGTACATCAAAACCAACATCTTTTGTTCTACGACTTCTAAAAATTCTTATATATTTACAAAATTTAAAAAAAAAAGTTTCACCGGTCTACACATCAAACTATGTAAAAAGCACGCGCGCAACTTGAGGTCACCGTAGCTGTGCTACGCTACTACGCACTGTTAACTAAACATATAACGATAGAGTTAAGAAGAGTTAGAAAGAACCATGAAAACTTCAAAATAAAATCTTGGGAACTTTGTTGAGATTTAAAAGTTGTAGAACAAAAGTTGTTTGTTTTGATGTACAGAATATGGAAAAAAAAGGATGCTAATTGATTATCAATAACCCTGTATAGTATACTCAGCATATAAATAGACCACATGGTACCTACTGGATGAAATGGTTCTGTTTCTGCATATCCCATTCAAGCCAATGCATTGCAAATGCAATGCCTATCAATGTCTTGTCTGCGCCTTGATATGCTAATGTCGCGGGAGCAAGATTGCGGGCTCGTGGGCGTTGAAATATGTACTACATAGTAGAGAAGACACTGAAAATCAGGATATACTTAGATGGGAGAGGGTTTCTGGAGTTTGAGAATTCCTAATCGGACTGAAACTTGGCTACGCCTGTATATTCGATTGTTAAGAAGTTAACAAACGACGTACCACCATTTAAATTAATACTAGCTAAATTTATAAATTTGAGCATTTTAAATGGTAAATATCCTGAAGAATTGAAACTGTCCATTATAAGACCCATATATAAACAAGGGAGTCATTCAGAGTATACAAATTATAGACCAATTGCAATATTAAATAGCATAAATAAAATAACAGAAAAAGTAATAGTGAACCAAGTCTCAATTTTTTTAGAAAAAATAATTTACTAAATGACAAACAATATGGGTTCAGAAGAAATAGAAGTACTGTAACGGCATTGCAACGATTTACGGATGATGTAAATACTTATTTAAACGACAGAAAGCAAGTAGTTGCAGTGTTTATTGATTTTAAAAAGGCATTTGATACTTTGGAGCACGGTAGTCTGTTGCGAGCTATGTCAGAATGTGGTATTAGAGGCTATGTTAATACGTGGTTTAGCGAATATTTAAATGATAGGCATATAGAAGTAGTAATAGATAAGAAAAAAAGTGTAAAGGGTAAGATAAAATATGGTGTTCCGACTGGCTCAGTATACGGGCCAGTTTAGCCAGTTATACTGTTTACATGCATAATATACCCATATTATGCATGTAAACAGTATAACAAATGTAATTAACCACTGTAAAAGCTACATGTACGCAGATGGCATGTGTTTATTGTATGGTGACCGAGATACACAAGAAATAGAAAGGAAAGTTCAGGAAGATTTTGATAATATTGTAAAATGGGCACACGATAATGGAATTTTAATTAATATAAATAAAACAAAGTTAATTCGTATCTTTTCGCCATATAATAAAAACAAAGAATCTACAGTGCGCATAACAGGCCATACTTACAACTGTTTTCACGATAACGGATATAAATGTGAGTGTATGAGTTTACAAGAAACCAACCAGATTCAATATTTAGGACTTACAATTGATAATAACTTCTCATGGAAATTCCATATTAATAGTATTTGTACAAAACTTAGAATAATATTAGGAAAGTTTTATCATTTAGCTAATATCTTAAATCGTGGTACATTATATAATGTATATCATGCGCTGGTTGATGCTGTTATCAGTTATGGACTTAGCTGCTACGGACTTACGTTTACAACATACCTACAACCAATCCAAAATTTACAAATTAGAATTCTGAAAAAATTAGTTAGCTAAAAACAAAGAAATCATTGAGTAAGGAATATAATAAATTATTCAAAATGTGTAAAATCCTACCAGTCAAAAAGAAAGTCGATTATCTATTATTATTACCACAATTTCAAAATAACACATTTAAACCGATTAGAATATTTCAGAAAAGAACCCGTAAAGCAGCTAAGTTCCAGCTGGAATTGCAATATAAATATAAAAACTATTATGGTAAGCGTACTAGGCAGTGGATCATACCTAGATTGTGTAACTTACCGGAAAATTTCGAGAAATCATATCAAACAAAATTTGGCTTTAAAAAATGTTAAAGAAACTGATGTTGGATAAATTAAGCGATGAAGATTAACACCTTAGAAAGCAAACATTTGTATCAAACTTTAGATTATAAAAACAAAATATGTTAATGGATAACTGACAATGACATTACATTGCCCACATGTACCTATAATAACAAGGGAATGTATTTCTATCCGCTTGTACATAGATACTAAGGTACTTTGATCACATAATGAGAAATGACAAATATAGGCTACTCCAGCTCATCATCCAGGGAAGATTATAGAGATTGCCGGAGAGAGAAGTGCTAGCAGAAGGCGGCCCTAATGGTTAAAGAACCTGCGGAACTGGTTCGGCTGCAGTACCACCTCATTATTTATAGCAGCAGCTCCAAAAATTAGAATTGCCCTGAGGTTATCCAACCTTTAATAGGAGTGAAACTACAAAAAGAAGAAGATTTGAAGAAAACATTTCATTTAAATTTGGCCGTTTATAAGCTTCTATAAGCTACTGTGAACCACCGAATTCAAATAAAATATCTCAGTATTGTTATGTAACTCATAGGCAAAAAGAGCTGATTCGCATATTGGCCTAGAGTCTTTCATCAACTCTCTAAGTTATTGAAAGCTTAGCGAGACAAAACTCATGTTTTAACTAAAATAGTACTTACCTACTTATTTGCTTTTTTTTTACTTTTTAAGTCAAGTAACAGAGGGGGTCTATGACTGTAGCTTGTGATCGGAATGGTCCCCGATTTTGTATGTCTCATCTAGAATTTGGTGCATAAGTACATTATTAGTGAGATGGTTGCAGACTGGATCGGTAAACTCAGATGCAATATGCATGTAACTTGGCTCATTCTTAGAACTTAAAATATTCATCTCTTACTATGAAAGTTGAGTTCATGTGAAAAACAGACAAAATCTGAAGATTTATTTAGCAGAAGCGTTTGAAAATAACATTTTCAAAAGAACTTTGTACTAGGTATTATGAGTCTAAATATGCTTTAGAGTTCTCAGATACACATTTTATACTATATATAAAAGGGAATGAACTCACGTGTAGAGATAGTCGTAACGACTATGGCTTCGGTCGCATTCGGCGACTTTTCTCAAGTTAGCGAGTGCTAGCACCCGGAGCCGTCTCGCAATCGTTCTCAGATGCAGTATGTTATAAGAGAGGAATTTATAAGGCTAAAGGCTCAGGCTAAAGGTATCATTATCTTTTATGGTTTATTAGCGATAGCCTTAGTAAAGCAACGTTCGGCACTGTCAGTCTTCGGATGGGTGACCACGGGTGATATTTACAATTGAGCGCTGCTTTCACTCGAAGAACACGTTCAATTGTATGCCCCGATTGTTTTAATTGTTTAGAGAATACACCTTGAAACTGAAGCTCGTTTCTCGGCAGTCGGTCTGAATGTTACTAGGATTGCCTTTCGTATGCTGATTGTTAGACGTCTAGTTTGTCAGAGGGCGGTGTAATCGCATTGGATAGTCGTGCTCTTTGTGGGCAGTACCTAGCTGAAGGCGTAGTGTAGACGTTGGTGTATCATTTAGCGTGTACTTGTATACATTGACTTGTCATTTTTCTTTACTTTCCATATTGATGCTTGTATACGTTACTTAGATTTATAAATATTGTAAAAAAAAAACTAGTTGCATTAAATTCCAATTTTTTATTTGCAAATGTAATAGGTTTCAAATTAGTGCTTGTTTTTTTTTGTTCTTATAGAATAGTATGGATTATGTTTTGTTCTTATAAAATAGTATATCTGTTTGTTGTCTAGGATACCTACTTACCCATAAAGGCTGTTTCCGAACATCTGTCACTATGAGATTAACCTGAACTTTGAGAAAAAAACCGGACAAGTGCGAGTCAGGCTCGCACATCGAGGGTTCCGTACAAACACGTTGTTAAAATAATTAAAAGCCTGTTTTAGCACGTGCTAATGAAGTTCTTTTATATGATACCTTACATGATACGATTTACTTACTTTGAATTTTGAACCTATATTTTGTGAATTTTGAAGCCCTATTTTTTGTGATTTAAATAAAAATGTACTGTTTTCAGATTTATTCTTATATGTGTATTCTGAACCAATGCTTTTTGCCAAATTTCATAGTTCTATGTCAACGGGAAGTACCCTATAGTTTTAGGTTTTGATTTTTGTAAGTGCGAAATATGCGGTTTTTTGCGACATAAACGGCTCTAACTTATTTAAACAATAACTGAGAAGTTCGTCTTTTACACAACTGCAAGAGACCATAAATATACGTATACAGTTTAAATTTCAACTTGATTACTTTACGCGTTCTCGAAATAAAGAGTCTTGACATACACAGACGGACAGACGGACAACAAAGTGATCCTATAAGGGTTCTGTTTTTTACGTTTGAGGTACGGAACCCTAAAAACGGCTATTCCATACAAAATTGCAACACAGAACCGACAAAATGTATGAAACAGTTGATTTTTTCTATAATTCCGGATTGATCTCACAGTAAAAGTTGTTCGTAATGATTTACCTCATGCATAGCGACAGTGTTACTACACATTTCTGAAACAAATTGGTTTGATATGTGTCTGTCAGTCACATAGGATACCTACACATAAGTATGGATACTTAGTTACCTAAAGGCCTAGACTTAGAAATCTTAGTGGAACGGTTCGTGTTTGAAAGGTTAACTTAGTTAACTTTAGACTAAGAAATTGAAACGGCTGTGGGTACTATTCGCGTAACATCCAAAACTGATGGCCCCAAAATTTCACTATCAAACCAAAGCTTCAGGGTCCGGACCTTAAGGAAATTCTAGCACTAACATTCAGACCCACATTACCTAATATTTGTCCGGCAAACCGGGTAATAACTGACCTAAGTCCGTTCATAAATATTTATCCTCTCATAACCGGTTTGTAGAACCACAATAGGACCGACTCGGGCCTATGATATTTTACTATAGATACGTTTTCCTGTACTTATTTTTGCAAGAAGAAAACTAGGCGAATGCCAGGAGTTCACTCATTTACGTTTACTGTCACGAAAAAACCTCTCCTGCAACTGAAAGAAATAGTTATGGTTCATTTCTAGATGAAAGATTTTCCCTAGGAGAGGCAGCTGTCTACAGTGAAATATACAGTAGTTAACTTCAAAAATAAACACTGAAATTAAAATGAATTAAATAGTGTTAAAGACATAAATGAAAATGTCTTATGAATTCAGCATTTTATATTTTCCACTGCCAATTACAAGGTTACAGTCTAGGCACTAGGCACGTCTGTCGCCGTTCGTGTCGTCACGAGGTCTCTCGATGGCTCCCACCGTCGCGCCGCGCCCCGCTCGTCCAGGCTGCCTCGCTACATCGCATGGCCAGCGTGGCTCGCCCGCCTGCCGCCTGGCGCGCCGCTCGTTCGGACGCCCACAGCTACACCGCATAGCTAGCATAGCTAACAATAGTTAAGAAAGGCGTCAATCCGAGAAACGAGATTATTTTGCTCGATATTAATAATGACAACAGAAACATACTTGAAATATTCACAGAACATTAAGTTGTATATTCCCTTTAAAAATAAATATTTAAAATAAAATTTACTAAGGGGGGCTTCCATGCGGCACGGAATCTTTGGTGCGCAAGTCCGACTCGCACTGGGCCCATTATCTTTGTCTAGGTGTCAGAGTTTTAAGGCCGTTTGAGAGCCTCTGACATGGCTAAACGGTTAACACACGGTCTACCTATACGACCTCACTAAAGGTGCTTCTTGAAACCTAGCTGCTGACTGCAACTGCCAGGACAGTCTGCTAGAACTAACTACACCTGCGGCCGACGTCATTTGTTTTAGCCACAGCTATAATAGTTTATAATTATAGCCGCTGCACGTACTGTCGTAAGGCAGTTGCAGTTGGCAGCTCGGTTCCAAAACTTTAGCCTTATTTTTCATACCTAATTGTTCACAATAGAACGTCATTCCTTCCACTATTATTAATTTGGGAGTAAACTCGAGGCGGTCGGAACTCAAACAACACATGGCGAAGTTGGGCCAAATATCTGACATGTGAAATTGTTTGTCCAATGTATTTGTTCGGGAGCCTGGTTTATGTAACCAACATCTAATTTGAGGTTTGATATTTCCTTTGAGAACAGTTTGCGGGCGAAAGTTTTTTGGTGTAACTAGTGCTCAATATAGTAATTACGTACATAGTTGTAGGTAAATGTCTGACTAAATGGGACTATTTCCGTCAACTGTTGTAGATATACGATACGGTCATTTGCAGCGCGTTTAGGTACCACAGTACCTTTGGGTATGATGTAGGTACAAGGTGACACGGCCAAAAAACATAACAATACTACTAAAAGAAAATATGCTCGTAATTTTCTTTTGTTTTCTAACTGTCGGCTGAGATTACCATAAAATAAATGACAAAGAAGAGTTTTTGGACGTAACTGTGGATTCCAAACTCGGCTGGGCCTGTTTTGTGGTAACCCAAGTGAAGTGAAGAGTTGCTGAAGTACACAGGGTTATTTCTAATCAATTAGCATCCTTTAGGGGCTTATTCTGTACATCAAAACTAACAACTTTTGTTCTGCTACTTTTGTCAAAACTAAAATAAAATTCATAGAAAATATCGTTAACCCGCGACAAAATGTATGGAACAGCTGATTTTTTTGAGATTTGACAAAAGTCGCAGAACAAAAGTTGTTAGTTTTGATGTACAGAATAAGCCCCTAAAAGGATGCTAATTGATTAGAAATAACCCTGTATAGTATGCTATAATGATGATGCAATTAATTGGTTACATAATCCCAAGTTCGCGTTTTTCAAAGGTTATTTCTGTTAATTTACAAATGTCAATCAGTCAATAAATAATTTACTAAGTAGGTCCTGAATAACATCAAACCATTTTTTTCTCATTATTTTTATTGAAACGAACGCGAGGTCCTGTTTAGCTTAAAAGCAGTACACTATAGGACAAACTATCTAAAAATAAGTTTAAAGGAAAGATAGTAATCACGATACAAAAAGAAAAAAAATCTCTCCGGCGGGGAATCGAACCCCGGTCTCCCGCGTGACAGGCGGGGATACTTACCACTATACTACCGAAGACTTATTGAAGTGACTTAAAATATATAACTGTTGAAATTTTCACTAAACTGTTGTTTGTTTTTCTTCTACTTCTTCATTACCATATCAGCCATAGGACATCCACTGCTGAACATAGGCTTTACCTACATAATACTTCTACGTCTACGGAACAATAAAAAATAATTAGCATTATTATCAATCGAATCTCAAACAGCGCAGGCATAGCATTACTATAATGACTACCTTGGTGGCTCAGTGGTTAGTGACCCTGACTTCTGAATCAAAAAGGCGTGGGTTCTATCCCCACCCAGGGACCACTTTTTACTAAAAATATAGCTTGTAACTTAAATGTTATTTAAAAAACAAAGACGTACAATCCTAGCTATTGATGTGCCGATTACATGAAAAAATCACTCAAATTGGGCCGGATAATATTTATAATATTTAGAAGTAGGTTAGATAATGTAATATATATATATATATATATATATATTAGTAGGTTATTATTTTTGTATGGACAAGTTGGTACTTCAAAAACTTCCTTAAAAACTTCCTCCACCTGTTTAAAAGTCTAACTTTCTTCTGAGTTCCATAACAGACTGCCAAAATGATGAAAATAATAGTATATATAGGGACCTAATTTTGCCCTTTCTACCATTATTAAGTTGTATTGTCTGAAGGGCTAGGCGCATAGAAAGCTATAGAGCCTTCGTCCTCGCCTTCTATTTACCTGTTTACTTATATGTAGTAAATACTCATATACCGCAAAACGTATGTTTACAAAACATATCAACACTACAGAATAAGCATGATGACTAAAAAAATATAATTAGTCCGTCAGATAGACTATCAAAAAATATTCGGCATACATTTTTTCTTTTGGTAACCAAACAAAAATTGATGAAGATATAGTCAGTCAAAGTTCAGCGTGACGTTACAAGTGCCATACAAATGCATAGACTTCTGTGAGATACGTGACGCACGACCCCCACTGCCAAACTTTAACAAGGCTTATCTTTCGCGATTTGAACACATTATTATTTTATACTACGGGACTAATCGCGCACTAAAATTACGAGATAAATACATAAATACCTCCTTTTTTTTGGCAAAGTTTTCTCCACCTCCAAATTGAATTGGCGGTACCAGCTGTTGCACATTCCAGTCTACCCGTGACCACGGTCGATGCAACTCGGCTGAAACGTTGGGATGAGGAGGTATTTATTTATCTCGTAATTTTAGTGCGCGATTAGTCCCGTAGTATAAAATAATAAAGGTTTATCTTTGTCATTTTTTCTTTGATCAACAAAAGAAAAAAGGTGTGTCCAATATGTTTTGATAATCTAACTCACTCAGGAATAATTATAATAACGATTTTTTCACCTAGTCATCCTACCTATTGTAGTAGATGAGCTTATTTGATTAGTGATTTGTTGTGTTCTGTCAGTAATCATTATGTAATTTTTGGCGTTATGCGTAATGTGAAAGTTTAACTTTAAAAGGTACAGAAAGTTCTTAACTCATCTGATGTTTTTGTTGACATGCCCCATGTCACAAAATCTGTGGCCAGCCCTAATGTCAATAAATTTCGGGCCTAAAAACTCTGAAGTCTACCAAGTCCAATATTTCAGGCCGCCTAGGGCTTATAAAACTGGGATTTATGAAATAAGTAGGAGGGCGAACTAAGTTATTAATTTTATTGAAGTTAAAGTGCTTGTAACTAAGGTCTTTTTTGGTAAATATTATTTGAACCATATGGGGGGTCGTCTATTAATAACGATGTTTTAGTAACTTTTTAACCACCTCCCTCCCCTGGTTTAGTATATGTGGTGAGGTTTTAGACTCCTCTTTTTTCTATATTTCGTCGATTTCGTGTTACGTTTAAATAGAAAAACTGTTTTTCCCAAATTCTGGTTTGGTCCCATGGTAAAAGTTTGTATTAAAGATGGTCTGAATTACCTCCTCTTATTTCAGTACTTCAGAATAACTCTGTACAACACTGTGTACCTATAATTGTATATTTTTTATGATATTATTTTTAACTATTATTTGCATTTGACGTTTGAGCCATTGGACGTTCACTGCTAGACATAAGCTTCTCCTTAAGATCTTCAATAAAACAAGCTGATAGCGGCCTGCATCCAGCACGATCTTACCAGTCTTAATAAGATCATCCGTCCACCCTGTGGGTGGACGTCCTACGCAGCGCTTGCCAGTACGTGGTCTCCACTTGAGAACTTTTCGACCCTATCGGTCATCGCAGCCCTCCGTGCTATGACTCCGCCCACAGCCATTTCAAGTTGCCAATCTGCTGGGCTAAGTCGGTATAGAACTTTGGGTTTTCTACGCATCTCCTCATTTCTGCTTCGATCTCGAGATAGACTCCTTAAAAGTAGTATTTTTTAGGAGCAGTTTTTAAGTCTATCTATTAGCAAAAAGCTACCTATTGCCATGTGAACAATTCTTCAAAATAGTATTTTTAAAAGTTGTTCACATGACAGTAGTAAGCTTTTTGCTACTAGATAGTAATAAAGCTCATTACATTTTAGCACAGAGCTAAATTATGGGTCGTAAGGTTTATGACATTTTCAACTTTATGACAAACGACTAAAAGCGAGGCACTTACGTCATTTCGTATTATTTCGTCGTGATTACTGCAATATACGGGACTCTATGCAGTATTTCAGATATGAAACTTACAACTTTTAAACATACTTGTTATAAGTTTTATAAAGGGTGTAGCTTTGCAAAGTGTATAGACTTTTCTAGATGTATGTAGGTCTGTACTCAATACGAAAAACTTATTAAAAACCAGATGTTCTATATATTAGTACGTAATGGTTTTCACAATTTCCTAAATCGCATTTTAAAAACTATTTATATAATAACGAAGAAAAAACTCTCAGAAAATCCTTGCACTTTGCAAAAACAAAAACAAATGTTTTAAGGAAGAATTAGTTTTAAACACCAGTACCTATTTCGATAGAAAACAAAAATTAGAGAATAGAAGCAGTAATGACACATAGAATAAGGCTACATGACTAAAAAAAATATAATAATTTGGCAATTGAAAAAATGATGCAGATACAAAGATGTAGTCAAACGCGAACCTATTCGAAAAAAAAACAAAGCTAAAGTTCCGCGTCTTTGTCATTTATTGTTTCATTAACGAAAGAAAAAAATCGTGTGCAATATTTTTTGATAATCCAACTAACCGACTAATAACTTTAAAAATTATTTTTATCATGCCTATTCTCAGTAGGTATTCCCTGTCGGTAAACATGGTCCAAGCACAAGTCAAACATGGTCCAAGTCTGTGAAAAAATGCAAACCTATATGTTTTACAAAAGTAATTCATATCTAGACACTGATATATTACGTACCTGCGCTTAGGTCAGCCATGTTTTGTGACATGTCGGTCGGGAGCCGGACAAATCCATTTGGGTCGAAACTCGAAACGGTAAACAAGGCCTCGTTGGTCCTTCGCCGTCTTTGCATTTCCACTTACTTCACTACCTTTGGTATAAACTTTCAGGTAACTTGGGTCTGGCCTTGAAATCAAGGAGTAATTTTATAAATCCATCATCTTCAACATCATCATCTATTTTACAAGCTTTTATTTAACTTGCAATGAATGTACCTATGAATGTAATTTCGGGTGGAATCTTGCAAGTAAAATTTGACCAACTTCCCGATTTCCGATGGAGGTGAAATTTTGGACGCGTGTATATCGCGTGACAATGCATTGTTGTATTGTTGTATTATATCTTGTATTTAAAAAAGTTACATTTTTATAACAATTTATATTATTATGGTCCAAAGCGAAGCGAAGGTTCTTTCTTCAACCCGACAGTCATCATTCATTCATCTGTCCGGTGTTGATTTTACTCTATCTAGTGGTCTAGTCTTCTCTATCTAGTATCTAACGAATCTCTACTAAAGTTGGCACAAAAGTTTCATAAATTAATGGCTTTCTTTTGTAGTATGGTTTAACTTTTGTTTAATTTTGTTGAATTTCAGGTAACTAGGGTCTGGCCTTAAAATTGAAGAGCAGCCTTAATTAATAGAACCGAATAATATCTTCATCATCTACCTGTCTCATTCAGTACCCACCAAGTGATAGGATGTAGGATTTCCACCGACAAAGTGAATCGACAATTTTATCTAAGTTTCCGTAAAGTGTGCTCTTAAACCTATCCAATCTTATTAGATATATGTATCGTAGGAGCATTTTCAGAATCATATCACGTATCTAATTCTGTATTTTAGTTAGGTACTGCTATCTATGTTACAGTGATTATTTCCGAAAATCTCGCTATTGCGCGTGTAACCTCTTTCACGGTGAATATCATCATAAACTGCCTTTACGCCGCGCGGAGCATTTTGTAGACATTGTTGGTGACATTACTTATTGCACAGGGACGAAATCAGGATGAACAAGTATTACACTTAGTTTAAATAATTTTTATATTAAGGTCTACTCAAAGTGATGCAAGTGAGATTTCGTAGCCGACAGTATCTTCAAGTGAGAAATAGACAGGCGCTACGGCAGACTGCGTATCTAGCTACGGAATCTGTTTCATAGAAATATATTCATATTCCTTTATTCATACAACAGTATAGGTCAAAAATCGAGGATGATAGAAAATTACATTAATTAAAAAGCAAATGCATAGTATTGGAAAGTCAGTAACAGTGATTAACACAACAATAAATTAAATAATCAATATAATAGGGACATAGTGTCGCAACGATGCCGTAGTGTGCTGCTGCTATGCGTAGTCGCCTACATGATTACCATCATCATAACGAGTGTGTTATTATAGGTCCTATTACGCAAATCTATTTGAAATAAAAAAACCGGACAAGTGCGAGTCAGGCTCGCACACCGAGGGTTCCGTACAAATCCAGAAAATTTCACAAAATTGGGAAATAAGTCGTTAAAATCTCTATACCATTGACAAAAAAGTTTTTTTTTTCACTTTTCTCATCATATATCGAAAATAACACATTGTTAAATTAAAAACCTGTTTTAGCAAGTGCTAATAAATTTATTTTATATGATACCTTTCTTACATGATACGATTTACTCACTTTGAATTTTAAACCCATAGTTTGTGAATTTTGAGGCCCTATTTTATTGAGATTTAAATAAAAATGTACAGTTTTCAGATTTATTCCTATATGTGTACTCTGAGACAATGCGTCTCGACAAATTTCATAGTTCTATGTCAATGGGAAGTACCCTGTAGGTTTTGATTTTTGTGAGTGTCGAAATATGCGGTTATTTACGAAATAAACGACTCTAACTTTTTTAAACGATAACTGAGAAGTTTTTCTTTTATACAACTGCAAGAGACTATAGATATACGTATACAGTTTAAATTTCAACTCGATATCTTTACGCGTTCCCGAGACAAAGAGTCTTGACATACACACAGACGGACAGACAAAGTGATCCTATAAGGGTTCCGTTTTTTTCTTTTGAGGTACGGAACCCTAAAAATGTCCGTTTTGGATGGCCCTGAGAAGGGCCTTTAGATTAGACATTGTGGTGGAAGGATTTGTCACGTTTTCGCGTGTCCAGGTTGCGCCGGGCATAGTGTTAGGTTGTCGTAGAAACATTCGCCGCTCGGCGAGGCTCCTTCCTTCCATGCACCCCATGTCGTCATCATCTAGGCAAGTTAAAATTGTCATCGACGAATTACGACTTTGCTGGATCTGGCCGTTAGTGGTTTTGCCTGTTTTGTGGGATAATATAACAGGACCTAATGCGTGGGTTAATTCTGATGGGGAATTGTGAGTTTGAAAAATAACTTCATTTGATATTAAATTGGCTAATAGTTTTACTCCGTACAAAATGTTTACCTGTGATAAAAAGTAAGGAACAACCAATTTTTAAGCGATTTCTACGTTAGTTCCATAGTAAAAAAACCGGACAAGTGCGAATCCTCGATGTGCGAGCCTGACTCTCGCACATCGAGGGTTCCGTACAAACACATTGTTAAAAAATTAAAAACCTGTTTTAGCATGTGCTAATGAAGTTCTTTTATATGATACCTTACATGATACGATTTACTCACTTTGAATTTCGAACCCATATTTTGTGAATTTTGAGGCCCCTTTTTGTGATTTAAATAAAAATGTACAGTTTTCAGATTTATTCCTATATGTGTACTCTGTGACAATGCTTCTCGCCGAAATTCATAGTTCTATGTCAACGGGAAGTAGGTTTTGATTTTTGTGAATGTCGAAATATGCGGTTTTTACGACATAAATGGCTCTAACTTTTTTATGCGATGACTGAGAAGTTTTTCTTTTACAAAACTGCAAGAGATCATAGATTTCCGTATACAGTTTAAATTTTAACTCGATATCTTTACGCGTTCCCGAGATAAAGAGTCTTGACATACAAACAGACGGACAGACGGACAGGCGGACAGCAAAGTGTTCCTATAAGGGTTCCGTTTTTTTTCGTTTGAGGTACGGAACCCTAAAAAGCCTTTAATAAACACAATAATAATATGTACAATGAACCTTAGCGACATCGAAGGCTACTTCTTGCGGCGGCATCATGTGTCGGGTCGTTCTCTTCCCCCAAATATGTTCGAGGAGAGCGATGGCTGGTACATGTGCCATACTAGTGATCGAGTGCTGCTAGCGGGTCGCCGGTCTGCTTGTGGCTTTCACGCAATGCATCGACTGAATAGCTTAGACTAAGATTTAACCATGTACCAACAGTCTCTCTTTGTACAGTAAAATCTAATAATTATCTTTATTTAACAAAGGGCACGGACCCTGGAGTCTGTGGTTAGGAATTCCGCGTGTTTTACCTGAGTACGTCCCTGAATTTCAGTAGATATATAAACACGTTTATAGCTCATTCGCTTCGCTAGATCTGTTGTAAAATGTTTTGTGTCCTTTGACGTGATATCGTATTATCATTTTATTGACATTATCATTTTATATTTTGTGCGTTGGCGTATTAAAATGAAACACATTATTTGGAGCTATTACAATTTTTCGCATTTGGAAATTGATGTTCTAGCATTACAAATTATTTTACATGAGCTATCCGAATAAAATTGAATGTTGCGTTGATATTAACTCTTATTTAATTATATGAAACTAAATTCTTCTAAAATGATTATACAGTATGGTGAAAAAGTTGTGCTCTTATTATTTAAATTTTGATTCTTTTACTTTTAACCCATATGAATTCTTTCCTTCGGTTATAGTTATAACCGTCGTGGTTATAGGCATATATAACCACTGGCTTTCTTTTGGCTTGTAGGGTCTATAAGGTCACTGCAGCTTACACCCACCGTGATCCTGTTATCTGTCTACCTTGTAGGGAACCTACGCTGTTCTTTCTATAGGTAAGTATAGGTAGTACGTAGTGTGCACCTGCTCGAGAACTTTTCAACCCGGTCGGTCTTCTGTTTTCCGTGCTGTGTGCTCCACCTACTATCTTCAACTAGCCAATCTAGTAATTTCTGATCATCATCTTCATTTCGTCGCATTCAATTTCGCATTCGCACTGTTCTTCATCCGATATGCCCCATCTCACCATGTTATCGTTGCAGCAGCCAACCCCGACACGTATAGGCGATTAAGGGACTTCCAGATTGACCACGGCAACTCGTGTCCTGGTGGGAGACTCTGAAGGCGGTATAAAGTCAGGAGGGGGTGGGTGTTTAGCTTGCCACAATTCACGTCGTTTGGTCGGGTGAGTGAGAGTTTAAGGGTATTGTGTGTCTAAGAAAACTTTTACGGCTTTTTAATCGAGGTTCCATCATAGGCTGGTCATATAAAGTGTGGCGGCTGTCCGTTTCTTGTTTTAACTTCTCTGTTGAGGTGGTTATGTCCCTGCGTATGCTGGGTGGTGAAATGCCTGCAAGTGGATATAGTTTATTCAGAGGTTTTGGCTTGAGGCATCCAGTTATGATCCGGAAGGTTTCGTTCAGGTCAACAATTTCTGAAATTTCTGATATAATAGGTATTATTAAGCGGTTTGAATTTTTTACTTTGAGTCTCAATTTAAGTTAATTATCTATACGTGTATTCTTCTTAAAAAATAATTAGAAATAGTTCCTTCCCTTCTGGCAAGGAGCCTGGATCCTACGACACAGGTCACCCTAGTGTGGGATCCAGTGCACTATGACTGTTAAATTAATTTAAGTTTGTATACTATAAGGGTAATTTTGTTTTTGGTACCTTAAGAAAGAGCCTAGATCTCACGACACAGGTCGCCCTAGTGTGGGGTCTAGTGTACAACTTGCTTTGTGTTCATTTTAAGAACAATAAACGTTTTTTTTATTTGTTTATTTTAATCCACTGGACTTTATCGGAACTTTTTCTTAGACTTTTAGTTATTTTTTCTTGAAACCTCTATGCGTAGGTATAATTTGCTTGGCATGATGTAGATACGTATATTGAGACAAGTTTTAAAACAATTGAGAAAGTAGACAGTAAAATAACGAATAAAAAGAAACTCAACACGAGTCGGGCGTTTCGAATACAATACAATGTGCTACGTATTTTACAAAGTAAGAAGAAATAACTTGAATTATGTTTGTTTACAAAAATAGCTTTGTAGCATTGAGTAGACATTTGCGTGGGAGCAAAAGAAACAAGCGTTTTATGGATGAGCAGTATGAGCACTCATATAAATGAATAAGAAAACTGTCAATTTCATGCAAAAATATCAGTGATATAGGTATGCAGCTAGGCTTAGGATAGATTTGCACTAAATAGGTAGAATATGACTTATGGCACAGAAACGTGGTCTCTCACTATGGGCCTTATTAGTAAGCTCCAAGTAGCCCAACGAGCCATGGAGAGGGCAATGCTCGGAGTTTCTCTGCGAGATCGAATCAGGAATGAGGAGATCCGTAGAAGAACCAAAGTTACCGACATAGCCCAACGGATTGGCAAGTTGAAGTGGCAATGGGCAGGGCACATAGCGCGGAGAACTGATGACCGATGGGGTCGAAAAGTTGAGTGGAGACCACGTACCGGCAAGCGCAGCGTAGGACGTCCACCCACAAGGTGGACGGATGACCTTATTAGGACCGCAGGATCGCGCTGGATGCAAACCGCTATCAACCGGTCTTATTGGAAATCATTAGGGAAGGCCTATGTCCAGCAGTGGACGTCCTATGGCTGAAATGATGATGATGATGAGGTAGAATATTTATATTATAGGTACATAAGCTTGTCATGCACTAAGTCTAAATACATATCAATAAGAACAACTTTTACAATGACACAACACTGAAGTCGTGAAAAAAATATTCAGTTGTTCCATTCATTTTGTCAAAATTATGTGAAAAATGTATGGAATACCTATTTGTATCGAACGTAAACTGGTTGTATGATAATAGATGATTATTTATTATTTGCAATTTCAGGCTTGTAACATAGTAAATGAAAATGAAATATATTATACGATACCTGGATCAGTTTTGACGATAGAGGCAAAGGCTAAAAATTTCGCTACGTTAAACAACACCACTTTGTCATTTGTATATTTCTTGCAATTCGTGTCTAAGTGGTATGTATTTAAATAAAAACTAGTTTTAAAAGCTATATTCTTGTTGTTAATAAATTTTTAAAGAAGTCATGAGACGTATGTATTTTGCTTGATGATTCCATTAGAAACAGTCAAGTCTGAAAAAAAAAACTACACCAGTTTACATAAAGCTTTCGATCGACGGTCACATTTTCCGCAATACCTACATAATTTTATCTGGTTGAGACACGCGTGGGAGCCTCGTTGACGGGAGAGGCCTTCAACTCGTCTACAAAGTTTTCTGTACCGTGGAGACGCTAATACGTTCTTAGTACTTAGTAAGTAAGTACTAACTAGATACCAACAGCAATCCTCAACAGCTAATAACTATTTTTGCCAAAAAATTGCAAAACCGACTTCCACTGTGTACATAATTCGAATAGATCTATGAGTCATCCATGTAGTAGGTATTGTTTATATTACTGTTGATTTTTCAAAAACGGCTCAGCCGATTTCGATACACTTTAAATGGGACCACTACGGAAGTGTAAACTGATAAAATAAAAATAAAAATCGGTTTAAAATTGGCGAAAATATCAATGAACATACACAAAACATTACATACAGACGAACATAAAACTTCCTTCTTTTTGGAAGTCGGTAAAATGTAGTTTGAAATATCTGTGATAACTCATTGTCACAAATAAAATGCAATATTTTCATTTAATTTCAAATCTTTTTTGTCAGAATGTATTCAAAACCGCGATACCACGCGGTTTTGAATACATTCTGACGCATACATTACATTCTGCGCGGTTTTGAAATGGCTTTGTAAAAGCTCTACATGCTGGGTGAAGCTGACATGATTTCTTATCAGCTAAGCATGGTGGCGTTGAACTTCGTGTCTGGTTCAGTTTGCATTGATTACTGTCCCTACAAGGGCGAGCGAGATACAAACTGAAGACTAACTCTATCACACTTAGCTAATAAGGGCAAACTTTGGCTTCTTCTTCTTCGTCGTGTCGATGATCCTCAGTTTTTAAATTATTTTTTCCCAGTATTTGTCTAAGTTCTTCCCTTGGGGAGTGGCCTCGTGAAGGTCTTTGGCTGAAAAGTATACATTAACTAAAATCTTTTTTGAAACAAAATTAAGCTCTTAACTTTCTGAACTTCATCAACTTTTCTGAAATTAATTAGACGTACGAGTGTGCAATAATTGACATCATAACATAACATTTTGTTACAATTTAAGGGGTAAAAGAGTTTTCACTCGGAACGTAAATTTTATGAGATATGTACCCCGAAATTTCTCGATGTTCAACAAAAAACGCGAAAACACTAGCCGGTTCAGAATCCTCATAAGTGACAGGGAACAAAATATCACATAAAACACACATAAATATTAAAAATTGAGGGTCAAAATTTTGGACAGTTTTACATTAATTTTCACTTGAAATGTCTTTGAGATAAAATAGAAAATGATTTTCATTTCCACGGCTTCATATTCATATAAGTTTCATGGTTCAAAGTTCTTTGCCCAATTAGCTATAGTCGTACTATTTTTAAAGCTATTTACTTTAAATAGTAATAATTGGAATATTTAGTCAAAATATATCACCTATTTTTTAAGAAATTTAGAGAGTATTTTGAACTGAGATTGTCTATTATCGTTCGTACCAAATAGAGACTATTTGATCGAGTTCCGCCCCTTGTGACAAATTTCCATATTGAATGGGAAAATTGATTACTCGTACTTTGAATTTCCGCTTGTTACGTAAAAGTAGATTATTCTGTAACACTTTGTGGTATTTACGTACATTTACTAGTAGGTACCTGCCTATAGAGATATTGGCTGACTCTCTATTTGTTACATTTTTAGTATTGCTGCACTTACCATTTTGTTTTCGTTTTCTGTCCACTGCTGGACATAGGCCACTTATAGATCTCTAATAATAAGACCAGTTTTAAGCAGCATTCTTAATGAGGTCATCAGTCCACTTGACGGTAGGTACGTAGATGCCTTCACTTAAGAACTTTTCCACCCCATCTGACTGTTGTGACCGTTGTGACTGTTGTGACCCCAAATGACTGTTGGCCATTTGTGCTATGTGCCCTGCCCACTGGCACTTCAACTATGGCTGTCTTAGTTTTCAATCAAATGCACCAAAATGCTTGCTATGCTTATAGGTTACAACCATGAATTATTATCATAAGTAAGTTCATATAGACTGGGAGGCTAGCCCTGGTGTCAGAGATGTAAGCCGCTTGAAAGCCTCTGAAGTGGCTAGACGGTCAAAACAACCGATACTTACAATTTAACGTGTCATCCAGGCTACGGTAGCGCTCAGTTGTAAATGCCATCCGCGATCACTCATCTGAAGACTGACTGTACCGAACGTTGCTTAATTATTTATTTATTATCATAAAGTGCGAGTTTCTAAGGCTGGCAGCTGCAAAACCTTACTGATTCTCTCATTGACTTTCAGACTTCAGAGATCCTGTTGGTTTCTAAAGCATTTAATTTAATTACTTACTGTACTAAATAACTTACTCTTTCTTTTTTCTCCCCTAACGCAATAAAACAATTTCTTTAACATAACACTCATAAAACGGGTAGGTAATAATATATCTGTACCTAAATTCTTAATTTTAAGCCTCGTAAAGCATTAAGTCTCATTAAAGTTTCAGTTAATCGCCCATAACGGCCTTTTCCGAGTGCTTACACCGTTTTACCTGAATAAAAGATAGTCTTTAATTGTTTATATGGTATCCCTGTCCAGGGTTATGCCCCGAACACACACAATCATGAATAAATGAGGAAAAGCTAGTAGTAGTACGTGTGTGATGTTTTAAACGGTTCTATTTACTACTTATGAACGATTTACATTGTTCTAGTCCAGATATCAAATCTAGCACTGGATTGCCACTAGAATAATGTAAACTGGCACTGGAATGCACTGGAGTGCCGCTTTACATTGTTATAGTACATTTTAACTACATTTTCGAAGGTTCTATAGTGTATATTAATTTAAAAAAAACTCTTGATTCAACACTATCCTTAAAATTCCTCACAATAACTTTCCAGCTATGGAAAGATGGATAATCCTCAAAAACTTTCTAAATCAATTTGTTTGACACAACAATTCGTCTTTCGAAAAGAGCAGTGTTCAACCCTCACTCTAAAAGAAAAACAGCCATAATTTCCCGGGTGAAGAATCAATTTACCTTTTTTTGTGGTATTACACTGGAAATTAAATTAAAATACCTACTGTTATTTCAATCCCCATTTTGATATTCCTCACAGTAACTTTCCCGCTATACTCACAAACCGGACCAATTTGTTTGACATAAAACACTTGGCGCAACAATCCGTCTTTGTAAAACAGTGGTGTACCCTCATTGTAAGGAAAAACAGCCATAATTTCCCGGGTAAAGAATCAATTTACCATTTTCTATGATTCCACACTGTAAATAATTTAATTATTATAAACATAAGTCAATGACAGAAACAATGAATAAGAGTCGAAATAATATTAAATTTTAATTAAACAGCCCTTCCCTGATAGTGTAAAATAAATTAACTAAAAATTAATTAAAAATACTGTTAGTTCAATCCTCATTTTGATATTCCCCAGAATCATTTGGCCATCTTTAAAAACTTTCCAAACCAAACTGTTTGACACAAAACCGTTGGCGCAACAATTCGTCTTTCAAAAGCAGCGGTGTTCTACCCTCATTCTGAGGAAAACAGCCATAATTTCCCGAGTGAAGAATCGATTAATAACAAAGCCGGCGGGAGACCGAGGGATGAGACGTCAACTCGGTTACAATGGGGCATTATTTAACAGGTGTTGGGGAAAACACGACACTAGAGACAGGGCGTGGACGTTTGTTTAAAAAGACATAAGTTATTACAAGCGAATCAGAAGAATCGACTCTATGTTTTTATAGTTATTTGTTTTACAAGAGTGCAAAGTTGATTTTTAACCGCGTGCTCAATTTTGATGACCGAGCAAGCGAAGGATTCTTGATTCAACAAATAGAATCCTGAGCGTACTTTGCGAGGGAATCAAAAGAGCAAAAGGTAAAAAATATTTGCACTCTAGTGCAACACGTAACTTTTCATTCCACCTCAGCGAGGAAATGACTAAAGTCGTCTAGTTAGATACCGCACTGTTTCAAATACTTCTCGCGTGATCGTTAAAGGGAGAAAGCTCATTTGCGCACTATTAACAGTTTCAATTCAACATGTCAATTCTGTTGGCATCAAATAAACTTCCTCAGCGCTAAACTCACTCATTTTAGGTTTGTCACTTGTTTTCAAGTTTCTTATTTTTTAAACTTTTAACAATACGACATGCATGATAAGAAAATGGCGCGCGCAAAGCAAATTAAAAAAAGTACAGCAAGAAGGTTCCGTGTCTGAGTTTTGAACAAATTAAAAAAGGTTGTATGATAAATTCGGCACCATGGAGGTAGAAGTCAATAGGTTTAATAATCTTTTGTATTCACAAACTTAGTGCACACGATGTTCGAAATTCAATTTTACTTTACCCTCTAGCGAATAAAAACGGCTTTTGCACTCAGATTTCGAAGAGCAAAAATAATCTTTATACTACACCTGCTCGAAAAGTACCTTGATACTTTATCAAATTTACGGTACAAAGTACGTCATTGCATATCGAACAAATATGCTGCGAGAAAACGCATCTGAGCGGGAGAGAAAAGTGTATGAAAATCCATTTCTTACGTGGTTTTTCTTTTTTAATTTTGGGTAAGACTATGCGCTGGTAACCTAAATATCAAAAGCCAAAAAGTTTTTACAGTGAGTTTTTATCTCCAAAATGACTTCTGATGACCAATTCGCAAAATGACACTGGCCACTAGCTGTGTGTTGGATGGTGTCAAACAATTTGAAAAAAGAACATGTGAAAATTGCAGACGCCATTGGCGCCATTTTCAATTTGTGTGTTGTTTGAGGATTCAGTTTAGTTTTTTATTTTCCTCGTAGGTGTAGTATAAAGCACTATGTACCACTCGAGAGAAAGTGCGATTCCCGATCTCGGGTGTTTTAAAGCCCTCGCCTACGGCTCGGGCTTCAAACGACACCCTCGACGGTAATCGGTCACTTTCTCCTCTCGGTGAACAATGTACTATTCCTAAATAGGGGGATGAAAAAGTTTTTTTCCTAAAGCCCATGCCAAAAATAAAAAGTTTTTTTCCTAAAGCCCATGCCAAAAATGTTCATTGTTAGCTAGAGTTGGGGCCTTGGCCTTGGGGCCGTCAGCGATTGTACAAAATATTTTTGAGGGTACGTAGTGTTATTTTCATTATCTTGACACGTTTTGCATGTAAGCTAGAAGATAACTCGTTGTATATAAAACACAACTACGTAAGTCGTAACACATATCAAATTTAAATTGCAATTTATGATATATTGTAATGAACTTAAATACCTAACGTATTAACTAAAAACTAAATTACAAGTACTGTATTATGATTTTTTCTTAGACTTAGCCTCTTTCTATTGCCCGTTGACAGTTTCTTACTTTGCGTTTGGTTTTATTTGTTAGCGTCCAAGTCTGTGAGCCGTAGGTCAAGCAAGGCAAAATACATGTGTCCATGACTGTTTTTTTCATGTGCTGATCGTATTTGCCTTTTAGTATTTTTTTATGAGCCCAATATTTGTTCCAACTGCTCATGATTCTTCTGTGGATTTCGTCTTCATTGTTTGATTTAGAAAAGGATACTAGCTTGCCTAGATACATATATTGCTCTACGCATTGCAATTTATGATAAATTGCAAAAAACTTAAATACCTAACGTATTAACTAAAAAATAAATTACAAGTACTAAATTTTGTATGTACAAACTAAAACTAATCAATTAAAAAAACTTAAACATAAATATAGAATTGACGATGAAAGCCGTAATCCAAAATCACACAGCCAGCGGGCACAGTTCTCAAGATATGTTATAATATGTACACGCCTAATTATGTAATGTAATAATGCATGTACACAACATAAATTCTACAATGTATCTACCAATGTTTATCGACATGCATTTTTCGAAGTATTTGCGACATAATATAAATGTCGCGTAAAGCTTTTAAACTATAGTAAAAGCTTGTTATGCTATAAGAGGAACCAGCTTGACATTTACATTTAAGTAATTCAATCAATACATTTTTGAGAAAATCATTTAATTTTTCAAGTAGGTAGCAATAGCTCTCCGTATGTTTTCGGACGTAGACGCCAGCAAAGTTTCAAGGTGGTGCGATTTCCGTGATTTTGCGACGACTATTCAGCACTTTCTAACTCAATTATACTTACAACCTGTCGCAGATTTAAACCGACAGTGGTAAGAAGTAGAGAAATTGAAAACAAGAGAACCCTGCGTAGTTAGGAGGTACCTATGTTTAAGAGTGATTCGTTATTGGTTTTGACGTTCTGTCTTGTTCGTGCAGTTTCACTTCTTTCTTTTGTTTATGAACCTGTCTTTGAGCAAATATTTACAGAGATTTTCATTTACTTATGAAAAACTAGTTTTTACCCACGGCATATTTTGATTTTTGTGCTATCCCATGGGAACCCTTTATTTATCTGGGATAAAAAGTAGACTGTCACGTCCCGTCTTTCAAACCTTAATAAAGGAGAATTAAATCAAAAAAATTAAACATAAAACGATTTGACGGTTGTTCGATTCGATAGTTGTTTTTTTTTACATTTCTAGCTTCTCAGAGTTCTCAGATAGCAGAATGTTTCCTACTAACTTAACACTTATCGTTATATAATAAAAAAATACGCAATATCATTTTAATTTATAGCCTATATGTTATTCTGATATACATATTCTGATATATATAGCTACATTATTGCAAAGTTTTATCTCGAACCGTCCAGTAGTTTTTGCGTGAAAGAGTAACAAACATCCATCCATCCATCCTCACAAAATTTCGCGTTTATAATATTATTGTTATGATGTTTATTTTAAGTGCTTTCCACACTAGATTTTTATCTCAAAGAGTTATCTTTGTGATAAGCATTTCAAAAATCTGAAGCGAACGCAGGATTTGAACCATGCCCCTTCGGATCACTAGCCCGACGCTCTAACCACTGAGCTAGCTCGCCTCCTACGCAAGCTTCAAATTTCTGAAGTGCTTACATTTCCCAACTTATAGCGTTGGTGGCGCCACCTGTGATACCCGTATTAGACAGGTTATCACTCAACTAGAAGTTATTAGAACTTCTAAAGATTGACGAGAGATGACGCACTGCTAAATCAATGTTATGATGTTTATTTTAAGTGCTTTCCACACTAGATTTTTATTTTTTAATTTTTATTTTTATAATATTATTAACTAAAATACGTCGACTGCTCCGAGAATCCAAATATTTACAGAGCCACAGTCCCTAAGTGAAAGTATTAAAAAATGCCCCAGCGCCGTCATACATACCGACTTAGATATTTACATTAAATAATTCACAATGACCCGTTTTCTCGAATCTCGACGTTATATCACCTAATTGGTTCTTGTAACCGAGCACTTTAACATCGCTTACTAAAAAGGTCCATAGTGAGAGACCACGTTTCTGTGCCATAAGTCATCACTGGCAACACACACTGGACTTGAGGCACTGAGCTATGTCGGACGAGAAGACGTTACGCAATTTTCCGAACGCTGCCCAGCCGAGTTGGATTCTGCGATTGACCTCTTTCTTGAAGTCTGTCCTACCTAAATAGACTACTTGTCCTAGGTAGACGTACGAGTCAACGACTTCAAGAACAGAGTTCCCAACTGGAATAGGGGTGCGCACAACATGGGAATCACACAAGACCTTTATTTTGTCCATGTTCATTTTAAGACCCACTTGTTAAGTTAGGCCTTCGAGCTGAGTTCCTCCATCGACTTTGCCATGACCACGATATCGTCGGCAAACCGAAGGTGAATAAAACACTTGGAGTCTATAATTTATAAAATATATCACCAGCGATGATAACATAAGTATATTAGGTGTTTCTCTGCAATCACTCAAGTAAAGAAACTCTTATTACTGTCAGTTTTCAGATAAGTTATCTAATATAGAATCAACTGTCGCTATAGATAGGTGTGCGATAGCCTCTCCGTGCGCCCGGAAGGACCACCGTAATCAAACCCACTCAAGTGTGCTTTTTGTTACATAATAATCACAATTCGAGTGACTTTTTATCAAAGGATCTTATTTATCCATAATCCATCTTCCGTCAAAATTAGTGGGGAAGGAAAGGTAGCGTATTTTTTGTAATTTTTCTTCATACAAAATTTATTGGTGATATTAGTCTTTTTGCCATGCCAGGTGTGCAGTGGGTGGACAAGGATACCGCATATTTTTTAAAACGTTTTGTCAATTAATATACTTTCCGTAAGTATAATAATGTGAAATTTGTTCACTGCACTAAAAATACACATTTAAATCCATATGTGATCTTTGACTTTGATTGCCATTACACGTACAACGAAACTACGGATTGGTTTGTCAGTCCAACTATGGCGGCGCAACAACTTTAACCGTGTACAGTATTCTCGAATAAACGGCAAGGATCGATGTAGCAATTTTCACATTATTGTTTATTAATCAAAAATGGCTCAGCCGCATTTGATAAAATTTCAATGAGACCAATTTCAAAGTATAACTTTTCCAATAAAAATAAAAATTAAATTAAATATTATAATAAAAAATGAGTTATCAAAATCGTACCACTCTGTACAACGTTATGCGTTGTTATATACATAAAAATACATACTCGTCGACTAGAGTACCTACCTCCGTTTCGTCGGTCGAAAATCCGGCCTCAAGTGTCTGTTCACGACTTTCTGTCTTGTTTTTTGCTGATTTATTTGGTCTGTGTATGTAGGATAGGTGAGTAACTTTCTCTTGACAATTCTGCTTCAATGTATTTCCATGAACTCACTAGATCTTATTCGATGACCCCTCCGATTTTCTAACCAATGAAGATTGTATATAAAAAGGTAATTGTGATCTTCGGAATTTCCGCCATTACACTCCACCTACCATCAAACTTTGATCTTTTAACGAGCCATCCCTTTAGAAGAATTTTGTAAAGGTTTCGTAAATAAATTGATTGAAAAATAGTTGAAGACGACTTAAGATGAGTTGAGAATTTATACACAAACACGCATTGACGCATCTCTAGCGCAATTTGGTAGTGATCTGCTTTTGATGCTGGAGGTCGTGGGTTCAATTCTCGGCGGGGTATGTATTTTAGTTTTTATTGGTCTGTACTGTACTTTACCAGCCTTTTTAATAGTCCACTGCAGGAAGAAGAGTCACCCACGAAGGGTGAATGGGCCATATCCATCACGCTGGCCCAGTGCGGGTTGGTGGATTCACATACTGTAAAAGTTCCGTTTTTTTCCGGAACGGAACAATTAGTTGTGTAGAAGGGAATCAAAAGTACCCACGGCACAATCAGTTGAGCATAGTAGTTGTGCCTTGGGTTCGGAAGGGGACAGACATCATAAAGACAGCAGGATCGAGCTGGACGCTAGCCGTTTCTAACCAGGCTTATTGAAAAGTCCTATGGCTGATTGATAAATGGATGGATGATTCTATTCATTATCACTTCAGCCATTCAATAAGACCAGTCGCAAGTTGCACTTGCATTTAGCGAGATCCCGATTCTGTCTATAGTTTCTATTGACTCTTCTAGTGAGTGCCTCGGTGGCTCAGTGGTTAGTGACCCTAACTTCTAGATCAAAGAAGCGTGGGTTCGATCCCCACCCAGGGCAAATATTTATGTGATGAACATAAGTGTTTGCTTTATGTCTGGGTCTTATTTAGTTACTATCTATATAAGTATGTATTTAAAAATAAGTATATGTAGTATATCAGTCTCTGGCAGCCATATCACAAGCTTTGCTTAGATTGGGGTCAGAAGCCGTGTGTAAGATATCCCAAAAATATTTAGTTATTTATTATTTATTTATTTATTCGAAAACTGTATCGGCTATATCAGTCCATTTTGTGAAAACTTATTTTTACAAAGCTAAGAATCTCGAACATTGTACGAAGTTTAATCGAATTTAAAATTACTATGTCGCAATTATGAGACAATTTCGTGAGTTCGATATTACCCCAACCACATTTCCCCAAAATAACCGCGAGTATTTCGGAACACACACCCCCTCTTTACCACCGGAATAATTTTCCCGTGTTTCCATATTCAAGGTTAAAAACACCCAGTAATTAATCAAACTGGTGCCGTCGAGGTCGATGGGGAAGATTAAACATTTTTCGACTTCTCTTAGGTATTTTCTTTAATGTGAAATTACTTTTTTATTAAACCATGACCCCCTGCTCTTTGCGGTGAACGTTATTGAAAAGATGAATAATTAATAAAAGCCACGGAAATCAGCCTTGTCAAAATATTTATGGAAAATTCAGAAATTTTTATTTGGGTCAATATATGAAATAGGAAAATAACGCATGGTGGTATTTGTAAACCAAAAATAAATTATAGGAAAATAACCATTGTAACATACTCGTATGTATGTATGTGCATCAACCAAAAACTGAGGTGAAAATCAGGTCTCAAGACTAGTTATTCTAAACTCATCATGAGTTGTTGAGCTATAAATGGCAAAAAACGCAAGAAAATTTTAATTTCGAGCACTGAACTAAAAGCTGAATCTTATGATTTTTTACATTACGTAGATGACCTTAATTTAATATAGGTCACCCAAGGGCATTATTTTTGAGTTTTTAACGCCTCAGACGTGTACGGAACTTTGACAGATTGTATGGAAAATCCGTTATAAGTTCCGTATAAGACCCCTAGCCGTCTCCATACAATTTCTGTACACGTCCGAGATGTACGAAAGTCAAAAATAATGCCCCAGGTGCCTATTTCATTATGATGGCTTAAACCCACGTTTGCTTTTGGCAGCAAAAACCTAGCTGTAGGTACAAAAACATACACCTATCAAAAGCACAAACAGTGCATTTCTTAATTGCAACTGCAAAGACACGCCGTGATTAAAGATGCTCCTCATCCGAGCTGTATCTGGCTCAAAGGTGAGGCGGGGAACAAAGAAGGCGTCAGTTCACGCTTCGATGGCCCACGGGTCCTATTCTGGGAATACCGGCTTGCTTAATACGGCGACAAGTGCCGCCTGAGACCAGCCGAAAATTTTATTCATGGAAGCCGCTACAAGTATTTACATTTTCAGCTGTCCCGGAGCTCTGTCAGTTGTCAGCTTTGGCAGCTGTTAGTCTGTTAATGTCAGCTCTGGTCAGCTCCAGAACGAAGTCAGAGGCTCCCCGCTGCCATCACCGAAAGGACATCGTCGTCCTCTGAACTCTGATATGACAAAATGATTGGGCGCCGCATCACTATCCTATTTCCGGATTTCCCTCATATAAAAACACAAACCATACCTACAAACGCAGTAGGAGATATGTAAAACTAAATTAATCTATGTTGATGGAGCAACTCCTTTTTTTTAAGAAATATAGGTAGATTGCACTAGAATAAGTATATTTTGTATAGCTATGGACTGCAGAATAGGGGCCCATGCAGCTCCTGTCTAGAAAGACGCCACATTCACCTTTCACCTTTTGTTTCACGTTGCTTCTTTCCTGCTTTGTTTTGAGGGAATGTTTTGTTTTTTATATTACTAAGACATGATTTTTACATCGTACTCAGGATTAAATTTGCCCTGTCATTACTGATGGATGCCCCAAGCCTGGGTGAAGTGGAGAAATCCAAATCATCTGGTCCATACATTTTGTTGACGGTCAATGAAATTCACAGACGATGAATGACGATTTTTTATTTATCTAGCTATAACAATTCTATATTCGAATGTCTCGAAGTTCTCAAATGGAGACCACAAACCAGCAAGCGCAGCGTAGGCCGTCTACCGACTACGTGGACTGACTATAATTTATAATCGAGACTAATAAACGCGCTGGATACTGGACTCTTTCAACCGATTGAAGGCTGGATGTATGGATTCTTCTGACTCTTTATTATAATATACTACCCGATTAGGGTACTAAAATTACGAGATAAATAAATATATCATCATCCCGAATTACGGCCGAGTTGCATCGACCGTGGTCACGGGTAGACTGACTCTGAGTGGTGGCCCCGTGGCGAAAAGCGCTGTCTCGGTGGACCCATACAGCGGTGGGGTAACGATTTTCTGAAGTTTTGCCGCTGAACCTAGATGATAATGGCAGGGATAATATAATTGGCGAAAGAGGGAGGAGTTTTACGCTCTGCAGTGGGCTGAAATAAGCTTATTATGATGGTGGTTTCACCACAGCAAATCACAATACTTATAGCTAGAGCTACTTCAGCTCCCACATCATATAAAGCGATCATAATATACAGAAAACTGAAGGTGTAGAGATAATCCAAATGCTGGGCTTCCAGCTGAAGACTTTCGGAGCAATAGAAGTATTACCATCACCACGCTGAATGGTAACGGAATAGTTAATATTTTTAGCAGATTATTGAATTGCCCACATATCTAAATATATATAAATTACGCGTCACGTTGTTTGTCCGCGATGGACTCCTAAACTATTTTACCGATTTTAACCAAATTTTGCACACTAAGTGCAGTTACAACGGTGTTATGTGATATGGTTATGTGTGGTACAACATGATAAATAGGTTAATTTATATCTCAATTTATAATCGCATTTGTAGTTCTAAAATCTGTCCGTACCGGGGCGAAGCCGGGGTGGGCAGCTAGTCAATAATCTACATATACATATATATTATACAAATAAATAAAATTGGAGTGTCTGTTTGTAATAACCGTTTTTAGGGTTCCGTATCTCAAAAGGAAAAAACGGAACCCTTATAGGATCACTTTGTTGTCCGTCTGAATGTATGTCAAGACTCTTTATCTCGGGAACGCGTAAAGATATCGAGTTGAAATTTAAACTGTATACGTATATCTATGATCTCTTGCTTTTGTGTAAAAGAAAAACTTCTCAGTTACCGTATAAAAAGTTAGAGCCGTTTATGTCGTAAAAAACCGCATATTTCGACATTCACAATAGTCATAACCTACAGGGTACTTCCCGTTGATATAGAACTATGAAATTTGGCGAGAAGCATTGTCTCAAAGTACACATATAGGAATAAATCTGAAAACTTTAGTTTTATTTAAATTACAAAAAATAGGGCCTAGATTCACAAAATATGGGTTGAAAATTCAAAGTGAGTGAATCTTCTCATGTAAGGTATCAAATAAAAGAGCTTCATTGGCACATGCTAAAACAGATATTTAATTATTTTAAAAATGTGTCTTTTTTAATGTATGACAAGATAAGTAAAAAAAAAACTTTTTTGTCTATAATATAGTATAGAGATTTTAACAATTTCCCAATTTTGTGAAATTTTCTAGATTTGTATAGAACCCTCGGTGTGCGCGCCTGACTCGCTCTTGTCCTGTTTATTTACTACATGCATATATATATGGTACATTCACCAAAATAACATTTTTTACAATTTTTGTCTGTCTGTCTGTCTGTTTGTTCCGGCTAATCTCTGAAATGTTGGCTAGACTAGTCCAGATTGATGGCCAGCTATCACTCTGACCAATGGGAAACACCCGATTTTGACGGGACTTTTATTGGCAGTTAGCTGACGTAATAAGGAGTAACTTAAGCTACGTTAATCGACTGTTAAGCGGAACGAAGTTCGCCGGATCAGCAAGTAATAATTATAATTAATGTTTAGATTTGACAACCCAAACGATCAACCCTACTGTCGCTCAGTAGATGATTGTTCGTATAAACTAATTGCAAATACCTACAAGTTCAAAGACTGATTCGAACAGTTGTTAATTGATATGCCAATTGCATTTCTGGATTTCCAACGATAGCAAGCATTTCAGTAAATGTTTCGCTCAAAGCGTAGTTTGACTAGATTACTAGTTTCTCGCTTGGAATTATCGAAGTTAAGCAATGTTCTGCACGGTCCGTCTTCGGATGGGTGACCGCGGGTAGCATTTACACTGAGCGCTACCGTGGCTCGGATGACACGATAAATTGTAAGTCTTCAGGCGGCTTAAAAACTCTGACACTAGGGCTTGCCACACGGCCTATACGAAATTACTTAGTGAATGTTTGGAACTCCAAAGTGTGGTTATATTATTATTCAAAGTTCTCAGGTTTTAGACCATTTCCTACGAAAAACGAGTGCTGTTCCTCGTTGAGATAAAACTTCTACTCTTTTGCTTTAATTTTTATAAAATTGAGAAGTTCAAAGTTCTAACACAATTAAAGTTTTTCTTTCCATCCATCAGCCGAAGGCCATCCACTGCTGGACATAGGCCTCCCCTATGGATTTCCAATAAGACGAGTTGGAAGCGACCTGCATTCCCTGCAGTCTTAGTTATATCATCAGTCCACCTAGTCGTTAGACGTCCTACACTACGCTTGCTGGTACGTGGTCTCCATCCGAAAACTTGAGATCCCATCGGCCATTCGTTTTTCGAACTATGTTTCCTATCTACTGCCATTTTAACTTGATAATCGCTGGGCTAAAAATGGTCCAAATTCCAGTTTTGTTATGGTTCCAAAAATTTAGACGTAGTAAAAAGCTATTTAAAATATCAGTTAAACTAGCTAATAAAACTGGCTAGTAAACCTTGGTAGTTATACCGCTAGTTTCAAATTTACGCCAAAGTTAGGAAATTCATAGCTAATTAGGAGGTAGCGCTCACTACCGGGAATTAATTTAGTGGGAGTGCAATGACTTTGCTCAGAGCTTAATTCTAACATATTTCTCTGTACTATTCATAGTTCTATTGTTGTCCTTTACTAAAATAAAACAAGAAAGAGAGCGCACTAAAATGCTGTCAAAGTATGGTCAATGCTGAATCAACATTAAGAAATTAAAAAACTTAACACCAAATTAAGCAGCTTCACTTACGCCCTTAAAGAACTCAGACTTGCTACAGATTTACCGACAGTCAAAAGTGCTTATCATGCTTTTGCGTCCTCGTGGCTCCAATATGGAATTATTTTATGGGGGAATAGTGTAAACGCGCATGAAGTATTCATAATACAAAAAAAATGTATTCGTATTCTCGCAAATATAAAACCTCCTGATATTACCAAACCTAAATTCCATAAACCATACTTTATAAAACTTGAAATTATGTCCCTGGTATTTATTTATATATTTGAAGTATACAAATTTGCCAAAAAGCACCCTGACTATTTTAAGCGTCTGATGATAACAAAGCGTCTGATAAATCGCATAAAATTAGATCACAATATAGACATAAACTCGTAGAACCAAAGTCTACCTTAGCAATGCACAGTTCTGGCCCTAAAATATTAATTTCTATGGCTATAAAAATATTCAGTAAATTGCCAAATAATCTATAAGATATCGAAAAAGAAAACTGTTTCATAAAAAAACTAAAAATAATCCTTTAATCGAAATGCTATTACACAATAGACGAATTTTCTAACGATTATCTAGAAAACATAATAATAAATCGTTCCAATACAAATAAGACCGCAAGCATAAAATTGCCATACCATTTGACCCTATAAGAGGTCATATGTATCACTATTAAAACATGTTAACATGTTAATTTTATTATACAGGGCTATTTCTAATCAATTAGCATACTTTTAGGGGCTTATTCTGTACATCAAAACTAACAACTTTTGATCTGCGGCTTTTGTCAAAACTAAAAAATTAAAATATTGGTCCATTGAAAAATATTGTTCACCCGCGACAAAATGGAACAACTGTTTTTTTTGAGTTTTGATAAAAGTCGCAGAACAATAGTTGTTAGTTTTGATGTGCAAAATAAGCCTCTAAAAGGATGCTAATTGATTAAGAACAACCCTGTATAATTATATCTGCTCAAGGTGCGAGATACTTAATTCAAATATTAATACCTACGGCACCGAAAAAAGATAGCTCTCAATGCATTCTTAGTAAGTCTAAGTATGTACCTTATTATCAAATATTCCGGGTTTTGGCTAATCTCACAGCAGAATGCCTTTATCGTTACTCATTTTGTGGTGAAATTCAGTTCAGCATGTAGTAACATTTAGTATTCATGATGAGTTTAATTTCAGCACATAAAGAACTGTGAGACATTTCTAAATCTGTTAGTGTGTGGACGGAAATACAGGGTTTTCTACTTACCCTAAACTAAGCCGAAAGTGGTGATTAAGGCCATGATTATGAATAATTTTTACTTTGGGGCTAATCTGGAATTCGATCGGAACCTTGTCACGCTACGCTGCGCTTACTAGTATATGGTCTCGTCTCGAGAATTTTACTTACACGCCATTATAATAACGATAAGTCCGATGTGGCTAGCTGGCTTGGCTGTTCTGTATCATTGTAACGTGTATTATAACTACAACCAGTCAAAAACAAATAAACAAAGGTAAAGGTGACATTCTCAAACTAAGGAAACACGAAAGAATACTGAAAAAAATTCAGACGCTTTTGATAAGATGCATAATATTTATAATTATTATAGGCATTGTTATAGGCCTAGCAACTCATGTTTTGATTTTTACCACTGTGTGTGACATAATTTTGACAGTGACAAGTACACATGGATGTAAAATACTTTCGCGAAACTCAATACGACCTCTTTGGGAATTCCTCACGGACGCTTCGATGGTATATGATAGGTTGGAAAGTCTTCGAATAATAAGCCCTGCTTTGTAAATATTAGAGAGCCTACCTATAATATTTATTTGTTTAAAAAAAAGTCTTGGCGTCTTGGTTTTGAACATTGTTGCCGATTGACTTCTTTCTTATCTTACATCCATGGATCCATAACATATGGCACATACTGTACTGTACCAGCCTTTTTAGTAGTCCACTGCAGGACGTAGGCCTAACCCACAAAGGGTGATTGGGCCATATCCACCACGCGGGCCCAGTGCGGGTTGGTGGATACACATACGCCATCGAATTTCTTCTATGGACGTATGCAGGTTGCCTCACGATGTTTTCCTTCACCGAAAAGCCTGTGGTGTGAATTTCCGTACATAAATTCCAAAGAACTCATTGGTACGGGACCGGGGATTCGAACCCACGACCTCACGATTGTAAGGCGGGTGTCACTACCTCTTGACCACCACGGCGTTTTTGACTACCATGGCACATAGGATGTGCCTAATGGTGGTCAGTATGGCAATAATATATAACTAAAAAATGTGTGGTTTTGTATCAACTGTTTGATTACGAAACACTGTGTCGCATCGAATTAAGTTGTTTTTAGGGTTCCGTACCTCAAACGAAAAAAAAACGGAACCCTTATAGGATCACTTTGTTGTCCGTCTGTCCGTCTGTCCGTCTGTGTGTATGTCAAGACTCTTTATCTCGGGAACGCGTAAAGATATCGAGTTGAAATTTAAACTATATACGTAAACCTATGAATTCTTGTAGTTGTGTAAAAGAAAAGCTTCTCAGTTACCTTATAAAAAGTTATAGCCATTAATGTCGTAAAAAACCGCATATTTTGCACTCACAAAAATAAAAACCTACAGGGTACTTCCCGTTGACATAGAACTATGAAATTTGGCGAGAAGCATTGTCTCAGAGTACACATATAGGAATAAATACATTTTTATTTACATCCCAAAAATAGTGCCTCAAAATTCACAAAAAATTGGTTCATAATTCTGTCTTAAGTGAAAATAAGTTCAAATATAAATTTATATGTAAATGTATAATTGTATAAATATAAAACATCAAACTTAATAGCAATCAAATCAAATAAGTTGTAAAATCAATTCTTAATTCTTATTATTTATTAATTCTTATTCGATATACCCTCGGGTACTTGTCTTGAGTGGAAGCGTTTTCGTAGTGGCTTTCTAAATAAATTCAAATTAATTGTAAAAAGTGAATGAAAATACCTTAATTGCATACCAGTACGTGCACAAAGGAATAATAATCTTATTCATCGGAAAAGTTTCGAATTAAACTCGTATGTAACGTTAAAAAACCAGTGTTAAGTGCCAGATTTATCTACGTTGGTTCGGTGTTAGTCGATATTGTTCACACAAGTACCCTCTGCTGTTGAATTGCGACTGATAGCGTGAACTTACTAAACCTAATATTCGACATCTGATTTATCGGCTGGTTAGTCGAGCGGCTTGAGGTGTCGCTCAAAGTATGCTGTTTCATACACCGAGTGATCGAGTCCCGATGTGGTGATTTATTTTTGTATGACAAATACCTAGGACAGCAGCTTTAAATTCGACACACATACTTGGCAGTACTATTTTGCTACCTATAGTGCCAGCCAGCACATATCTGATTTTATTTTCTCTTAATATTGAGAATCGTGAAAATGTCGTCCAAACAAAATGTATGTGCTGGATGTTTGTCTGTCGTCAAAGGAAGAAAATATGTGAAATGTTCGGTTTGCAGACAGATATATGACTTCGAGTGTGCAAATATTTCCGAAAAGCATTATTCTAGCCTTAATCCACCTACGTCGCTTGACTGGAAGTGCGAGTTATGCAAGAACAAAGTGCCCAGAAAAGATAACAGCAACACTCCGGTCCGTGTTCGGGTGGAAGAGGGTGGATCTAGTAGTATTACCACTCCAGTGCCTATTTACAGTCCTGACGCTCAAAGCCAAATCAACCTGGACCTTTCCCCTGCTGAGCTATTTTCTGATGTGAACATGATTAAGGCGATTTCGGATCAAGTTATGAGGGCAGTTAAGATGGAATTACCAAAATTGCTGGCTTCAGTTATTAAAACAGAACTGGAACCCATTAGGAATGACATCCAGACCTTAAAAGAACTCAAAAAATCTGTTTCGGATCTCAGTTCACAGCATAGTGATATGAAGAAATCCATCACTGAGCTGCAAAGTTCAAATGATCAGCTAAAAACTGAAAATTTTGCTCTACGCACTGAAATTAATGATCTATCTGATAGGTTGAATAACTTAGAGCAGCATCTACGGGAGAAAAATCTTGAGATTCATGGCATACCTGAGCACCGCTCTGAAAACTTAGCTAGCGTCCTACAACAATGCGCGAATGTTGCCAACTATCAATTAAATTCAGAAGATGTTGTCAAATGTACAAGAGTGGCGAAACAAAATAAGGACAGCAAGCTACCTCGCACTATCATCGTTAAGTTTAAGAGCGTCCAGCACCGTGATGAATTCTTCTCTGCGGTGCATCGATACAATAAATCCCACCCTAAGGATAAACTCAATACCAACCTGTTGGGATACGCGGGTGACAGGGCTCCTGTTTACAAATCTGAGCATCTCTCACCCCAAAATAAAGTACTGCATGCCCAAGCTAGAAAGAAAGCAAAATTGGCGTCGTTTAGATTTGTGTGGGTGCGTAATGGCCGCATATATGTTAGAAAGGATGCCACCTCTCAATATATTCTCATAAGAAATGTCAAGAGCTTAGATTTAATCAAGTAAATTGATTTGTTGGGACACTTTATTGTCATTGAACATTTTAATTTTGTAGTCATGTTTTTTTTTTTATAACATAAGGTATAATACTTACTTGAAATGTATTTTTTTTTTAACAAGGTATTTTATCTAGAGTATTCATTTTTAAAAGATTACTGATTGACTACAACTGTGATGTGATTGATTCAGATATATTATTGTGTATTATTTATGTTCAACAATATTTGTATCATTATCATGAAGTAACTCTAACTGTTTTGATTATAACGTATAAATTAATTCACACTATTTTTCTTTTTGGTACTTTTGTTTAATTACATAAATGAATGGTATGTCCTAGGTATAGTCTCTTATGGCTTTATCTATTTTTTATCAAAATTTGCGTGGTTTACGAACCAAGGTTAATGATGTATATAATTCATTACTATGTCAAAACTACGATGTGATATGTCTCTGTGAAACATGGTTGGATGATTTAATTGACTCTTCTGAAATTATTGACAATCGGTATCAGGTGTTTCGTTGCGATCGTTCGAAATCATTTAAAACGAAATTTGATAAACATCATGGCGGGGGTGTTTTACTCGCTATCTTAAAAAAATATGACGTTCATTTGAAATTAGATTGGCAACTAGACTCAATAGAAAACTTATGGGTGCAAATCAAAATTAACAATAGATTAATAATGAACCTCTCTACGGTATATCTACCAAATTACTTACCATCTTCTACTTATATTGATTATCTGAATAGATGTCAAGAAGTGCTTTGCTCTGCAAGCTGTCCTACTTGTGTTATCGGTGATTTTAACTTGGGAGACTTAAAATGGTCGAAGGAATTAGGATGTCCACTCTCTTATAACTGTGATAAGTCAAGGGCCCTCTCTGAAATGTTGCAGTCAACTGCTCTGCATCAACTCAATGACATTTACAATCATAACAAAAGATTATTAGACTTAGTTCTCTGTGATAAGCCGGAAGTTTGTACTGTGTCGAAAGCTTCAGCAATTAGTCGTTTAGACGAACATCATCCCCCAATAGAGTTGATCTATCGTTGCTCTCTCCCAACACTATTGGTAAACAGAGAAGTAGAGAAGCTTTGTTTTTACAAAACTGATTACGAAAAATGTATTATCGAGCTGAATTTAATCGATTGGGACCATGAAGCTAAAACTTTAAATAGCGAAAATTTTGTTCAATTATTTTACAACAAACTTTATTTAATTATAGAAAAAAATACTCCAAAAAGTAAGACTCGTAACTCTAAATTTCCTGTATGGCTCTCTAAAGAACTCATTCTATTGCTTAAAAGAAAGGATAAGTATCATAATAAATTTAAGCGTTATGGCAACCCTCGTGATTATGATACTTATTCTTATTTTCGAAATGTTGTGAAGGAAAGCATGGATAACTGCTACAAAATTTATATTAAACGTATTGAAAACGATTTATCTAATAACTTAAAAGCCTTTTGGCGCTATACGAAAAGCAAGCGAGTAACTAATTCTGTGCCAAGGCAAATCAAGCTATCATACCGTGTAGCGGATACTGGTGGTGATATTGTGAACTTGTTTGCTGACTATTTTTCATCCGTATATAGCAGTCCGTCTGATGGTCAGTATTGTCCTAACTTTGAGCCTACAAGTTTTTCAACTTACTCTATTTGCATATCGGAAAAAGACTTGCTGGCTCGGTTAAAAAATCTTAACACTACAAAGTCTGCGGGGCCCGATGGTATCCCTCCAATATTTGTACGACTTTGTGCTCCAGCTTTAGTTAGGCCCTTATCATTGATATACACCAAGTCCTTGACTGAAGGCATTTTCCCATCGTTATGGAAATTAGCAAAGATAACTCCTGTCTATAAGTCTGGGGATAAATGTGATGCCACTAATTACAGACCTATCAGTATCCTCAGCTGTTTTGCTAAAATTTTTGAAGGGATAGCATATGATCATGTCTACAATCATATAAAACATCGTCTAAATTCTAATCAACACGGTTTTGTCACTAATAAATCTACAGTCACTAATCTCCTAGAATATGTTACCTATATTAGTGAGTCCTTTGAGGATGGCATCCAAACAGATGCAATTTACACGGATTTTGCTAAGGCCTTCGATCGAGTAGACCACCCGACTTTGCTGAAAAAGTTGTGTCGCTTTGGTATACATGGTACTCTACACAGATGGATAAGCTCTTATCTATTAAATAGATCTCAATTAGTATCATTGTATGGCTATGATTCTGTACCATTCATGGCTTCATCGGGTGTACCACAGGGCTCAAATCTGGGCCCCTTATTATTCTTAATCTTTATTAATGATTTATTAGATCTGCTGAATAGTGAGTTTTTGGCATATGCTGACGACATCAAGATATTTAGACGAATTTACTCTGGACATGATTGTGTGCAGCTTCAAGAGGATCTTGATATAATTAATGATTGGTGTGTTGTAAATTTAATGTCACTTAATGTAAGCAAATGCCAAGTAATTAGTTTCACTAAAAATAAATCACCTGTCATTTTTGATTATCACCTAGATGGAAGAATTCTGAGTCGTGTTGAGTTTGTTCGCGACTTAGGTGTCATGTTTGATGCTACGCTTTCTTTCAGGACACACTATGATTATATTGCTAATAAGGCAAATAGGATGTTAGGATTTATTATTCGGACAGCCAAACCATTCAGAAACAGTGCCTCTTGGATTATATTGTATAACAGCTTGGTGAGGTCCATTCTCGAATATTGTTCGTCAGTATGGTACCCAATTTATGATACGCATATTGATAGACTTGAGTCTATTCAGCGTAGATTCCTAAGGACATTATGTAGTAGGCTAGGTCTTAGGCGTAGGATTGGGGAATACTCCGACAGGTTAATAAAGTTTCAAATGAAGAGTCTTGAAAGCCGTAGAATGGTCTCAGACCTCTGTATTTTGTACAAGATCGTCAACGGAACACTTGGTAAAGAATTGCTTAAGAAAGTCGATTTTAAAGTTCCCTCTCGTTCTGTTCGTAAATTCCAGTTGTTTAATGTACCAGCGGCCCTAAATAATGTGTCTCGAAACAGCCCTGTGAGTAGGATGTGCCGCGCTTACAACCATTTGAGTGTCCCTGTAGACATTTTCTCACGTAGTTTTTATGCCTATAAATTGTCAATTGTTAATTCAATCAAATAATTTATGATTTTAGTTTTGTTTTTGTACTACTCTTTTTGTTTATGTATTAATCTATTATTGTTTATGTAACTTTTTTTTTCTTTTATTCACTTGTCCACTAAATATAAGCTGTGTACGGTTATCATTGGACATTAGGTTTAGAAAGTTTGGCTAAAATTTAAATTGTAACATAGTTATAAGCTTAATGTCTGTTACCGAACCAATTGTAATAAAATAAAATAAAATAAAATTAAAGCAACAGTTTATATCTCAGTATTTACTCATATATAAACTAGATGGCGTTGGCGTCAAGTTAGCCCGCGGTATTAACTTTCTATGCGTTCCGGAGATTTTTGATTTATTGCAAACATATGAATTCAATTAAATTCATTTCCTGACTCGAAAAACTCAAGTAAGTGAGTGAAGTACAATTATAAAAAACTTCATCTGCAATGCTAAAACAAGTTTACGTGCTTGTACGGAACCCTCGATGTGCGAGCCTGACTCGTACTTGCCCGGTTTTTTCTCCCTATTTTGGTTCACCGTCAGTCATTGAGCCAAAGCCCCGTACAAAAAAGAACATGTCCTTTAGTGATAAGACAAAACTAATACGAATTATAATGACCTCGTTGACAGGGATATTTCGCGATATTCATTAAATAAAGATTCTATAGTTCTATTTGATATGTTGTTTCGAAAATTCACCTCAAGCTGGGTATTTCTATCATATTCGCATACTTGACGTTACGTTATGAAGTTAATTAAATTGATTTTAATTAACCCCTGTTGAGTTAAAATTAACAGTTCTTCGAAACGCCCGAGGGGCTTAATATTGCTCATATATTTTTGGAAGGATATTGTTTTATCATTAATTCCTTCGTTCCAGACATAAATGACGTCCACTGTTAGACATATGTCTCCGCTATAAATTTCCAATTAGACCGGTTGGAATAGATTTGCATCCAGCGCGATCCTACAGTAGCCAGCCCACCAGACTTACGCTGCGGTTGCCGGTAGGTACGTGGTCTCCACTAGAGAACGTTTTCACCTCATCGATAATCATTCATCTGTTCTCTGTGCCCTGTCCATTGCCATTTTAAGTTGCCCTATGTCGTTTACGGTTTAACAAAACGTTAGTTTCCTGGTTGGTTGGTTGGACCCTGGCGGCCATATTGTGTACGCGTTCTGCCGTTCGGCTTCGCATTTCCTCCCGCTCGCTCTCGCAGCGCGAGTAACTGGCGGGAGCAGCAGAAAAAGCGAACCCAAATGTCAGAACTCAACGAGTACACAATACGGCGTTGGATTCGACCCCTGGCCGGGTACATATTTGGAAAATGAATTTATATATTGTGTTGAATGATAGACGTAGCCGATAGAAAGATGTAGCCGTGGTGGTCTAGAGGTAGTGACACCCGCCTTACAATCGTGAGGTCGTGGGTTCAAATCCCCGGTCTCGTACCAATGAGTTCTTTGGAATTTATGTACGAAATTTCACACCACTGGCTTTTCGGTGAAGGAAAACATCGTGAGGCAACCTGCATACGTCCGTAGAAGAAATTCGATGGCGTGTGTGAATCCACCAACCCGCACTAGGCCAGCGTGGTGGATATGGCCCAAACACCCTTCGTGGGTAGGCCTACGTCCTGCAGTGGACTATTAAAAAGGCTGGTACAGTACAGTACAGTTGAATTATAGCAGCTGCTCTAGTCTTTGTATGTATTTTGTATTTTTGTGGTATTTTGATATGTAACAAAAAAATACTTTTTTTTTAATTGAAAGTGATAATGTTCAGCTAAACGGTACAGATTGGTCGAAATGTAAAAAAAAAAAATGTAACATATAGCCTTTGTCGACTTAGGTACCTATTCAATTGTCACGTGAAAACCAGAATGAAATTATTGTGTTGAAATTCTATTATTTATTTTTTGTACCTAACTACTGATGTAATAAATAACGAATATATATATACTGATGTAATAAATAATGAATAGCGTGTGTGTGACTCATTTCAGCTCCACTGAATTGAATTGGAAATATTGTTAAATTGTTTAACCATTATTTAAATTACAATGAACTGCACATAAATAGGCATTTGCTGTACACAAAACCCTTAGGTACACTTTGTGGCAGATGTTTATTGAATGAAAATAGTTTCCAAAAATGTTACTCTAAGTACACAGAAATTTGTTTTATATAGGGTAAATAATCTAAAACTACATAAACTACTATGACATAAAAAGCAATTGGATCATCCATAAACTCTAGAAGGTCTAAAGATAATCAAAATGCTCAAGGCCACTGCCAGTTGGCAGCATTGCCACGCTGAATGGCAATGCTTATTTATACGTTGAGCCAAATAAACACCAGCATTTTGGTCACGCATGACAGAAAATAAGCGGACACGATATTTAGACAAGTGTATCCAATAAAAAAATCATGTAAAATAGGGCCAAGACGAGACTACAGTTCGCACTATCAAAAAGTTATCAGATCTAATGTAGAGCCAAACTTCTATCTCTATAAGACCACAGCTCGGACACTCCGCAATTTTTCATACAAAATCTGCTGTCTTACGCACACTACACAGTACTTTCTCACAGACAACACACATACGCACGGTCGCTACACGTGCATTTGTGTGCGGATCGACTATGGTTGTCAGTTGTCAGTGATCATCACGACGTGCGAACATGCCGCGTGAGTGAGACAGCTGCGTATTCAATGACAAAAATTAATATAAATTTAGTGCTTAATAAAGTATAACAATTATTCAATTTGGAAGCATTTTAACAAATAACCGGTCTAGTTCATTTGAAAGAAAATACCAAAAGGAAGTTACCAAATAATGTAAAAAAGTTCTTCTTTATCCGGGAAGGGGAACATTAAAATGTATTGTTTTGTTACGTATCATTGATATTCAACCATACACAATACAAGTCTTCCCTAATGTCACAGTCTAGGTATTTTTATTAGAAAATCCGCCCCCCAGTGCAGCCCGCGTGCAGAGTACACGATCGGTACGTGAACCGCGGGGTGAAAGTGAGGAAGACTCAAACGGGTGGGGGGTAACGAGTGACCGTTCTATACGTAGTATTATTATATTTTCTTTGATAAGACCTAACTCTACAAGCTCCTACTGCGCAAAATTATTATACCTTCGTCAATATATTATGCCTCTTGGATGTCGTCTCCTTTATGAGTGTCGGTTAAAAATATGATATCAACGTTTCGGTTTTCATAAAATAATATTTACATTATACACGTGAAACTTAACTAGATGAGGCGCTGTTACGTGTTTAATATTTTATTAAACACTGCAGTACCATCTCCAGTAATTGCCCTACAAGAAACATCCACGATAAAGATTACTTTTCATACTTACCTCATAAAAAAACGCAAATTCTCATCCAATTTTTCGACAGTGTTTACGATTATGCCTCCCTCTACGACATGTAAAGTAAACATTATTACACGTTTAATATCGCGACACGGAGGCATATTGTCATCGTAAAATTATGCGCAAACGGTAAAAGAAAAGCGGCCTTGTAATAAAAATGTAAAACGGTTGAAGTCATTTGGGCGGCGGCTTCGGAGAAATTTGTGATGGTAGAAGAGTAAATGAGGGACTAATCGTGTCTCCGCTAAAAAAATTTAAATTCATACTGTTTTTTTCTTGGGAAGAGATCTTCCCCATTTCCTTCCATGAGTCGCGATCCATCGCAACCTCTTGCCAACCCCTCTCGGATGACTCAAGATCGTCACGCCAGCGTGTGTTGGGCCTTAAAGAAAAAACCGGACTAGTGCGAGCCAGGCTCGCACATCATGGTTCCGTACAAATCCAGAAAATTATACGAAATTGGGAAGTAAGTTGTTAAAATTTCTATACCTAACACGATACGATTTACTCACTTTGAATTTTGAACCCATATTTTGGGAATTTAGAAGCCCTATTTTTTGTGATTTAAATAAAAATGTATAGTTTTCAGACTTATTCCTATATGTGTACTCTAAGACAATGCTTCTCGTCAAGTTTCATAGTTCTATGTCAACGGAAAGTACCCTATAAGTTTTGATTTTTGTGAGTGTCGAAATATGCGTTTTTTTACGACATAAACGGCTCTAACTTTTTTAAACGATAACTGAGAAGTTTTTCTTTTACACAACTGTAAGATACCATAGATAGACGTAGGTATACTCGTATAGTTTAAATTTCAATTCGATATCTTTACGCGTTCCCGAGATAAAGCGTGAGAGATAGACATACATACAGACGGACAACAAAGTGATCCTATAAGGGTTCCGTTTTTTTCGTTTTAGATACGGAACGCTAAAAATATAAATGTTTAAAATCTATGAGCTTACATTTTATTCAAATGTAGTTATGAATCATCTTGTCAGTTTTTAAGTAACTGGAAAAATCGCTTTGAAATCGGACCATTAGTTTGTGAGACAATATGATGACACAGAGGTATACAGAATATTGCTTTTCGAAGTGCAGGAACTTCCAAAACTTTTTATACTCTTCATTGTGAACAGCTGTTACTATGTGACGATCTGCGAAATCTCTTATAACAAATCAGCTGTTCCATATAAAATCTTCATTGACTTTACAAAATTAACAATTTTTACTACCCATAACATATTGTAAAAATCATTCGTAATGATTACACACAGCCAGCTGGATCTTCACAAGGTGTGAGGTTGCACTTTGCAAAACAACACCTTGTGAAGATCCAGCTACAACCTTGCTTGCTTTTGAAAAAAAACTTTGCTTGTGAAGATTTTAAGCTCACAGTGAAACATATTTATAAGCACGAAAGTAGTCCTAATGATAAGGAAAGAAATGGTATTAATAGGACGTTCAACGTATGTACTTACTTACAAGTTACAATCAGTAGATAAGAGATACGCCGACTCGTATGAGTCGAGTCTTCTTCTTCTTTTTAGTTTTGGCGTCGCATTATTGTGCATTTGCCAGTGTCAAGTATTAAGTTTTAATAATTTTTGATGATATTTTATCAAAATAGTCACTGTCGTAGTCTCGTCATAGTCCAATAAAGTCGCTGTCAAGTCCAATTCATACCTCAGTAAAGCAGTGGAGACTTTACTAGAGGCGTCTATGGAGTTTTGGTAACAACACGGAACAACATGATACGTCACATTATATCACTTGCCTACACTCATGCACGTAAATCAGCTCATAATCAACGAAATACCACCATTTTTCACTAATTATTACTGATAAAAACACAAGTTTAACAAAACAATACAATGAGGCAACATGATTTTTCCGCGTTCCCGCCAAAACTCCGAGTCGATTCGTACATAGAGAGACAAATAAAAATAAAAACACAAAGCAATATTTCAAATTGCGAACCGTTTCGGCTACCCACAAACAGAGCATCAATAAAGAGGAAAGCGTTTCTATGTTGATTGCGCACCTCTAAGCTTAGGCTAATTCCGCACTCATGTTTATTCCGCCGGATCGCTGAATAATGTACGCAACACCGACAATTTCGGGTCACGACTCATTTGCGAACACGGTTTCAATGTTTGGAACAATTTTTAACAAATTGGGACATTTTTTTGGGACACTGTGGGGGAAGTTTTAACATTACTTAGAATTTTATTATTTATTAATGGGATAAATTACATATGTGCTTGATATGATGCCATGAAATAATTTATAAATAGCTATGCGCGAATTTTTTTTATTGGTTTTTTGTTCAATAAATGCTTAGATAACTAGTAACACTATACCTTAAGGCTGTCTAGGTAGGTATAAAGGACAGGTCAACGAACAAATGGTGACCCAAACGCTTGACTACCTGATCTGTTTAATTCACTCATGTTTATTCTTTACCGTTGAATAATAATGTACAAACACGGTTTCAATGTTTGGACCATTATATAAAAAATGCAAAATCGATGCTACCCGGGCGATACGAACTTACTTTTTTATATATATTAAGAACATTTTTTTACAAATTAGAATTGATTTAATTTATTATGTGTTTTTAATTCGTCACGTAGTAGGTGCGTGGGTCGGACGCGGCCTATTGTCATGACTGTTTAATTGCGGTCGGGTAATTTAACAGGGCCGTTTGTTTGTCTCGCTCGATCGCCTCGTGCTTACAACGTGTGGAAAACCATTATTTCGTATTTAGTATAGAATTACAACTCAGTGTTTTATAATAAATTTCAAATCATATAAATTGTAACTAGCTGACCTGGCGAACTTCGTTTCACGCTAAATATCTTTATAAATTATTTCTTTAGTTTTTCGTAATATATTTTTGCAACTGTCAGTGGAGTTATTTAGTACTATTCCTTAATTGCTTTGTACAATTCAATAAAAAAAATTTAACGGATAAAAGTGCCTTTAATAACACTACTACTACATAAAAAGCAATTGGATCATCCACAGATCCTTGAAGGTCTAAATATAATCCAAATGCTCAAGCCATTCAATCACTAGCTACCTTGCTTATAATAATTATAAGTCAAGTATTATGAAGTAAGTTACTATGAACTCGTGTACAATAGAGTAAGCGTAGCCTGAAGATGCAGTGGTGACAGTTTGTTTATTTTGTGCCGTCAAAATATGCTTTTTTTGCACTGTTTATTGCTATGGTTTATTGTCTTTTCATCTCTACCGTTCTTATTTGGATTTATAAAATAAAATTGAAAAAAATGTATAAGGTTTGCAGTAACTTGCTATTTACTGCTATAAAACATTGCCTAGTTTACACCACCTAAACTAGTAAACCACCTGGTTAGTTTGTTAGTCACCTATTTTTTTTTTAAATTAGAAATGTGGTTGGAACCGGCCTATTGTCATGACTGTTTAATTGCGGTCGGGTAATTTAACAGGGCCGTTTGTTTGTCTCGCTCAATCGCCTCGTGCTTACAACGTGTGGAAAACAATTATTTCTGTCGTGTTTTATTTCTAAAAATTTGTACATTAAAACTCGCGTGAGAATTCTTTATACAAAAGAAAACACCGGTTTTTACTGACGTATGATATCGCGGCCGGGCCGCTGGGAACCCGACCGGTTTCGGAGTAATTAGTATTCCTTCGTCAGGGAATACGCGCGCTCCCGTCGACTGGCGCACGCGCACTGGTCTGACTATTTACAGTCTTGCTTTTGTGTTTTATTTGGTATTTTTAACGGACAGGTGTAGGGTTTAGTAGTAGTTAAGTAATTAACTTCCTTAAACTAAATTACTTAACCACTAGGTACTACATAAAAATTATAGGACGAATCAAACTTCTTGGCGTCTTCTCGTGCAGCTGATATAACGAATTTGCTACTGCGCAATGACTTGCCTCGTGTTCACATACGCCAAGAAGTTTGATTCGGCCTATCACTGGATCATCTACATACATTTTAATATATAAAAATAATAAGTTCGTATAGGCCGGGTGGCTAGCCCTGGTGTCAGAGTTTTTAGGCCGCCTGAAGGCCTCTGACATAGCTAAATGGTTAAAAAACCGGGACCTACAATTTAACGTGTCGTCCGAGCCACGGTAGCGCTCAGTTGGAAAATGCCACCGCGGCCACCCATCCAAATACTGACCGTGCGGAACGTTGCTTAATTTCGGTGATCGCTGACAAACACCTAGTCAAACGCGAGTACGAGTTCTACAGATAATCCAAATACTCAAGCTTGCTGTCACTGAACAACATCACTATTCATATTTATTTATTGCATAACATGGGCTTACAAAGGTAAGTACAGGATGCAAATAACAATTTAAATGGGTAAGCTTTCTATGAACGGCTAATTAAATTACGCCTCACTTTCCTTTCAAACCTGCGAATGACAGCAATAAATGATAGTTTGTAACACTGTCTTAACAATATTAACAATACTGGGTGTTCGGATAGACGGACATTTTCGCAGTGTTGCTAATTTTGGCTATCTTGGGCTGAAACATTTACAATTTTACACACATTAGGCCCCATGAAAGTGCCATCGTGAATTTAATAGCAACGTAAAAAGTGTTGTCTCTATCAAATGCCTAAAGTGAAAAAGAAATAGAAATAATGCTAATTAGCTATTATAATTACGATAGAGCCTTCATAATTGGGCCTACTATTATACTACGCAGGCATATAAACTAGCTCGATTTACGCTTAAATATTTACTCTGTCATTTCATTATATTACCGTTTTGAACTTATTATGTATCTAATAAACGGTTTGTTTTGTCCATATTGTACAACCTTTGTTTAAAAAACGATTTGAAATTTATTTAAAAAAATAAAGTATATCAAAGATGCTGTTTGATCCAGTTTGTAATTTGAAATAGTACTTATCACTGCACACATTAAGTATAATTTAGAACGCAGTCTTTATCATAATACATTATTATGCTGCGAGTAAACAAATTGTATTACAGAAATTCATTAACCAAATAGCTATTTTCGAGTTTTTGAGGTATAGATTGAATAAAACCGATCATGACGCGAAAACAATATTTTCTTAACATCTGAACTCAACGCCGTTCTTTTCTGCTCGTTGCCGAACACTCTGTACAAACAAACAATTAAATACCCAACTATTTAAAACAATTAGGTACTGCCTATTAATGTTTGAATAGGAACCAAATTAAGTGAGTAAATAAAACGCTTTCAATATTATAATTAGAGGCCTAGAGGTATTTCAGGATTTAGATATTGTTTGTTTGAAAGGGTATAATCCTTAGAAATTGAATTTGGAAATACTGATCTAGGTAATTTGAATTCATTGCGGTTAGGCGGCGCGGATTCCGATTTAAATGTAAGATTTTTGGGCCAAAATGTAAAACTAGGTTTTAGAATGTTATCAATTAGATGGCAAAGTATTTGGGCACTGCTAATGACGTAGTTGAAACTTCGTAAACACAGCAGCGGAGTAACTATTGCATTTACCAATATTTTAAGGGTTTAATTTTGTACTAAGTTATCATTATGAACTAAAACGCAAAAATACGTTAAAACGCAAAAAAAAACACCTTTAGCAAGATATTTCGAACAGCTGTCTACAATTGTAGGATAGGTCCCGTGGTAATGCTGCTCATACAGATGCGTAAAATTAATCATGTGAATTAATTTAAAATACATTTATATTAAAGACTAGCTGCCCGCCCCGGCTTCGCTCAGGTACGATTGGCTAAAGAAGATAAATAGGAAGGATCTCTAATTTTTAGGGTTCCGTACCTCAAACGGAAAAATCGGAACCCTTATAGGATCACTTCGTTGTCCGTCTGTCCGTCTGTGTGTATATCAAGACTCTTTATCTCGGGAACGTGTAAAGATATCGAGTTGAAATTTAAACTGTATACGTATATCTATGGTCTCTTGCGGTTGTGTAAAAGAAAAACTTCTCAATTATCGTTTAAAAAATTTAGAGCCGTTTATGTCGTAAAAATCCGCATATTTCGACACTCACAAAAATAAAAACCTACAGGGTACTTTCCGTTGACATAGAACTATGAAATTTGGCGAGAAGCATTGTCTCAGAGTACACATATAGGAATAAGTCTGAAAACTGTACATTTTTATTTAAATTACAAAAAATAGGGCCTCAAAATTCACAAAATATGGGTTCAAAATTCAAAGTGAGTAAATCGTATCATCGTCATAATATGTAAGGTATCATATAAAAGAACTTCATTAGCACATGCTCAAACAGGTTTTTAATTATTTTAAAAATGTTTAATTTTCGATGTATGACGAGAAAAGTTAAAAAAAAAACTTTTTTGTCGATGGTTATAGTATAGAGATTTTAACAACTTACTTCCCAATTTTGTGAAATTTTCTGGATTTGTACGGAACCCTCGATGTGCGAGCCTGACTTGCACTTGTCCAGTTTTTTTGTACCAGAGATAGCGTAACTTTCCAACAGTGAAAGAATTTTTCAAATCGTTTCAGTAGTTTCGGAGCCTATTAATTTATTAACAATCAAATCTTTCCTCTTTATAATATTGATATAGAGGTATATCTTAAAATCATCTAAAAATTCGATATTTAACCAGTATTTGGCTAGCACGGTGGACAATGGTTTAATATTTATATCGACTTGCAAAAAGTAGGAGTTACTATGTTCGTCTGTGTCACAGACATATAAGAGTAAGCAGACCTAACATTATATAATTTATATAGTTATACTTTTATCTACGTCATGTCGTCTCTTTCTTCCTAGTTACTTAGTAATATGCGCTATCCTTTGTTTTCCCTTGTAGCAATACTAACTAACACATATAAAAAAGATGACGTGAAGCCGGCCGCCATATTGATGAGTGACGTTTGCGAATTCAATGACGATAACGTTCCGGAGTAATTGAGCAAAATATAAGTGGAATTTGTGTTAATAGCTGGTGAACTGGTGAAATAAAATGGTGAAATGCAGTGCGAATAATTGTAACAGTTCAACTTATAATAAAACACCTGGATTAAGTTTTTACCGGTAAATATTGCGTCTGTTTGTTTAGAGCAAGTTCTTATCGCGTTTGATTTTTAGTTTATGCAGTTAGAATGCTAAAATATTCCTATAAAACATACACAATAACGTTATTGAGTTGTTTCTAATACCTATAGACTTCGTCGCTTTGACTAGTTTTGTATATTAATTATTTTTCAAATAACGCAACCATACTTTGACGTCTCATGTACTTGTAAAATTACGAAGGGTCGGACTGGGTCGGACTCAGTCTGAATATTAATTTATTTCGTTTTATTAGATAATATTTTTAAAATACACTATGATAGTAATGTATGGATTGAGGTTATTGGTGATTAAAGAACTACATACCAATGTCATAGAATAGAAGTCTAATATAAGGTACCTGTTATATTATTATAAATTATAACCTAAATTGTTATTATAAGTATCTATTGGATTGGCCCATATGCACGTACTGTTGAGTATAGACCTGCTATAGCCCATACCTGTTTTGAATATTGACATGGTTTCAGGTTTCCGAAAGATGATAACCTAGAGAAAATTCGGTTGCAAAACGTAAACCGTCCAGACTGGCAGCCTTCTTCGAGCAGTGTTTTGTGTTCAAATCATTTTGAACCACACCTAAAGGACATAAGTGCATTTTGTACTGTACTTCGGCCTGGGCGATCCCAACTTTATTTGAAGCTAATTCAAGTATAATACATCATTTGAATATCAATTTTCCTTCCATGTTAACTGTTCTTTTTTAGGGTTCCGTACCTAAAGAGTAAAAAACGAGACCCTTTTACTAAGACTCCGCAGTCCATCTGTCTGTCACCAGGCTGTATCTCATGAACCGTGATAGTTAAAATGTTATTTTCACAAATGGCGTATTTCTGTTTGGCGCTATAACTACAAATACTAAAAACAAACTTAAAGGGGGGCTGCCATACAGCAAACCTGAATTTTGAGCCGTTCTTCGCTCAATTTTTCATACTTTATTTATTTGATACACAAAACAGATAACAATCAAATTCTTATTTTAGACTTAGTAGCTAAATTTTACACTGGATTGTCATCCATGGTATGTGTATACAGGAAACCAAAAATTAGAAATCAAAATCAATATTAATAACATAATGGTGAGAGGTAGATTCTTGAAATATTCACAGAATATTTAGTTAAATAATTAATATTTAGTTAGTGCTGGGCACGCTGCCAACTGGCAGTGGGCTTGAGCATTTAGATTATCTTTAGACCTTCAAGGGTCTGTGGATAACCCAATGCTTTCTATGTAGTAGTGTAGGTAGTTTTTATCATTTTTGATGGTGTGAAGACAGCTAAAGATGCCAGAGGTAAAATAACTGTGAACGGACTGTAAATAAAGTTGATAAGTTGTCGGTAGGTACATAAAAATACATTTAATTACCCGACTTAATTTTAGTATTAACTTGTGAGGACTACTCTCCTATGCGAAGTTGTCAGCCTTAGTTCGGCCCCGCCTGAATGACATTACGTATGTGTTAACTTTGGATTCAATATACATATGTTATGTTAGGTCTGCTTACTCTTATATGTCTGTGGTCTGTGTGTATTTTTTGTGTATGTTCATCTATATTTTCGCCAATTGTAAAACGATTTTTTTTTAATTTGAATGAGTATACTTCCGAGGTGGTCCCATTCAAATTATATCAAAATCGGCTCAGCCGATATCTATATCTATATTAATAAAAATGTACATGTATGGAAGTCACATCGAGTCGTGAATATTATTCAAATTCTGTACACGGTGGAAGCCGGTGTTGCGATTTTTTGTGTAAAATAATCGTCCAAAGAGAAATAAGCTTTTTCTGGAAAGCAAACGGAAAAAACACCACCATAAATCTCCACAGAAATCTTATGATAATATTATGAAGTAACCACAGATCTCGTATAAAATAAGACATCTCGTCTTGATCGTGCAAAACTCAATTTCGGGTTGAAAGTGCTAAGTCACGTATATAAGGCCCATAATTTATATAAATAAGTAAATGCTTTATTGAACCAAAAGATGACGAACTGTACAATAATTTGATTTACAAAATATTTTGACGGATAAAAAATGAGCGAAAAGTTAGGTACAAATTCTTGTTGACTGGTTGGCGTCCATACTAGGAACATTGAGTACTTAATTAATCAACGATACTGTGTTACAGTCGCCAGAGCCCTCCATTGTGTTCTCTAATATTTAGGTCGTACTTATTATATTTTGGAATTTAGCATTTCAAAGGTGATGTCCACAAGTGGTATATTATTCAGAGAAAAATCTAACCAAGATGATATATACATCATTTGAAAGCTTGTTTTATGGGCTTCTGAAAAATATTTAATTTAGATTTTTTTATCCCTGCATTTTTTTTAAAGTGAAAAATAAATTATCTGAAAAAAAATAATGCAGCTTTTAATTTTTTCTAGTTTAACAATAATAAAGTGCTTCTAGCGTTATTTTACTTGCACTCAAAGCTGATTCTTCCACATTTACCTCTTAATTTGCTAAAATTGAAAATTATAACCTACCAGTGTGACCAGTTAGTAGGTACAATGTGACAAAAAATCACTTAAAGAGTGTGTCTAATTGGTAAAAATGCTTTTATTTAACAATTTGGAGGTTACTTAATCAGAGTTCCTAGAGATAAACTACCTATTGAGCCAAATATATTTATTTATCCTAATAAAATCGAAATTAATTTTAAAAAAATGCAGGGCTCTTTTTTGTTTTCAATTGATGTAATAGACTCAGAAAAATATGAACTTTCTCGAAATGTAACGAGTCTTGTGGTTAGATTTTTTGATTATTATTATACCAGCCTCCATACATTTTGTGAACATGTCCTTTAAATATAAACTTTTAGCAGCCGAAACAATTAATAATAATATCTAACTATTTTTTTTACATTTAATAATAATATAATTTACAGTCTTAAATAAAAATGTACCCAAATAATAATAATGTCTATTAATTTTTGGTACTGTACTGTACTGTATCAGCCTTTTTAATAGTCCAATGCAGGACGTAGGCCTACCCACGAAGGGTGTTTGGGCCATATCCACCACGCTGGCCCAGTGCGGGTTGGTGGATTCACATACGCCATCGAATTTCTTCTACTGACATATGCAGGTTGCCTCACGATGTTTTCTTTCATCGAAAAGCCAGCGGTGTTAAAATTCTGTACATAAATTCCAAAGAACTCATTGGTACGGGACCGGGATTCGAACCCACGACCTCACGATTGTAAGGCAGGTGTCACTACAACTAGACCACCACGGCTTCGGCTTCGGAATTTTTCATACATATTTATAAATATGGACGAAAAATGTATAAAATCTCAAACAATTATTATTATTGCTTACATAACTTAAATAGTATATTCTTAATATTATTATGTGCTCAAATAATAAGTTCTGAATTCTGGAATGTAGGTAAGTATCTTTCATAACATTTATTAAGCGGTGTATGAGTATTTACTACATATAAGTTGCTCGCGCGTAAAGAGAAGTAATCTCTCTATACTTCTATGTTATCAACTTACGAACAATTTAATTTCATCCGTTACTTTCCTTAGGATTGAAGTATTTGCAACATTTTTAAGGGAATTTCTCGTAAATTGAATTAACGGCCACTCCAAACTAATTACTAAAGCCATTATGGCACAAATTGACTTAAATTAGAGGTTCTATTAAGTAAAAGTTACACATTTTGTTCAAAAACTTGAGATGGAAGAAAAAATAACTGAAAAATAAAGTAAAATTGAACCAATTATTATATAGAAGCAGTATTGGCTCTGATTGAAAAGAAAACCAAATATTTGTTAATATAGCAAATACTTATATTTACTTATTTAGAAACATTTTATTGGAAATTTGGGAAACAGTTTGTAATTAGTAAAGTGCTTTCTCGGCAAGTTATAAACTTATTTTTTATTTGTCAAGGAGTTACGCAAATACTTAGTTTAATTACTCGGCCAAATAGGGATTTAAAACTAACCACAAATTAATGTGTTAAAGACTGTTTATGTTTGCTTCTCTGCATTTTCTGCAATCTGGTCCCCCCTGCCCATTTCTTCTATCGTACGGCTAGACGGACGCGACCAAAGCGCCACCCTTTTATGGTGGACATTCCGCGCGTTAGAACCAAGCGTTTCGAATCCTCATTCCTCATACGAACAGCCGGAATGTGGAACGCTTTGCCTGGGTCTGTCTTCCCGTTAAAGTACAACGTGGGTGTCTTCAAATCCCGAGTAAATAGGTATCTTCTAGGTAAGCGTGCTACACCCTAGACCGCACATCTGCTTAACATCAGGCAGTGTGTAGTCAAACGCGAACCTATTGGAAATAAAAAAAAATCTACTACAGTTTTGCCAGACAATTTATGTTTTGCGGTTAGTGACGTCATATCAGTCACGTGGCAGTTGTTAGTGTTTAACGGGAAAATTCAAAATTACTGTGATTTTCACTCTATTAGCAGTAGTCCGGTTGTTAGTCCGGTTGACCGAACTACTGCAAACTTTCGCGAAACTCAATACGACCTCTATGGGAATTCCCCACGGACGCTTCGATGGTATATGATAGGTTGGAAAGTCTTCGAATAATAAGTCCTGCTTTGTAAATATTAGAGAGCCTACCTATAATATTTATTTGTTTTAAAAAAAAACATGCCCTCTAGTGATAAGACAAAAATAATAATACAAATTGTAATGACCTATTTGTCAGGGATATTTCGCGATATTCATTAAATAAAGGTTCTATAGTTCTATTTGATATGTTATTTCGATAATTCACCTCAAGCTGGGTATTTCTATTATATTCGCATACTTGACGTTACGTTATGGAGTTAATTAAATTGATTTTAATTAACCCCTGTTGAGTTAAAATTAACAGTTCTTCGAAACGCCCGAGGGGCTTAATATTGCTCATATATTTTTGGAATGATATTGTTTTATCATTAATTCCTTCGTTCCAGACATATGACGTCCACTGTTAGACATATGTCTCCGCTATAACTTTCCAATTAGACCGATTGGAATAGATTTGCATCCAGCGTGATCCTACAGTAGCCAGCTCACCAAACTTACGCTGCGCTTGCCGGTAGGTACGTGGTCTCCACCAGAGAACTTTTGACCTCTTCGATCATCAGTCATCTGTGCTATGTGCCCTGTCCATTGCCATTTTAAGTTGCCCTGTGGCGTTTACGGTTTAACAAAACGTTAGTTTCCTGGTTGGTTGGACCCTGGCGGTCATATTGTGTACGCGTGCTGACTGACGTCCAGCTTCACTTTTCTTCCCGCCCGCTCTCGCGGCGCGAGTAACTGGCGGGGGCAGGAGAAAAAGCGAATCCGAATGTCAGAAGTCAGAACGCGTACACAATACGGCCCTGGGTTCGACCCCTGGTCGGATACATATTTGGAAAATGAATTTATATATCTGTACTTTACTGTGTTAAATGATAGCAGTTGTCCTAGCCTTTGTATGTATTTTGTGGCATTTTGACACAGGGAATCTTTGTGGCTAAGAGTGTATAGCGTCACTTATTTAATTAAATATAATTGAAGTCCTACGTCGATGAAGGTAATAGGTAAAAAAAAAACTTTTTTTTCTAAAATTTAAGGTGATATTATGTTCAGCTAAGCGGTACAGATTGGTCGAAATGTAAAAAAAATATGTAACATATCGCCTTAGTCGACTTAGGTCTTCAATTGTCACGTGAAAACCAGAATGAAATTATTGTGTTGAAATTCTATTATTTATTTTTCGTACCTAACTACTGATATCAATAAATAACGAATGAATGAATAGCGTGTGTGTGACTCATTTCAGCTCCACTGAATTGAATTGGAAATATTGTTAAATTGTTTAACCATTATTTAAATTACAATGAACTGCACATAAATAGGCATTTGCTGTACACAAAACCCTTAGGTACACTTTGTGGCGAATGTTTATTGAATGAAAATAGTTTCCAAAAATTTTCCTCTAAGTACACAGAAATTTGATTTATATAGGGTAAATAATATAAAACTACATAAACTACTACGACATAAAAAGCAATTGGATCATCCATAGACTCTAGAAGGTCTAAAGATAATCGAAATGCTCAAGGCCACTGCCAGTTGGCAGCGTGCCCAGCATGCTGGCAGCATTGCCACGCTGAATGGCAATGCTTATACGTTGAGCCAAATAAACACCAGCATTTTGGTCACGCATGACACAAAATAAACGGACACGATATTTAGACAAGTGTATCCAACAAAAAAATTCTTGTAAAATGGGGCCCAGACGAGACTACAGTTCGCACTATCAAAAAGTTATCAGATCTAATCTAGAGCCAAACTTCTATCTCTATAAGACCACAGCCCGGACACTCCGCGATTTTTCATACAAAATCTGCTGTCTTACGCACACTACACAGTACTTTCTCACAGACAACACACATACGCACGGTCGCTACACGTGTATTTGTGTGCGGATCGACTATGGTTGTCAGTTGTCAGTGATCATCACGATGTGCGAACATGCCGCGTGAGTGAGACAGCTGCGTATTCAATGACAAAAATTAATATAAATTTAGTGCTTAATAAAGTATAACTATTATTCAATTTGGAAGCATTTTAACAAAAGGTAACCGATCTACTTCATTTGAAAGAAAATACCAAGAGGAAGTTACCAAATAATGTAAAAAAGTTCTTCTTTATCCGGGAAGGGGAACATTAAAATTTCTTGTTTTGTTACGTATCATTGATATTCAACCATACACAATACAAGTCTTCCCTAATGTCACAGTCTAGGTATTTTTATTAGAAAATCCGCCCCCCAGTGCAGCCCGCGTGCAGAGTACACGATCGGTACGTGAACCGCGGGGTGAAAGAGAGGAAGACTCAGACGGGTGGGGGGTGACGAGTGACCGTTCTATACGTAGTATTATTATATCTTCTTTGATAAGACCTAACTCTACAAGCCCCTACTGCGCAAAATTATTATACCTTCGTCAATATATTATGACTCTTGGATGTCGTCTCCTTTATGAGTGTCGGTTAAAAATATGATGTCAACGTTTCGGTTTTCATAAAATAATATTTACATTGCACACGTGAAACTTAACTAGATGAGGCGCTGCTACGTGTTTAATATTTCATTAAACACCGCAGTACCATCTCCAGTAATCGCCCTACAAGAAACATCCACGATAAAGATTACTTTTCATACTTCTATACCTCATAAAAAAACGCAAATTCTCATCCAATTTTTCGACAGTGTTTACGATTATGCCTCCCTCTACGACATGTAAAGTAAACATTATTACACGTTTAATATCGCGACACGGAGGCATATTGTCATCGTAAAATTATGCGCAAACGGTGAAAGAAAAGCGGCCTTGTAATAAAAATGTAAAACGGTTGAAGTCATTTGGGCGGCGGCTTCGGAGAAATTTGTGATGGTAGAAGAGTAAATGAGGGAGTAATCGTGTCTCCGCTAACAATTTTTAATTCATACTGTTTTTTTCTTGGGAAGAGATCTTCCCCATTTCCTTCCATGAGTCGCGATCCATCGCAACCTCTTGCTAACCCCTCTCGGATGACTTAAGATCGTCACGCCAGCGTGTGTTGGGCCTTAAAGAAAAAACCAAACTAGTGCGAGCCAGGCTCGCACCTCGAGGGTTCCGCACAAATCCAGAAACTTTTACAAAATTTGAAGTAAGTTGTTAAAATCTCTATACTTACCTAACATGATACGATTTACTCACTTTGAATTTTGAACCCATATTTTGGGAATTTTGAAGCCCTATTTTTTTGTGATCTAAATAAAAATGTACAGTTTTCAGATTTATTCCTATATCCCTTCAGCTGTCCCAGCGCTTTACGGCAAAAACGCTATCTTGTCCAGCCACGCGCGATTTTTTTTTAATTTCCGCCGCTACCTTCTAAAATCACGATTTCTCGTAATTTTTGTATGAATAGTCCCAATAAACTTTACATCATAGGAATTGTCTTGAATTCAGCTATTAGAATCTATTTATAGAATATGTAAATTTTATTTCACGTTATCTTTAGGAAAATAGGAAGTTGAAAAAAAAATCTCCTCTCTCAAAAATTTGAATTTTTTGCAAAATACCTCAATAATCTATTGCCAATGCATTAACAGTATAAATAACTTACCCTCCCCTTACCCTTCCATCTTTTAATTAGAAAAATGGGCACCAAAGCCACTTTCGCACCAACAAATTGACCATTTTTATCACAAACGCAGACGGTTGGAAAACTCCGATGCGCGTCCGAGCACGTGTGACGACTTGTCGGCGAAATTAGACGAGGTCGAAGTAGTAATCGAATAAAAAGTCACGACACTATATTCTTCTCTGTTTTTCCTATTACTAATTGGTATAAGTTAAAACGTGACAGCACAATAGGCAGACGTCCAAAAAATTGCTAAAGAAAAAACGGGCGATTAACCAGATTCTGGCGGCTGGGCGAAATGGGACAAATTGTTCGTCACCAGAATCTGGTGTCTGGACAGTTGAAGGGATATGTGTACTCTGAGACAATGCTTCTCGTCAAATTTCATAGTTCTATGTCAACGGGAAGTACCCTGTAGGTTTTGATTTTTGTGAGTGTCGAAATATGCGGTTTTTACGACATAAACGGCTCTAACTTTTTTAAACGATAACTGAGAAGTTTTTCTTTTACACAACTGCAAGATACCATAAATATACGTATACAGTTTAAATTTCAACTCGATATTTTTACGCGTTCCCGAGATAAAGAGTCTTGACATACACACAGACGGACAGACGGACAACGAAGTGATCCTATAAGGGTTCCGTTTTTTTTCGTTTTAGGCACGTAAAAATATAAATGTTTTAAACCTATGAGCTTTCATTTTATTCAAATGTAGTTATGAATCACCTTGTCAGTTTTTAAGTAACTGGAAAATCGCTTTGAAATCGGTCCATTAGTTTCTGGGATAATATCATCATTTCGTGTCAATGGCTAGACTTTTTTATTATTATTATTATTTTTTTGTTTTTTTTTTTTTTTATTATTTTTTTTTTGTTTTTTTTTACTTTTATATTTTTTTTACATATATCACTAATTCTGATAGTATATACAATATTTACATGGATTTATGGACTTCAGATATTTTGAGACCAGAAACTGGCGACCTCTATGGCGTTCTCGGTAGCCAGGTTCAGGTCTTTTTGTGTGCATCGTTTTGGACAAAGCGGGCAGGCTAAAAGGTGTGCCATGGTTTGAACGGCAGCACCACATGCACACTGTTCTTGATCTGAAAAGCCCCACCTGACCATGTTCTCTTTGCTGCGGCCAATCCCGGTACGTAGCCGATTAAGGGACTTCCAGACTGGCCACGGTAGTTCATGTCCAGGTGGTAGGCTTTCAGATGGTGATATGAAATCTGGAGGGGATGGGTGCATGGTCTGCCATAGCTCACATCTTTGTTCATGGGGGTCTGAACTTAGAGGTTCTGTGTGCTTCAGGAAGCTTCTTCGGCTTTTTAAACGGGAGTCTATTGTTTGGTATTTGTATAAGGGGTGTCTGGCGTCTGTTTCTTGTTTCAATTTCTCCAATGCACTGGATACTTCTCTACGTACGCTAGGCGGGGCTATGCCGGCCAAAGGGTAAAGTTTGTTTAGAGGTGTGGGCTTCAGGCATCCGGTTATGATCCGGCAGGTTTCATTAAGTGCTACATCAACTTCCTTGGTGTGGGTAGAGCGACACCAAACCGGACATGCGAACTCACCGGCACTAAAGGAGAGAGATAATCCAGTGAGCCGCAAGACTCTTGGTGAGGCTCCCCAAGATGATGAAACCAGACGCCTTAAGAGATTGTTTCTGCTGCAAACTTTCTGTCTGGTTTTGATGCAGTGGTTCTTGTACGTCAAAGATCTGTCTAGTGTTATTCCAAGGTAGCGTGGGTGGGTGGAATGTTCTATATTTTCACCCCGCCAAGAGATATGAAGTGGTCGATCAGCGTCACGGTTACGGAGGTGGAACGCACAAGATTGTGTTTTAGACGGGTTAGGCCTAAGTGCGTTGTTGTCATAGAACTTCCCCAGTATTTCTAATGCTGCCGTGAGCTTTTCTTCCACTTCCTCAAAGCGAGGTGCTTGGACTGCTAACGCAAGATCATCTGCATATATGAAACGTTCGGCGTAGGGAGTACAAGGCAGATCGTTAGTATATATATTAAAAAGAGCTGGCGCTAGCACACTTCCTTGCGGTAGTCCGTTTCTTTGGCAGCGCCACCTGCTTTTTTCGTGGTGTAGATGAACTTGAAAGCGGCGGTTGTTGAGTATCTCACGCAGGATTTGGACGAAACCAGTGTCTTTAGTCAGGACGTGGACTTTAAGGAGTAGTTTTCTGATGTTGACTGTGTCATATGCAGCGGACAGGTCAACAAATGCGACTCCTGTTATATTTTTAGACTCGTAGCCGTCCTCAATGAATTGTGTAAGCTTTAGGGTTTGTGTAGTGCAAGATTTGCCGGGTCTGAAGCCTGCTTGTTCAGGAATAAGACATGGTTCAATTACGGGGATAAGGCGGTTTAGCAGCATTCTCTCGAAAAGTTTGAACGTATGGCATAGCAGAGATATGGGACGGTAGCTTTTAGAGTCATTAGGGCATTTTCCGGGCTTAAGAAGTGCGATCACTTTAGCTCTTCGCCAGTGTTTGGGTATGTATATTTTTTCGAAACAGTTATTGAAAAGGGCTAAAAGCCATGATACTGCATAAGGTCGTAAGTGCTTAATTTGCTCAACTGTGATATCGTCTACTCCAGCGGCTTTGCCGTTTTTCATGTCTTTAATGCCATATACAATATCAGATACGGAGAATGGTTTGCTGATGTTGTTATGGTTTTCATGTACTGATGTGTGTTTTGGAGGCTTCGGAAGTCGGTGTGGGGGCTTTCCATTCATGAGAAGTTGATGAGCAACCTGGTTTGCCGTTACGATACCGGGTTTTGTGGCTTCTGGAGGGTCTCCGGTAAGCTTTTTTATGGTGGTCCATGCTTTTTTACTATTATGTGTCATGTCTATATTTGATATCATATCCACCCACCTTTCTTTCCTATTTTCACTAATGGTTTCGATAAGTTGTTCGCCAGCCTGGATGGTTTCGTCGGAGAAAGGGTCGATTTCGTAAAATATTTTGTATTGCTCTAGAAGTTTTGAGGAGTCTTTATTGAGACCTTGTACGTACTCAGTGCGACACCCTCTTGGTATAGATTTTAGGGAAGCAAACCTTACGGATTCGACAAATTTATCGTAATTTTGTGGTAAAGGGTCGATTTTACGTAGGCTAGCATCTACAAGTTCCGAGTATTTGTCCCAGTTTGCTTTGGAAAAGTTAAACCGACGTCTATGGGGTACTTTCTGAGGCTTAACTGCGGCTTGCACGTAGCATATGATTGGTCTATGTTGAGTGTGGGGGATTGGTAGGCTGACGCTTTTTCGGCACATAGAGCTAATGTTATTACTGACGAATAATAAATCAGGGTTAGAGCCGCGCCTCCAACGACCGCTATTGAAAGAGGGGGGGAGCTTAGCATTATGTAGTAGCTGTAAGTTTTCAGCTTCTGCCCATTCTACTACAGCGTCACCATCCGGATTCGTTGTGGAATAACCCCATTCTGTGTTATGGCTATTGAAATCTCCAATGACGATTTTTGATGCCCTGTTATTAAAGTTTTCAGGTTTCTGAAAGCAAAATGGTTGGTTGGGAGGTTTATAGATTGAAGATATTGTACAACTTCCTGTATCTATCGTGATTATTTCGATGGAATCATTGGAGCAAGAGGATACTGATTTTATGTGTAGGTCAGGTTTTACAAAAATAGCACTGCCGTACTTTGCGTGTGGTGTTTCAGCGATGAGCTTCATCCCTGATATCTCGGGTCTTTGCTGTTCTTCGTCCCTGTGGGTCTCTTGGATACAAATAACGTGGCATCCTGTTTTAAGACATAAATCAGCAAGTAATTCTGATTTATTGTCAGAATAACCTTCAATGTTTATAGAAACTACTGTGAGAGCAGGTTTGTGAAGCACTTCATGGTTGAGTTTAGGCGTATTCTGGGGAACGCCATCTGGTTTGTAGGAAGGTTGGTCCTGAAGATGACAGTTTAGTATTGGGTCCTGAAAAGGACCGTTTGGGTTCTGAAAAGAACCATTTAGGTCCTGAGAAGGACCGTTTGGGTCCTGAGGAGGACCGTTTTAGCCCTGAAAAGGGCCGTTTTGGATTTGGTTGGCCCTGAAAAGGGCCATTGGGTTAGCCATTGTAGTGGAAGGATTAGTCACGCTGTTGCGTGTCCAGGGTGCGCCGGGCAGTGTTTCGGATAAACTTTGTAACATATTCGCCGCTCGGGGAGGCTCCTTCCATGCACCCCATGGATAATATGATGACATCAGTATACCTCTACAGAATATTGCTTTTCAAAGTGTAGTGAACAGCTTTTACTATGTGACCATCTGCGAAATCTCTTATAACAAATCAGCTGTTCCATATAAGATCTTCATTGACATTACAAAAATAACAATTTTACTACCTATAACATGTTGTAATAATCATTCGTAATGATTACACACAGTCAGCTGGATCTTCACAAGGTTCGAGGTTTCACTATGCAAAACAACACCTTGTGAAGATCCAGCTACAACCTTGCTTGCTATTGCAAAAAAACTTTGCTTGTGAAGATATTAAACAGTGAAACATATTTATAAAAACGAAAGTAGTCCTAATGATAAGGAAAGAAATGGTATTAATAGTATAGTAGTATAGTTCAACGTATGTACTTACTTACAAGTTTCAAGCAGTAGATACAGAGATACGCCGACTCGTATGAGTCGAGTCGTACATAGAGATACAAATAAAAATAAAAACACAAAGCAATATTTCAAATCGCGAACCGTTTCGGCTACCCACAAACAGAGCATCAATAAAGAGGAAAGCGTTTCTATGTTGATTGCGCACCTCCAAGCTTAGGCTAATTCCGCACTCATGTTTATTCCGCCGGATCGCTGAATAATGTACGCAACACCGACAATTTCGGGTCGCGACTCATTTGCGAACACGGTTTCAATGTTTGGAACAATTTTTAACAAATTGGGACATTTTTTTGGGACACTGTGGGGGAAGTTTTAACATTACTTAGAATTTTATTAGATACTTTATTATTTATTAATGCGATAGATTACATATGTGCTTGAAATGATGCCGTGAAATTATATAAATAGCTATGCGCGGAATTTTTTTATTGGTTTTTTGTTCAATAAATAGTAAAGAACTAGTAAAACTATACCTTAAGGCTGTCTAGGTAGGTATAAAAGACAGGTCAACGAACAAATGGTGATTCAAACACTTTACTACCTGATCTGGCTAATTTAGATCACTGGGCTAATTCACTCATGTTTATTCCGCTACCGTTGAATAATAACGTACAAATACGGTTTCAATGTTTGGACCAATATATAAAAAATGCAAAGTCGATGCTACCCGGGCGATACGAACTTACTTTTTTTTTATACATATTAAGAACATTTTTTTACAAATTAGAATTAATTTGATTTATATGTGTTTTTAATTCGTCACGTAGTAGGTGCGTGGGTCGGACGCGGCCTATTGTCATGACTGTTTAATTGCGGTCGGATAATTTAACAGGGCCGCTTGTTTGTCTCGCTCGATCGCCTCGTGCTTACAACGTGTGGAAAACAATTATTTCGTATTTAGTATAGAATTACAACTCAGTGTTTTATAATAAATTTAAAATCATATAAATTGTAACTAGCTGACCTGGCGAACTTCGTTTCACGCTAAATATCTTTATAAATTATTTCTTTAGTTTTTCGTAATATATTTTTGCAACTGTCAGTGGAGTTATTTAGTACTATTCCTTAATTGCTTTGTACAATTCAATAAAAAAAATTTAACGGATAAAAGTGCCTTTAATAACACTACTACTACATAAAAAGCAATTGGATCATCCACAGATCCTTGAAGGTCTAAATATAATCCAAATGCTCAAGCCATTCAATCACTAGCTACCTTGCTTATAATAATTATAAGTCAAGTATTATGAAGTAAGTTACTATGAACTCGTGTACAATAGAGTAAGCGTAGCCTGAAGATGCAGTGGTGACAGTTTGTTTATTTTGTGCCGTCAAAATATGCTTTTTTTGCACTGTTTATTGCTATGGTTTATTGTCTTTTCATCTCTACCGTTCTTATTTGGATTTATAAAATAAAATTGAAAAAAATGTATAAGGTTTGCAGTAACTTGCTATTTACTGCTATAAAACATTGCCTAGTTTACACCACCTAAACTAGTAAACCACCTGGTTAGTTTGTTAGTCACCTATTTTTTTTTAAAATTAGAAATGTGGTTGGAACCGGCCTATTGTCATGACTGTTTAATTGCGGTCGGGTAATTTAACAGGGCCGTTTGTTTGTCTCGCTCGATCGCCTCGTGCTTACAACGTGTGGAAAACAATTATTTCTGTCGTATTTGGAAATTTTATTTCTAAAAATTTGTACATTATAACTCGCGTGAGAATTCATTATACTAAAGAAAACACCGGTTTTTACTGACGTATGATATCGCGGCCGGGCCGCTGGGAAACCTACCGGTTTCGGAGTAATTAGTATTCCTTCGTTAGGGAATACGCGCGCTCCCGTCGACTGGCGCACGCGCACTGGTCTGACTATTTACAGTCTTGCTTTTGTGTTTTATTTGGTATTTTTAACGGACATGTGTAGGGTTTAGTAGTAGTTAAGTAATTAACTTCCTTAAACTTAATTACTTAACCACTAGGTACTACATAAAAATTATAGGACGAATCAAACTTCTTGGCGTCTTCTCGTGCAGCTGATATAACGAATTTGCTACTGCGCAATGACTTGTCTCGTGTTCACATATGCCAATAAATTTGATTCGGCCTATAACTGGATCATCTACATACATTTTAATATATAAACATAGTAAGTTCGTATAGGCCGGGTGCCTAGCCCTGGTGTCAGAGTTTTTAGGCCGCCTGAAGGCCTCTGACATGACTAAGCGGTTAAAACAACCGGGACCTACAATTTAACGTGTCGTCCGAGCCACGGTAGCGCTCAGTTGGAAAATGCCACCCGCGGCCACCCATCCAAATACTGACCGTGCGGAACGTTGCTTAATTTCGGTGATCGCTGACGAACAGTTAGTCAAACCACGCTACGAGTTCTACAGATAAATCCAAATACTCAAACTTGCTGTCACTGAACAACATCACTATTCATATTTATTTATTGCATAACATGGGCTTACAAAGTAAGTACAGGATGCAAATAACAATTTAAATGGGTAAGCTTTCTATGAACGGCTAATTAAATTACGCCTCACTTTCCTTTCAAACCTGCGAATGACAGCAATAAATGATAGTTTGTAACACTGTCTTAACAATATTGACAATACTGGGTGTTCGGATAGACGGACATTTTCGCAGTGTTGCTAATTTTGGCTATCTTGGGCTGAAACATTTACGATTTTACACACATATTAGGCCCCATGAAAGTGCCATCGTGAATTTAATAGCAACGTAAAAGTGTTGTCTCTATCAAATGCTTAAAGTGAAAAAGAAATAGAAATAATGCTAATTAGCTATTATAATTACGATAGAGCCTTCATAATTGCGCCTACTATTATACTACGCAGGCATATAAACTAGCTCGATCTACGCTTAAATATTTACTCTGTCATTTCATTATATTACCGTTTTGAACTTATTATGTATCTAATAAACGGTTTGTTTTGTCCATATTGTACAAACTTTGTTTAAAAAACGATTAGAAATTTATTTAAAAAATAATATATAATAATAAAAAATTAGGTATACCAATGATGCTGTTTGATCCAGTTTGTAATTTGAAATAGTACATTACTTATCACTGCACACATTAAGTATAATTTAGAACGCAGTCTTTATCATAATACATTATTATGCTGCGAGTAAACAAATTGTATTACAGAAATTCATTAACAAAATTGCTATTTTCGAGCTTTTGAGGTATAGATTGAATAAAACCGATTATGACGCGTTTGTCAAAAAATAATATTTTTTTAACATCTGAACTCAACGCCGTTCTTTTCTGCTCCTTGCCGAACACTCTGTACAAACAAACAGTTAAATACCCAACTATTTAAAACAATTAGGTACTGCCTATTAATGTTTGAATAGGAACCAAATTAAGTGAGTAAATAAAACGCTTTCAATATTATAATTAGAGGCCTAGAGGTATTTCAGGATTTAGATATTGTTTGTTTCAAAGGGTATAATCCTTAGAAATTGAATTTGGAAATACTGATCTAGGTAATTTGAATTCATTGCGGTTAGGCGGCGCGGATTCCGATTAAATGTAAGATTTTTGGGCCAAAATGTAAAACTAGGTTTTAGAATGTTATCAATTAGATGGCAAAGTATTTGGGCACAGCTAATGGCGTAGTTGACGAAGTTTCAAACACAGCAGCGGAGTAAATATTGCATTTACCAATATTTTAAGGGTTTCATTTTGTACTTAGTTATCATTATGAACTAAAACGCAAATACGCCAAAACGCAACAAAACACCCTTTAGCAAGATATTTCGAACAGCTGTCTATAATTTTAGGATAGGTCCCGTGGTAATGCTGCTCATACAGATGCGTAAAATTAATCATGTGAATTAATTTAAAATACATTTATATTAAAGACTAGCTGCTCGCCCCGGCTTCGCCCAGGTAGGATTGGCTAAAGAAGATAAATAGTAAGGATCTCTAATTTTTAGGGTTCCGTACCTCAAACGAAAAAAAACGGAACCCTTATAGGATCACTTTGTTGTCCGTCTGTCCGTCTGTGTGTATGTCAAGAATCTTTATCTCGGGAACGCGTAAAGATATCGAGTTGAAATTTAAACTGTATACGTCTATCTATGGTCTCTTGCGGTTGTGTAAAAGAAAAACTTCTCAGTTATGGTTTAAAAAAGTTAGAGCCGTTTATGTCGTAAAAAACCGCATAGTTCGACACTCACAAAAATCAAAACCTACAGAGTACTTCCCGTTGACATAGAACTATGAAATTTGGCGAGAAGCATTGTCTCAGAGTACACATATAGGAATAAATCTGAAAACTGTACATTTTTATTTAAATCACAAAAAATAGGGCCTCAAAATTCACAAAATATGGGGTTAAAATTTAAAGTGAGTAAATCGTATCATGTAAGGTATCATAAAAAAAACTTCATTAGCACATGCTAAAAAGGTTTTTAATTATTTTAACAATGTGTAATTATCGATGTATGACGAGAAAAGTGAAAAAAATAAACCTTTTTTTGTCGATGGTTATAGTATAGAGATTTTAACAACTTACTTCCCAATTTTGTGAAATTTTCTGGATTTGTACGGAACCCTCGATGTGCGAGCCTGACTTGCACTTGTCCGGTTTTTTGAAAATGTACCGGGGATAGCGTAACTTTCCAAAAGTGAAAGAAGTTTTCAAATCGTTTCAGTAGTGTCGGAGCCTATCCGATGCAATCAAACAAACAATCAAATTTTTCCTCCTTAAAATATTGGTATCCTACTAATATTATAAACGCGAAAGTTTGTGAGGATGGATGGATGGATGGATGGATGGATGGATGGATGGATGGATGGATGGATGTATTGATGTTTGTTACTCTTTCACGCAAAAACTACTGAACGGATTGAGATGAAACTTTGTAATAATATAGCTTATACATCAGAATAACACATAGGCTACAATTTATAAAGATATTTTGTGAATTGTCCACAATATAACGATAAATGTTGAGTAAGTCGGAAAATTCTGCCATCTGCGAGCTACTGAGCGTGCGCTGCAAGAATGTCAAAATAAACAACTGTCGATCGAATATCTGTCAAATCAATCGACGAGCAGTCCTTGGATATCATCATACTGATAATATATTATCCTTACTATTTTATAATATTATAAATGCGAAAGTAACTCTGTCTGTCTGTCTATCTGTCTGTCTGTCTGTCTGTCGCGCTTTCACGCCAAAACTAATGAACCGATCTCAATGAAATTTGGTACACAGATAGTCTAGAGCCTGAGAAAGGACATAAGCTACATTTTATCCCGAAAATTGCATAATTCCCGTTGGATAGGACAAAATCTTGCGTTAGCAAAACTGTCACCTATCACAACGACGCTAAAAGACCCAATTTTGACTGCACCATCGTAATTATAACAGTTAATTAGACTATTTCTGTTTCTTTTTCACCTTCGGAATTCGATAGAGAGAACACTTTTTACGTTGCTATTAAATTTACGATGGCGCATTCATAATTGGGTTGATTGAGCCTAACATGGATTCACAAAACGTAATTAGATGACAGGTGACATACATTGACTGCAGACTTTTATAAATGTCTCGCTTAGCATATCAAAGGGACAAATTGTCTTTCCACCATTATAGCTCCTCGAAGAGGAAATAAAGTATGAATTGACAATGATAACTGACATTAAAATTGGACAAAATAGTTTTCCCTTTGCCATGCTACATATTACAATGACTTTTAATACTGGGCCGTCATTTCGTCTGACATTAAAAATATTTTTAAATATACCACCATTAGAGGTTAAACATATTTCTTTATTCTACCTTTATGGTAGAGAATCCATGCTAATATACGAAGAAACGGAACGACTTGATTTTTAAAAGAAGTATGGCATGAGTATGAATATCTTGACACTAAGGTTATTAACCTTGATTCTGAGTTGTGACCTTGACTCGAACATAAATTTCTGTTGGGTTGGTTAGGATTGAACAGTGATAAAAGTGCAGCCCGGCTCAGTTGCGGCACTACTCATGAGGCACGCAACTTGCCGGTCAGCCTCTAAGCTGCAATATTTAAAAACCCCAGAAAATCGGCCCAACCTCGAGTGCAAACTTCTAAACTGCCTAGGGGGAAAAGACCAAAAAGAATCGGGAGACCTCGAGCGCCGCCTTCTCAGCTGTCTCAGAAAAAACCCAGAGAAGCGGCTCTACCTGGGATTCCCGCGCCGTCCATAGACCTCGGCTACTAAGTTCTCCTGCCACGACAAGGCGGAAACCTATGGGCGCGTACACTCTAACCTTATCTTAATCAACAGAAGCATTTATAAGTATAAGGTATTTTGATATCGGTATAGGTCTGAACAGTGACAACAAGGTGCAAGGTACTTGATTTTTTTACAGAGCAAGTGCTTAAGTGATTAACTACCACTAAATACAGACTTATAATGTAAAACTTCATAAACTACTACTACATAACAAGCAATTGGATCATCCACAGACCCTTGAAGGTCAAGCCCACTGCCAGTTAGCAGCGTGCCCAACATGCTGGCAGCATTGCCAATCAGCTTGGCAATGCTGCTTATACGTTAAGCCAAATAAACACCAGCATTTTGGTCACGCGGCGGGTACACTCTCAAATATGTAAGCACTGCCGAGGTTAGCATATTTGCGCCGTTTGTGCTGCTCCGCTGACGGCTCCAAAGTATCGACGCAAGTCGCGTCCCATATTAAGGGCCGTCTACACTTCCATGGGACCAGCTTCATACCGTCAGGTCTTTTGCCATCACCACGCGCAAACCCATTCGGTTAGAGTACGGCTGCGATATTGGCGGTCGCAAAAGCCCTGCGTATGACATCGTTCACAATGGCGTGGCAACTAATTCGACCAGCGCTTCTTGACCAAGAAAGACGGTGGTGACCAAGCTGGTCAACTAGGGTACTTGAATAGGTGAAAGCGCTCAGCTATGTGCGGCGCGGCATCAAGGTGGGTCGACTATCTCGCCGATATCATCAATACCGCCGGTCGAGCCTGGTCACGACCGGCAAAGAGCCGAAGCAGATGGCACTGCAAGAGAGAGGCCTATACCCAACAGTGGGTCAAAGAAAGCTGCGGATGATAACGATGACGAAACAAATTAGTTGAGATTGGCTGTTTTTTTGGGTTTGAAATGATTATTTGCTACAAAATTTGTGTACCGTTTCACATTGAATTGGGGCTAATATTTTGTGACGCACTTACTGCATTAGTTACCATATTTTTTTGACAAGATAAACATAACTTAAATTATATCGCGGGCAAAGCCGCGGGTAAAAGCTAGTAGAGGTATATATTTAAATCATCTAAAAATTCGATATTTAGCCAGTTTATAATATTTTTATCGACTTCCAAAACGTAGGAGGTACTATGTTCGTCTGTGTGTATTTTTTGTGTATGTATTCATCTATATTTTCGCCAATTGTAAACAGATTTCTTTTTATTTGAATGAGTCTACTTTCGCGGTGGTCCCATTCAAATTATATCAAAATCGGCTCAGCCGTTTTTGATATATTAATAAAAATGTACATGGAAGTCACATCAAGTCGTGAATATTATTCAAATTCTGTACACGGTGGAAGTCGGTGTTGCAAGTTTTTGCGTAAAATAATCGTCTAAAGAGAAATAAGCTTTTTCTGGAAAGCAAACGGAAAAAACACCACCATAAATCTCCACAAAAATCTTATGATAATATTATGAAGTAACCACAGATCTCGTATAAAATAAGACATCTCGTCTTGATCGTGCAAAACTCAATTTCGGTTCAAACATGCTAAGTCACATAAGGCCCATAATTTCACGATTAGTAAATAATATATGTAAATAAGTAAATAATATATATAAGTAAATAAATGCTTTATTAAACCAAAAGATGACGAACTGTACAATAATTTGATTTACAAAATATTTTTACGCTTAAAAAAATGAGAGAAAAATTCTTGTTGACTGGCTGGCGTTCATACTAGGAACATTGAGTATTTAACCAAACTTAATGACTAGGAACTGTGTTACAGTCGCCAGAATGGAGGGCTCCATTGTGTTCTCAAATATTTAGGTCGTACTTATTATATTTTGGAATAAAGCATTTCAAATTAAAATAAAAACATTTAGCAGCCGAAACAATTAATAATAATATCTAACAATATTTTTTTTACAGTTACAATAATAATAAATAGCATTTACAGTGTTAAATAAATATGTACCCGAATTATAATAATGTCTATTAAATTTTCGTACACATTTATAAATATGTACGAAAAATGTATAAAATATCAAACAATTATTATTATTGCTTACATATCTCAAATAGTTTATTCTTAGAATTATTATGTGCTCACACAATAACTTCTGAATTCTGGAATGTAGGTAAGTATCTTTCATAACATTTGTTAAGCGGTGTTTGAGTATTTACTACATATAAGTGGCTCGCGCGTAAAGAGAAGACCACTCTCTATACTTCTATGTTATCAACTTACGAACAATTTAATTTCAAACTTAATCATCTGTTACTTTCCTTAGGATTGAAGTATTTGCAACATTTTTAAGGGAATTTCTCGTAAATTGACTTAACGGCCACTCCAAACTAATTACTAAAGCCATTATGGCACAAATTGACTTAAATTAGAGGTTCTATTAAGTAAAAGTTACACATTTTGTTCAAAAACTTGAGATGGAAGAAAAAATAACTGAAAAATAAAGTAAAATTGAACCAATTATTATATAGAAGCAGTATTGGCTCTGATTGAAAAGAAAACCAAATATTTGTTAATATAGCAAATACTTATATTTACTTATTTAGAAACATTTTATTGGAAATTTGGGAAACAGTTTGTAATTAGTAAAGTGCTTTCTCGGCAAGTTATAAACTTATTTTTTATTTGTCAAGGAGTTACGCAAATACTTAGTTTAATTACTCGGCCAAATAAGGATGTTAACACTAACCACAAATTAATGTGTTAAAGACTGTTAATGTTTGCTTCTCTGCATTTTCTGCAATCTGGCCCCCCTGCCCATTTCTTCTATCGTACGGCTAGACGGACGCGACCGAAGCGCCACCCTTTTATGGTGGACATTCCGCGCGTTAGAACCAAGCGTTTCGAATCCTCATTCCTCATACGAACAGCCGGAATGTGGAACGCTTTGCCTGGGTCTGTCTTCCCGTTAAAGTACAACGTGGGTGTCTTCAAATCCCGAGTAAATAGGTATCTTCTAGGTAAGCGTGCTACACCCTAGACCGCACATCTGCTTAACATCAGGCAGTGTGTAGTCAAACGCGAACCTATTGGAAATAAAAAAAAATCTACTACAGTTTTGCCAGACAATTTATGTTTTGCGGTTAGTGACGTCATATCAGTCACGTGGCAGTTGTTAGTGTTTAACGGGAAAATTCAAAATTACTCTGATTTTCACTCTGTTAGCAGTAGTCCGGTTGTTAGTCCGGTTGTTAGTCCGGTTGACCGAACTACTGCAACTTTTCAGTTGCAATAATTGTATATTTTCTCATCCAAAACTCTTATATTTTAAATTTTTTTTTTGTGGTAAATCTTCTAAATAAATTCAATTCCGAAAAATGGTTCGAAAAAAATCCCTATTCCTTTTTTTTGTCAAATAGTACAACATATCTCCAAATTAGTATGTGTATGGTAGCCGTAGTGGTATAGAGGTAGTGACACCCGCCTTACAATCGTGAGGTCGTGGGTTCAAAGCCCCGGTCCTGTACCAATGAGTTCTTTAGAATTTGTGTACGGAATTTCACACCACTGGCTTTTCGGTGAAAGAAAACATCGTGAGGAAACCTGCATACGCCAGTAGAAGAAATTCGATGGCTTATGTGAATCCTCCAACCCGCACTGGGCCAGCCCCCAAGTATAAGTGATGATATATTGATACTGATATATGGCCAGTGGGATATGGCCTAATAACCCTTCATGGGTATGCCTACGTCCTGCAGTGGACTGTTAAAAAGGTATCAGCCTTAGCCCAGTACAGTACAGTATGTGAAAATATTTCATATACTTACCTCCAAATTGGAGATACCTTACACATTGGAATCGGTAGGTTATGAAGATGTGATGATATAAGTCGACAACGCCTAATACATAGGTACACATAGGTATCCACATATCTATTATTCACATCCACATTTCAAGTATATCGAGCAGAGTCATTTGATTGAACCACCGTAGCATACTGACAGTTGCATCGATATGATTTATCAATTTTATCAATTACAATAGGTAAGTATTCAGGTAACATAATTGATTCGTTTCAGTAATTATGATGACCTGCACCGAAATACCAATGTGTATAATATTTTTTTTAATCTGACACGGGGCCTTTCACATATTCACAGATTCACTCTTGTGAATCTGTGTATAGGCCTGCTGGCCAAGACAAGCAAAACGGGGCCTTAATAAAACTAAAATAGGTGGCTAAGCTGTGTTTGTGTGTGCTTTTTTACCCTGGCTCCAAAAGACGCGTGTACCTAATAGTTTATAAAGATATACAAAGCTATGTATAAACTATTAGGTACACGCGTCTTTTGGAGCCAGCGCAAACACAATTTAGCCACCTATTTTAGCTTTATCTAGGCCCCGTTTTGCTAGGAGTTACTAGATTCAGCTCATCCAGCCACAATAGCCTCTGATCCCTGAATAAAATATGAGCCAACTATCAGCAAGCTGCGGTTTATCAATGAAATATGCCGTCGTTACATTCACCGCCGCTCGGGCACCAACTTATACATTGTAGCTCAAAAAAATTGAGAAACTGTAATGCCATTTATTTTGCCAAAAAAATATACACTTAAGAAATTTTTTTAAGATTTAAAACAGGTTTATTTTCATTACATAAAACAACTGACTCGGTTAATTGCATATTTGCTGAAGTTCATCTATAAATAAGAGAAATATAGTAGAGAAAACAATTGGATGTCTGTAAAGTCGGTTTATTTACGAAAATTTTTAGTGATAACGGTATAAGAAAACATTGTTGAATCAACAACTTCATTCATTCATTCATCTCGTGCCAATGGGTTGACATTTTTTTATGTTTTTAAAGTTTTTAATTATTTATATGGTTTAGATGTTTTGGGACCAGTATCTGGCGACCTCTACCGCGTCCTCGGTGGTCAGGTTCAGGCCTTTTTGTGTGCATTGTTTTGGGCAAAGCTGGCAAACTAAAAGGTGTGCCATGGTTTGGACGGCAGCACCACATTCACATTGTTCCTGGTCTTCGAAGCCCCAGCTGACCATTTCCTCTTTGCAGCGGCCAACGGGAGTTCATGTCCAGATGGGAGACTTTCAGATGGTGGTGTGAAGTCTGAAGAGGGTGGGTGCCGGGCTTGCCATAGATCACGTTTTAGTTCATGAGGGTGTGTACTTAGAGATTCTGTCTGTTTCAGGAAACTTCTTCGGCTTTTTAAGCGGGCGTCTATTGTTTGGTAGTTATGCAAGTGCTGTCTGGTGTCTGTTTCCTGTTTCAGATTTTCCAAAGCACTGGCTACGTCTCTACGTACGCTGGGTGGTGCTAACCCTGCTAACTGTGCTACCCGGCCAACGAGTGCAGCTTGTTTAGAAGCGTGAGCTTGAGGCATCCGGTTATGATGCGACAGGTTTCATTAAGTGCTACATCAACTTCCTTGGAGTGGGTAGAGCGACACCAAACAGGGCTTGCGAATTCGCCGGCACTAAAAGAGAGGGATAGACCAGTGAGTCGCAGGACCTTTGGTGAGGCTCCCCAAGATGATGAAACCAGACGCCTTAAGATATTGTTTCTGCTGCAGACTTTTTGTTTGGTTTTAATACAGTGGTACTTGTACGTCAGAGATCTATCCAGTGTAATTTCTAGGTAGCGTGGGCGCAATGTCTTATATTTTCACCCCGCCAAGAGATATGAAGAGGTCGATCAGCGTCACGGTTACGCAGGTGGAACGCACAAGATTGAGTTTTTGACGGGTTAGGTCTAAGTGCGTTCGTTAAATCAACAACTAAAAACCTGTAGGTCCCCGTTGTTCAAACTGTTTAGCAATGCCAGAGGTTTTCAGGCGGTTAAAAAACTCTGACGATAGGAATAGCCACCCGGCCTGAACAGAGGGCTAAGTGCGAGATTTTCGCTCGAGCTCGATCGCGTTAACGTTTGATGTGATTTCTATGGAAATGGCACAGCGCCATCTTGTGTCACGTACAGAAAACTAAATAGCTAAGTGTGAGTATTTTTACGGTAATGTAATGAGCGCCAAACCGATCGAACACGAGCGCGGCAACGTCTGTGATTGGCTAATTCAAGCGTGTGTGTCAATGTGCTCGCGTGTGTGCACGGCGCGCTTGGTCAACGCGACGTAAAAGTAATTCGATTTGATTTGCAAATCTCCCACTTGACACTCAGTTCGTTCAACTGTAAAAATAACTTGGTCGCATTAGGTACTCGACATAGCTTCGAAAATTCTATTTTGAAAGCTTGTTCATTTTATGACGGCCGATAAGGGTGATGTGAATTTTTATTCAGGTATGCGCAATGATAACATGAATGAGGCGTTTTAGTACATTTTTGTTTGTTTTATGTTGCTATTGTAGCGCCGGGGCGTTTTTGGTAGATAATATGTGAATGGTATCCTTAATTATTTTTTGCAAAAAATGGCATGACCGACTTCTTCCGTGTACAGAATTCGAGAATATTTCGCACGGATCGATGTAGCAATTTTCACATTATTCTTGATTTATCAAAAATGGCTCAGCCGATTTAAATAAAATTTAAATGGGACCAATTTCTTATGTTCTTTCCAGTAAAAACGGGTTAGGAACTTTACGACGATATCTCTATTCTATTGGACTACTATGAAAAAAGTTATGCGTGGTTATAGGTACAGAAAAAAAAAATATACCGGTTCGTCGGTCAAAAAATATGCCGTTTTATTACGCTACGTATATAATTATACTTTACTTTATTACAATGTGTTGTTTTGTAAAATGTAAGTTCTTGTAGTATTTATGCTGATAATTATGAACAACTACTATGGGATCGAACGTAAAACCGTAAAAAAAATAAACATTGGTTGTCTGTAAAATCGGATTACGTTACGGACCATAACTTTAGGTGACAACGTCATACATATATGCACTCACACACATACATACACTCACACACAAGCGCGCATGTTCAATTGATGGTTCAAATGGTGTCTGTCATACTAAGCTTTACTATGTAAGTATACATGGTTATTTCTAATCAATTAGCATCCTTCTAGGGGCTTATTCTGTACATCAAAACTAACAACTTTTGTTTTGCGACTTTTGTCAAAATTCGAAAAAAAAAACGGTGTTCCATAGAAAAATATCGTTCACCCGCAACCAAATGTATAGAAGAGCTGATTATTTTTTTGTAAGATTTGAGGAAAGTCGCGTAACAAAAGTTGTTAGTTTTGATGTACAGAATAAGCCCCTGTAAGGATGCTAATCAATTAGAAATAACCCTGTATATTTTGTAAAACTTCTTTGCAGTAGGTGGGCGTTGCTATTTGCGATTCAGTCTTCCTGACGACTGCGGGTAGCATCGTTTTATTCTATTCATGTACCTAACTTTATATTATTGTACGAAATAATAAAAATAAATGACGTGGTGTAAAGGTAACGAACATAAATATCCATATTAAAAATACTATAGGAAAGGAAAAAACCTATGGTAGCAGAGTATTCACGTAGAATTTCGGAAAATAATATGTTTACTTCAGAAAAAAATAAAAACTTCGGATCATAAAAAGACATTTTATTTCAAATGCTCGGAATTATCAGCGACAACACCACATTATTTTTGAAAAATTACGTAGCCAGACTAATGTTATAGTCAAGTAATCAGTTAGTGTTTTTATTACATGCTCAAATTTTGAATAAATAATTAAAATCTCACCTAAAAATATAATTTGGAGCTCAAAGCCAACATCGTCATAAACTGTGTCATGCGATTTTCAACAGAGCAGCACTGCATAGATGATAGCGGGCGATGCAAGAAGCGCGGGTGAAATCTGATTTTTTTCATGGCATTAGGCGCACTCTTAATACTAAATTTTTACGTAACCAAAGGATCGTAGCAAGTTACGAATGAACATATTTTTCATTCTACGGCACTGGTTACGAGAGAATACTTTATTTTCTTTCTTTATTTGTACGAACTTCATAACCGAAATATAAATCCATCCCATCTAACCCATCTGAGGCGCTACCGCAAGCAAAAAATCCATCATATTTTCTTCCCTCAAGAAAAAAATACATCCAAAACACCAGAAGCTCTTCACCGAGGGCTCTTTGTGAGTCGAGATCGCAACAAAGGGGGAGCTTAGCTGAAATCAAAACTAACATTAAAAACCATTATGCTACCGAAGTCGCCATTGTAACGGGATTGAAAGCGTCGACTCACTGTACGAAACTCGCGACTCACTGAAAATATTTATTAAAGCTTGGGAAGTAGTAAATGCGAAGCGATTAACTAGCAGAGTAAGGGCGAGACTGAACCATCTTTAGGAAAGAAAAAATGCCCTAGTCGATGGACTGAACGCATCTAATCTCAAATTAACTGTATAGAGCCCTAGTTAAACCTATGGTTAAACTGACTTTTCTCCTTCAAACCTTGAAGTTGCTGAATAAAAATAAAATACACAATATTCTCAAAACTATACTGTAGAAGATTCAATAATTCGAAACACAATTCAAAAAACTTCGCTCGATAAAAATAAAATAAAATAAATTAGTATTTTGGGACATTTTACACATGGCCTCTGACCCCAAACTAAGTAAAGCTTGTGATATGGCTGCCAGAGACTGATATACTACATATACTTAATTTTAAATACATACTTATATAGAATCTACCAACCCGCACTGGGCCAGCGTGGTGGATTTGGCCCAATCACCCTTCGTGGGTAGGCCTACGTCCTGCAGTGGACTATTAAAAGGCTGATACAGTACAGTACAGTACTTATATAGATAGTAACTAAATAACACCCAGACACAGAGCAAACACTTCTGTTCATCATATAAATATTTGCCCTGGGTGGGGATCGAACCCACGCCTCTTTAACCCAGAAGTTAGGATGACTAACCACTGAGCCACCGAGGCAGTCAAATTATTAATATTAAATATAATAATTAAAGGCGAAGATACCGCTTTTTAGAACAAATTCATGATTTCTAAGAAAGTTTATTGCATTTTTGGGCACTTTTCTACAATTTTACAATTTTTTTTTGAATCTGTTATTTATGCACATGAATTGAATTATACCTTTTATCCATAAAAATTAGGAAAAGTGGTAAAATATCAATTTTATATTGATTTTTGAATGCAAAAATTGGGCGAAACCGGGGGCGTATTTGGTCTTCACCCGCTCATATGTAAAATTACGCTGACACTATGGCGCCTTAATCGTTATCAAACATGACGTAATTCAGCTACCAGAAACGAAACTGAACTGGTAATATACCTTTTCTTCCTTATTTTTTTATTTAAATTAATTGCCCACAGACTCCAGGGTCTGTGCCTTTTGTTAAGTTAGTTACAATTGAAAGAATGCGACTGTACAATAGAGAGGGGTTAGTTTAAATCTTAGTCTAAGTTAGTGGTTTCATTACCTTTTCTTCCTTTGGTAGTACCAACTACCAGTCTAAAGTACGCCAAAACAAAATTTCTCAACAGAGAAATAAGCACAAGAATCAGTCGACAATGAGTGATGAAAACGCATTACATATTTATGTTCTACAATAGGTACACAGAACGATTGAGAGGCGAGATGGAGTCGATCGAGAGGCGAGCCAGGAGGCTGATTGACAACGACACCTTGACTAAGTCGCAGCTGCAAAGTCTTGAGCATCGTCTTAAGGTGGCGTGTTTGTCGGCCTTTTGCCGGATACACTTCGGAGAGTGCGCCCAGGAGTTGCACAATCTGGTCCCCCCTGCCCCTTTCTTCTATCGTACGGCTAGACAGACGCGACCAAAGCCCAACCCTTTTATGGTGGACATTCCGCGCGTTACAACCAAGCGTTTTGAATCCTCATTCCTCATACGAACAGCCGGAATGTGGAACGCTTTGCCTGGGTCTGTCTTCCCGTTAAAGTACAACGTGGGTGTCTTCAAATCCCGAGTAAATAGTTATCTTCTAGGTAAGCGTGCTACACCCTAGACCGCACATCTGCTTAACGTCAGGCAGTGTATAGTCAAACGCAAACCTATTCGAAATAAAAAAAAAATGAATAATTACAAGTAATAGAAACCTTGCTAAATTTTACTCAAATAAAACTACGTCACAACTTATTATTATATACTAGGTACGGGACTAATCGCGCATGTGTCCAAATCGAGAAAGTTTAAAAACAACATTTATTAACCGTTACAGGCCGGAGGTTACAAATAAAATTCGTCATCTACAATTTCTCAGAAAGAAACGAGCGCGTTTAAATACATCATTGATATTTTTAACGAAACGTCGTGATTGGGACTTATACTCGTACCTACATGTGTTCGAATTAAACCGCGTGTTAAGGTTCAAATGGTTCGAATATTTATTTTTTGTAGTTCGACCACTTATCACTAGATGGCGTTGACCATGCCTAAAACGTTTCGTTCGCGGAACATAGGTACGATCGATCTGTGTGAGTTAATAAAAACTTGTGCTACCTGACAAAATCTTGTTTGCATTTAACACCCTTTGAGGTTTTTGAGGGTTCTGTACACCGCGTAGTGATATTCCTCGTTCTAGAGAAATTCTAAGGAGTGCTAGTGTTCGCTTGCTAAAACAATTGATACGTAATTGTCATTACAATCTGGACAAAGTAAACTGTGATTTATATCAAGTGCATACGGGTGTGTTATAAAAATTGCATGACCGACTTCACCCGTGTACAGAATTCGCGAATACGAGTATTACGCACAGATCGATGGAGCACTTTTCACATTAATGTTGATTTATCAAAAATGGCTCAGTCGATTTCGATAAAATTTAAATGGGACCAATTTCGAAGTATACTCTTTGCAATAAAAAAACAATTATTGAAATCGGACTACTATGAAAAAAGTTATGCATGGTTATACATAATAAAAACCAGGATCCAGGATTTTACCAGATCTCCTATTCGGTGCGATAACTTCTCTCTCAGGTCTTTTGCTGCCTCTGTTGTTGTTGTGATGATAGCGTCTCTGTCCACATCAAAGTGTCTAATCACCCATGTTGTCTTGCCACATCCTGGTACTCCGTTGACCCATTGTATTTTTGGTACCGCCCAGTTTCCCCAGCCTGCCTCAACGTCTGAACTCCGTTCGATGGTTTTAGCCATCTCGAGGATTCTATCGTCTAGCATTATCTTGGTGCACTTAGCGGTGACTACAATTGGGTCGTTCGATGGTATTGCGTATTTTGGTCTTCCTATTCGCTCCGTCTCTGTCTCATTCAGCTCCACAAAACCACTTACTGCGCTGTAAGCTACCATTTACTGTCCTTTCATGGTCCCTCTGATGACTTGGGAGGTGACGTTATTGTATATGGCTGCTTCTGCCTCCTCGAGTCTTGATTTTAGTAGACTCTCACTTACCGGACCACCCAGCCTAAAGAACTCCAGGATGTTATCACAGTTCTTAAGATTGACATTTTTCGTCGCTCTCAATAAGGCTAGGTATTCGATAAAGGCATTTCTCGCGTGGTCTCGTGGCGCCGAGGCCAAGATATACCGGGGCGCATCGACCTGTCCCATGTCGGCTCTCGTTCGGGTTGCCTGAGGTGGTGAAACTACTCTCGAGGTCACCGTTGTCCGTGGAGATGGTGTTTTAGGCATGAAACGGAATAAGCTCTGCATTGCGATACTGAAGAGACCCGATAAGGCACCATCGCTGCTGCTTGGACGGGAAACGGGTTCCTCAGATGCTGCTATTAACTCTGCTCTTTCAGAACCAGATTGAACGGCTGAATTCGGAATGGGGCGGCCCCAGCTGTCTGTTGCATTATCAGGATCGTTACAGGGACTCTTCCGAAAACTCAGGTTTTCTCCTCTGTCCTCATACACGATAACCTCATGGTATTCTGAGGCTTTAATACAATCCAGCCGGTCCGCGGCTTCCGCCCTCAACCGTTCAACCACCATCGCGTCCACGCTTATCACCCGGGGAGTGCTGTCCACTTTCTTACTGAGATGTTCAAGCAATGCACTAGCTTGCGCGAAAGGTGACTGGGCGGCCCACTCGACTAGTGCAATCGTTTTGTTCTTCGATCTCACAAGTCGGAATTGGTGGCCGCCTGCCTCGCACACAGGCATAGCGTCGTAGGATTTCCGCTCTAATGTTAATTTGGCGGTGCTCCCGTTGAGTAGACATGCTAGTCCAGGTGACAAGCGGACGCGTTTCTGGGCTCTGACTTGGCAAAAGCTTATTCCGAATCTTTCTCTGTTGTTGTCCATGAAGAGAGCCACACCACGGATACGAGTCCCCGGAGTTCCCTTTTCCGCGTTTACTAGAATTTCGTCGATGACTACGCTTTTTGGGAGTAATTTTCGGACGGAAATTGCGCTTTGTGCAACTTCGGCGGACTGTGTGTATGTAGAGTGAATTTGAGTGGGGTCGAGTGTTAGAGTGGAGGGTAGTGTGAATGTGTCAGTTAAAGTGGATTGAATAGTAGAGGTAATGGGGGATGGTATGGTAGTAAGGAATGGTAGGTTATTGAAGGATGGTAAGGTAGTGGGGTGTGTTGCGGCGGGAGTGTGTTGTTGGATGGAGTGGCGAGTAGAATTTCTTTTGGCCGCTATTCGGAACGACCTCTCCATGAAAGGCAAAAGGTGTTGTCTGTTTTCTGGATCTGTTAGGATATTATGGAGATCCGAGACCACAAGATTTCTGTCTATCATTATTTCGAGGTCGTGTCGTGCGGCCGAAAATATGGGGCAATCAATGAGCACGTGCCAGACCGTCTCGGTGACATCGGGATCGCACTCAATTTCATTTTTAAAAATGGGACAACGTGATGTCTCAGTCTCTTGCTATTGTAGTACAAGTTTTGTTATTTTAGTCCTTATTCTGAGCAAAAAAATGCTTCTGAATTTAGAACTTTGTTGGAAGACAGTTTCATTTCAGAAGTTCATACAAAAAGTTGAATAAAAAACGCAATCTCGTTCTGTTCCCCTTACAAATTGATATTTAATAAATCCACCACGGCATGCCTAATTATTCAATTAACATTGGGATTCAACCGAGTTGTGACCAAAATAACTTTTGTAATAAAATGAATGCCCTTTGCCACTGATTTCGTTTCATTAGGCAACTAATATTTTGTGGGCAAGTTACCTGCGCGGAATGTTTATTGTCGGGGCTATAACTTACAAGCTACTAGCTGACCCGGCCACGCGTTGCTTTGGCTAAATAAATAAAAATTGCGACTATAATTTGAGATTTAAACTATCCTATCTCTCAAGTTGGATCGAACTTCACATGGTGTGCGAATTTTATTATAATCGGTTAAGTGGTTTAGGAGTCCATTGAGGACAAACATTGTGACACGAGATTTATATATATTAAGATAAAAGGATACAGGGTTATCCAGAACTGTTGTATTAAACTGAAAAGAGTTGATTCAGAACATCATCGTAAAGTAGCGTGTTTGGCAAGTTTCTATAGGCTTCATTTCGGCGAGTGTACGCTCGAACTCCACGACCTGATTCCTTCTTCCGGCTTCTTCTGTTGTGAAAGGTCACAACAGAAGAAGCCGGAAGTCGCATAAATACCATTCCTACATAGTCGATGCACCACCTGCTCGTACTGAGCGATTCGCTTCTTCCTTTATAATGCGGACCGCCAGGGGTTGGAACGCCCTGCCTCCGTCATTGTTTCCTGACAATTACAATTTGGATATCTTCAAGTCAAGAGTGAATAAGGTATCTTCTAGGTCTACATACTCCATTTTTGGCTAGAACTTCGCTTTCCATCAGACGAGTTGGTTGGACATAAAAAATCATTATCTTTAACTTTTATTATGGGGTCAACCCGAAATTCGAGAGGAAAATCAGCTGCTTCAAGCATTTTGTCAATTTAGAGTTACAATCCTACTAATATTATAAACGCGAAAGTTTGTGAGGATGGATGGATGGATGTATGGATGTTTGTTACTCTTTCACGCAAAAACTACTGAACGGATTGAGATGAAACTTTGCAGTAATATAGCTTATATATCAGAATAACACATAGGCTATAAATTATAATGATATATTGCGTGTGCGGGTGAAGTCGCGGGTAAAAACTAGTTTTGTATAAAACAGCTGATTTATTTTCTAATTTCAGGCTGGCCCCATATAAATGTCTTTGCACGTCGAGCAAAAGTAAGTTCGAATAGGCCAGGTGGCTAGCCCTGGTGTCAGAGTTTTTTTCAAGCCACCCGAAGGCCTCTGACATGGATAAACGGCTAACCGTTGGCCTAAGCCAACCGAGGCTTACAATTCGACGTGTCATCCGAGCTAGGGTAGAGTTCAGTATGCTGAGTGTGAGTTTTGTCGTAAACATGACGCGCTCGCCGCAAGCGTGTAAGTATGTAATTTGTATGAACTTGCACTCGCATAAAGTGTTTCAAAAACGCGCCGCTAGTGGCGCTGTACAATTCTTCATACAAATTACATGCTTACGCGCTCACGTCATGTTTACGACAAAACTCTCACTCAGCAATCTCAACAGTATGTTGTAATTGCTAACTGCGGTCACCCATCTGAAGACTTACCGTGCCGAACGTTGCTTAACTTTGGTGATCAACAAACACCTAGTCAAACTGCGCCAAGAGCGCTACGAGAAGTAAAAAGTCTAAAGATATGCAGGTATTAATAGCTTCTAATGGTAAACCATCCTAAACTCCACCATTAAGCTCGGAAACGTTATGAGAAACATTATCTCTGTGCTATTGTCCCTGCAGCGGCCCCCGTCACTCGCATGCGATAGGGTTGACGATCGCACGCTATTGGGATACGACCTGAACAATGCCGTTGAAAGATTACTCCCGCTTATCTGATGACTTTGAAGTCATCAGGTGAAATTAGAGATGAGTTTCGTCGAGGTTGTCGCACACAAGATGGGCACGTTGATCGCGATGAAAGAAGATTATTTTTTGCAAAAATTAGCATCACCGACTTCACCCGTGTACTGAATTCGCGAATATATAGATGTAGCATTTTTCACATTATTGTTGATTTATCGAAAATGGCTCAGCCGATTTCAATAAAATTTAAATGGGACCAATTCAAAAGTATACTCTTTCCAGCAAAAGAAGAATTATTGAAATCGGACTACTACGAAAAAAGATATATATCGATATAAAAGATATAAAAGATATATATATATATATATATATATATATATATATATATATAGGGTGTGTGTGGCGTGTGACATTGTAACTTAATAGAAGAGATGGTCATTGTAGTGTTCTAAAGGAATTAAGATAAATAACTATATTAATTAACTTTTGATAACATTTCGAAAAGCAAGAGCAATTATCCTACCTACTGCCACTTCAACTTGCCAATTAATTTAATTACTAGGTACATTTTAACCCAAAGACAAATTTTAGCCGACTCACCTAAGTAGGAACTTATTACTTATTAACTTATTTATTGACACATTCCACACTAGAAATTACACACTATATATCCTAATTAGGTAATATTTAAATTTTAACCAAATACTAAAATGTTAGCCAACTTATTTAAGTTCTTACTTACCTTTTTAATTACTCGACACGCTTCACACTCAAAATCAAAAGTCCCGAAAATAGTTTTTTACTTTGTGCCTTTTTGTAAGGATAAATATTATAGCGGCTTAAATATTAATGGCGGGGGTGTGAAATACACCCTTCTGAAAGAGGAACGTGAAAAAGAACGTGCCAATCATTTTTGATGTTGATTGCATTTTCCCCCATAGCCGCCATTAATCAGTCGCTATTGCCCGCATTTACTGTCTGCCTATACAGAATGCTCTTTTTCAACCTAATTCTAATCAGAGATTCTGAATTCGACTATTTTTTTGTATGCTTGTTACGCGATTATTTCGAAGATGCCAACTTTACACTCTTATTTTTTTTTTTATTTATTTCTTGTAATCAACAGTGTTACAATACATAATAATTTTTTATCTTCCTAATATAAAAACACAAATAAGGCCAAAACAGATTACAATAATTTAGCATACAAATAAATTATAATTTCACTAACAATATCCCAATGAAATCCCAATAAAAGTGGATAAGTGTGTGTGTGTGATTATGTGTGTGTGTGCGCGCGTGTGTGTGTGAGTGTGTGAGAGCCAAGGTTTGCAGTGTTACTCATGTGATTGAGTATGCGTTTGTGCGTGTAAACTGTTTGTGCTTTGTTATTAATACGAACAATTTCAATCGTTTATAGAGATAAATACCTACATAAGTGTAAGCAAAACCACTTTTATTATTGGGTCAACCCGGAATACTAACAAGATTATTTTTTGCAAAAATTAGCATGACCGACTTCACCCGTGTACAGAATTCGCGAATATTTCGCACGGATCGATGTAGCATTTTTCACATTATTTGATTTATCAAAAATGGCTCAGCCGATTTCGATAACATTTAAATGGGACCAATTTCGAAGAATACTCTTTCCAATAATAAAAATATTATTGAAATCGGACTACTACCAAAAAAGTTATGGGTGGTTAGGTATACATAAAAATATATATAATTATATACGCGTCGAATTGTACATATCCTCCTGTGGTTCATCGGTCAAAAAAAATAGCTGTCCTGTACAAACTTGCAACACGGAACTAACTCTACTTAACATTAATGAAGTACTAGCTGACCCGGCGAACTTCGTTTCACGCAATTTCTTTATACATTGTAGCCTAATAGTGCTATTCAGATGTATAAGCATTACTATTACAAAGTTTCATCTCAATCCGATCAGTAGTTTTTGCGTGAAGGAGTAAGAAACATACATACATACAAACTTTCGCATTTATAATATTAGTACCTAGGACCTTCTATTTTTTTCTAGAATTTCGCTTTGGCCTCATAGTAAAAGATATCAGCAACTTTCACTCAGATCAGATATTCGTAAAACACTAACTAAAACTTCATCAACCAATCTAATTCACTATTTTATACTATATATAACGGGACTGAACTCACGTGTAGGGATAGTCGTAACGACTATAGTTTCGGTCGCATTCGGCGACCTTTCTCAAGTTGGCGAGTGCTAGCACGCGGAGTCGTCTCGCAATGCTGTACTGTACCAGCCTTTTCAATAGTCCACTGCAGGATGTAGGCCTACCCGCGAAGGGTGATTGGGCCATATCCACCACGCTGGCCCAGTGCGGGTTGGTGGATTCACATACGCCATCGAATTTCTTCTACGGACGTATGCAGGTTGCCTCACGATGTTTTTCCTTCACCAAAAAGCCAATGGTGTGAAATTCCGTACATAAGTTCCAAATAAACTCATTGGTACGGGATCGGAATTTGAACCCACGACCTCACGATTGCAGGTCGGGTGTTACTACCACTAGACCACCACGATTCTCGCAATGCACGGTCTAGCAATCAGTGTATTGCGAGACGGCTCCACGTGCTAGCACTCGCCAACTTGAGAAAGGACGCCAAATGCGACCGAAAATAGTTTCGGTCGCATTTGGCGTCCTTTCTCAAGTTCTCACTCACGTGTAGGGATAGCCGTAACGACTATAGAGTCGTCACGACTATCCCTACTCGTGAGTTCAGTCCCGTTATATATAGTATAAAATGTGTGAAAACGACGTTAATTTCCATACTAATTCACTATCGCAATTGCTGTCAAATAGGAATCCAAAGTCAATTAAAAAGTCTTCAATAAGGGTTCCAAATTAGTAATAAACAGTTAACAAATCAAATAAATTTGGAATAAAACCGTTCACAGCCGCAACAGCTGTTGACTGAAATTAATTTGAGAAAACAACAATAACTACGAAACGATAATGGAAAATAAACAAAGCTAAGAAAATTGTTTCCTATTTAACTCTGAGTAAACTTAAGAAGATAATATTGTGGCAGCTTGTACGGATTGCCGACTGACATGGAAACGTTAGGTATATTTTATAATTTATCTTTAAAATAAATTCATATCGTCAGAAGCATTGTTAGATAAATTGTATGGAACAACTCATCATTATTTAGCCACAGGATATCCAATGCTGGACATATATCTCCAATACGAACGATTGGAAGCGATTTGCATCCAGCGCGATCCTGGGGTCTTCGTGAGGTTATCCTCCTTCGAACCTTCTCGAAAACATTTCGCCTTCATTGGTCACCAGTGCTCCATAATACGTACCCTACTCACTGCCATTTCAACTTGCAAATCAGCTGGGCCACAGATATCTATCGGTTACATTGGTTTTTAGGTCTCTTCATTTCTGATTCAATTTCGCAGCTTTGGGTATCATTTATCTCTTCGTAGCTCTTTGGGCTACTTGGAGCTTACTAATAATATCTACCCATGAGATACTAATTTTCTATGCCATAAATCATCACTGGCAACACTCATTGGCCGAAAACTTTCGAGGTGAGGGACTGAGGTGTATCGGACTAGAAGGTGTTACGCAATGTTCCGAACGCTGCCCAGCCGAGTTGGATTCGGCGATTGACCACTTTCTTTCATTGTTTTTCTATTAAATATAGTTAGGTAAATTTTGTCTTAACATATCGATTTTTATCTTACGGTTACTCGGAGCTATACTAAGTACATCATCGATGTATGTATGAAAAATGTGACTTAATATTATTCGTCAGATGGCGCTACGTGAGCGCGACGGATTGGATTGTTGCCGTAATGAATGCTGGTGGTATTGAATACCGAATATCAATATAGAATCCAGGCACCCAGACAGAGGGTGTAACTACATGTATTTATTCGACCCTAAATTATGATTCTATTTTTGACCGAGAGAACGAAGTGAGAAAGAGTCTCAGTTTTCAGTCGATGATTTTGCTTTCGTCTGTCCGGAAGTTGATTCTCTTCTACCGGTAAAATTTTTCGACGACTCTTGACAAAATTTCATACATATACTCATGTTATCAATAAATGATTTGTATTTGTACATGGGTTGTTTGGTTCTACATAATATTTCCGGGTTTTTATGTAGTGGGCGATTTTGCGATTGTAGGGGACATTTCTTAAAAAAATGGGAAATTTACTGTAGCGCTTTTTACCAACCGATTTTGATAACATTTGGCGAGGTTGTTTAGTATTTAAACTAAAGGTACAAATTATTATAAGACATGCGAGTAGAAACGAAATCGGTCAAGAGTCGAGATATTGGCTTATGAAGTTTCAATTAAATAGATGCGAGGTCTACTGTTCGGAGAAATACTAGTTTTACATGTAAACATACCAAATGTTTGACCACTACCTGAGGTCTTAGATTATAAGTCATAATATTTAACCATAAAAATGTATGGAAAATCTAGCAAAGCTGCTCTCAAAAGTGTCACATGCGTAATGGGATTTGACGATCTTCTCATAAAAATCCTCCGACTCAATCCACCGACTTACTTACTCCTCTGGCGCAAGTACCCAAAATGAGTCTTGGCCACACCAGAGAACGCCATCGGTCGCGCTCCAGCGCTGTTTCTTCCCACTCGTCCGCCTGGAGCTCGCACAGGTCGGACTGCACGGCGTCACGTCAGTCCAACGGTATCTGGGATGACCGACGGGTCGGCGACCGCTTGCTACCCTAAGATAGGCCTTCTTGACACTGTGATCCTCCTCCATCCTTAGCAGATGGACCACCCGGCGAAGCTTTTGGGCCTTAGTTTCTAAGGCCCAAAAGCTTCGCCGATCTAAATCTATGATATTGGGTTCAGCGACCAAATCCTCTATCTCGGCGTTCTTCCTTACTCTCCAGCTACCGTTCTCTCGTTGAATTGGTCCTAGGATTTTCTGCATTATTTTCCTCTCTGCTACCAAGAGTATATTCTTTTCTTAAGGGTTAATGTCCAAGCTTCACTCCCATACATCAAGATCGGTCTAATGACCGTTTTGTAGATAGGCAAATTCCCCCGGGTGGCGGATGGGGTAGTGGTCTGTAGTACAGCCTAGCTAGCTACTGGCTGATTCCGATGGACTCGCTGACCAACGAAACCGACAATAGAGAAAAGAATACAATCCACCGACTCCAGATAATTATTTTTCATGTCTCTTTCTAACTCATGCCGTATTAAATCGATGCATCTCTTTCAGATTTTCTCGATTGACCACATTATCCCTCTGGTCAAAAAAATGTACGCCACGCGAAAACGATAACAGTTTTTGTTTAATATGCATCATTATGAAGCCTCTGGACATCTCTATTTACCACGTTATCTCTGATAATTTTGCGCAAACAACACTAGATAAAACTTATCAAAAACACAATACGACAGTCGTGCCATGCCAAAATAGAAAAGAAACTCGAAGCTCTCCGAGTAAATCAAATTTCGAACCCCTCGATTTAATCGAGTTCCAGGCGTAGCATTATCAATTTAATGTGAGTAGAGACGTGATTCAGGCGACGTGACGTCGACGCGCGTGTCACTGCAATCGAAATATTCGAAATACGAATATCATATCGATTCGCTTCATATCCGAATTCCGAATGGTGGATAATCGAGTCGACGTCGACCGCAGGAAACTCAATTATTTGCTGGTTAAATGGATTAGTCATTAGTGGAAATCAGTTTAGTCGCAATGTTATAATTTTGTGATGTGTGTGATGACGTATGTGTGTATTTGAAGTTCGAACGTCAGCGTATTTGAAAAGTAGTTTGAAATTCGAGCTTAATGCTTTGATTAGACTGTAGGATTATCTATCAATTTATGCACATATAATAAAATCTAATTTATGTTTAATTTTATAAGTATATGTGTTACAAATACCTAGTTAAACTGCTAATTTGTGAAGCCTCTATCATCATAGTTTATTTTTTAGTAATTTTACTTGGATAAACAAAACGTTACCTAGGTTCTTACTTATGAGACCAAGCCTGAAAACAGGTGCTCTATACTTTTTGCCAATACTTTATGAGCTTGTTGTATGGAACACCGGTTTCATTTATTGGTCAAAGTTGGACGCATAGTAAAAGTTGTTCTTTTTATAGGCCGAATAAAACTTCTTGTCGGTTGTGAAGTTGGCTACAAGTTGCGCAAAGCGCTAAACCCAATCATAACTGAAGCTCACATACTTAATAGCTGCACGAGGATTGGGTTTTGCACAGCTTACAGCTTATTTCACAGCTGCCAAAAAGTTTGGTTCGGCCTATACAAGTGAACCTGAGTTTTCTTAGTAAAGAATGGCAAAAAAGTTGAATGTTCACTAATCAAGCTTTTCAAGATCAGATGAATAGGTATCTTCTAAGTTTGCGTGCTTCATCTTCGACCACAACGTCGCTTACCATCAGGCGAGATGGTGGTCAAGGGCGGACTTAAACCCGCAAAAAAACGATAATTATTTGATGTTCATTTTCAGTACAAAATGAATAAATAAACAACTAACGAGGAGCGGTGCAAAAAATACGCAATTCTCCCGCGAGAGACTATTTGAATCGCAAATGTTGACAAATAAAATGCAATGAATTTTTCGTTAGTTCTGTGCGGTTTCGTTAAAACTTTGTCAAAGGGAATGTTTCCATGTTAGTTACACTAACATGTTAATTTCTGTGGTTCTTTGACTCTACTCGTATGTCTATTTTTAAAACAAGTGAAGTTACATATTTAGTAGTAGCATAGTAGCCCGCAGACTATAAAGCTCGAAACATACTATCGGACGCGGCTTACGGACGCGACTGAGAGCCGCGACCTAGACTATGAAAGTACACTGAGCCGTACACACTATCGGACATAAGTCGCGGACGTCACCTTCGGGCCTCCGAGAGCGTTCGGACGTTCGAGAGCGATCTGGCACACCGGATGTCTTAAGACTGTGCACATTGCTAAGTCGCGGCTGTCAGTCGCGTCCGTAAGCCGCGTTTGTTAGTATGTTTCCCGCTTAAGATTACAGCCGGAAACATATTATCGGCCGCGGCTGACGGACGCGACTGATAGCCGCGACTTAGCAGTGTGCACAGTCTTAAAACATCCGGCGCGCCAGATCGCTCTCGGACGTTCGAACGCTCAAGGTCAGCCCAAGGTGACGTCCGCGCCATATGTCCTATAGTGTGCACGGCTCAGTGTACATTCATTATCTAGATACCTATCAGTCGCGTCCGTCAGCCGGGTTCGATAGTATGTTTCCAGCTTAAGACGCTGCATTTTTCAATTGCATTAAAAATTTAAGCAGCCCACAGTTTTAAGACTTTTATATTTCAAATCTTCAGTTATTACACGCTTAGGCTTACACGTATAATAACATCATATAGGTGACTTAAGATGACTTTTACTTATACAATTACTATACTTTTAATGCGAATTAAACTTGACGGCTGTGAAGTTAGCTAGAAGCTGCGCAAAACCCAATCCTGACTGATGTTCACGATAATTGGGTTACGCGCACTTTGTGGCTAACTTCACAACCGCTAAGAAGTTCAATTTGGCCTAAACCATGTACCTAGCATGAGAATGGCTTAACAGATAAAGCTCGAATATATTGATAGGAACAATAAATAAATAAAATTCATAGTAGGTAAAGTATTATAATATGTAATAATAAAATAATAAAATCGCAGGGGCGACTTTGTGGCGAGTCGTCGGTGAGTGGCGACACCGCGAACCCTGATTCCCTGGGGCTAAATGAGACCCCTGACTCCTCTCTTGCCTTAACCGGCCGGCTTGGAGTGGAAACCGCAAGAGCTAAGAACCTAAGCTCCAGGGTGGAAGTGTTAAAGGGCATAACGCCGGGAGTAGCGTCTAGTGAAAGCGCAGCACACCTCTCGACACCCTAAGCCGTCCACACCAATGTTGCCCCTCCGGCGCCAATATACGGTAGCTATTAAGGTCGATTCACACATATCAGTGAACCCACAGTTCCGGCACAGTACCGTTACAGTTCCGTATCCGTGCTACAGTGGTGCATCAGTGCTTCAATTCACACATATCAGGCACAGTACAGTTCTCTGCGGGTCTTCGTGCACGACGTTCCCTTCAGACTAGCGTTGATGTCGATTGTTTTGATGGCACTCTTCAATAACACAGAATAAATCATACAAAACAGTATTCTCACGAACTAATTCAATCAACATCTCGTCCTCCATTTTATTTTTGATGCAGCGGCGTCAGTGATCCGTGATAAAATATCGTCGTCGCCGATCACGTCCGTGATGGCCGGTGCCGGCACTGACACTGACGGTACTGAGACGACACTGACACTGACAAGTGTGAATACATCCATAGAAAATATTTGAAAGAATAATTATCACTGATGCGGTACTGTGCCGGAACTGTGGGTTCACTGATATGTGTGAATCGACCTTTATGGGGGCCCATTTAGTGGATGGCAAGTCACCACCCGCCTGAATATTTGAAATGAGGCATTATTTGGCGGGTGCCGTACCTCATTCCATAGCCCGTATTAAGTCATCGAACAGCACATCACAATAGCCCGATATACTGTAAGTCACGTCTAGCAATAGTTTTTTCATTCTACTTTATGTACTCAACATTTTATATTAATTTAATAAAAAAAGATGTAAAAGGGCCTCTCAGTGTTGGTTTCGGCCCCATTGATGCCTACCAAAGGACCAAGCTTTGCATGTGATTTTAAGTGAATAATAATAATATATACTTTATTGTACACCAAATAAAAACAAATACAAACATTCTTAGGACTAAGTAAATTTACAGGGTACAAGGGCGACCTTATCGCTCATAGCGATTTCTTCCAGATAACCCGTGGAGAGAAAAAAATAAAACCTCAAGGATTGGCAGAATAGTCGGTGGTATATTATATTTAGTTGTTTGTTTGTCATGCTGTGTGCAGAGGCAATCAGGCGGCTTAAAAACTCTGAAAGGCTGGCAGACCGGCCTACACGAACTTACCTTTTATAGTAATGGAAACAGAATAAAATAACACGTCTAAGGATTATCTACAATAGCAAAAGAAACAACCAGTTTCCTGATTGTTTAGTTTTAGTTGTTTTTGTTTTGATGTTGCAATTTTTTACGCTGTTTTATTCAGCGGGTGCCTCCTCTAGGGTCCCTCGTCTTCCAAGCACAGAAGCCTGAGTAGACGGCGAGAGTGGAAGGTGCCACCTCGACGCCAGGCAAGCTTCTGCGGCCCAGCTCTGGGCCACAGTCGGTCGCGCATTGCAGCACTCCACTCGGTAGTCCATGCCGCGCCCCGGACGCCAAACTAACCCTTTGAGAAGTCAGTCATTCCTTTATTCCTTTATTGGTTGTTGGCATCCGAGGCCGACAGGACCCATCCGAGCAATGGTGCCGCGACCGACAGGTCAGTCAAAGAAGGAAACTAGAGGAGGACCAACAGTCTAAAACCACGCGCGCTATATTAGTTGTTTCAATGAAAAAATATCGTTTGCGCGATTCAGTACCGCAACTTTAAACTACAATAACTTGTTGATACCAAATCATACAATTACAAAATTCATTCTATAAAATTATGGCGGTATTTTCTATTAATTTTGATACAATTTTTATGTCATTTCATTCAGGAATGAGGAGATTTTACAACTGTGACGTATAGGTAAAAACGAGTTCCCATTGGTTGGTTTTGGTTATCATGTCATGGGATGGTTATCAAATGTGTCTTTGTTATAATTTCTAACTTACTTTGTTTGACTCTAGTTGAACAGGCGGAGAGTTTGAAATGGTTTGGCTTTTTGATGCACAGTGGGTCATTGTAGGTGATTCATTTGGCCACTGATAATAACCCATTGGCATTAATCTCTCATTTAGTATTATCTTACCGTCTTGTTTATTATACACTAGCTTTTACCCGCGGCTTCGCCCGCATAATTTAATTTATGTTTATCTTGTCAAAAAAATATGGTAACTAATACAGTAAGTGCGCCACAAAATATTAGCCCCAATTCAATGTGAAACGGTACACAAATATTGTAGCAAATAATCATTTCAAACCCAAAAAACAGCCAATCTCAAATAATTTGTTTCGTCATCGTTATCATCCGCAGCTTTCTTTGACCCACTGTTGGATATAGGCCTCTCTCTTGCAGTGCCATCTGCCTCGGCTCTTTGCCGGTCGTGACCAGGCTCGACCGGCGGTATTGATGATATCGTCGAGATAGTCGACCCACCTTGCTGCCGCGCCGCACATAGCTGAGCGCTCTCACCTATTCAAGTACCCTAGTTGACCAGCTTGGTCACCACCGTCTTTCTTGGTCAAGAAGCTCTGGTCGAATTAGTTGCCAAGCCATTGTGAACGATGTCATACGCAGGTCTTTTGCGACCGCCAATATCGCAGCCGTACTCTAACCGAATGGGTTTGCGCGTGGTGATGGCAAAAGGCCTGACGGTATGAAGCTGGTCCCATGGAAGTGTAGACGGCCCTTAGTATGGGACGCGACTTGCGTCGATACTTTGGAGCCGTCAGCGGAGCAGCACAAACGGCGCAAATATGCTAACCTCGGCAGTGGTTACATATTTGAGCCGTTTGAAATTGAGACATTGTGTGCGTGTTGGCCGGGAGCTCATCTTGTTTTCAAAAGTCTTTCTGAGCGTCTCGTGTACCCGCCGCGTGACCAAAATGCTGGTGTTTATTTGGCTCAACGTATAAGCAGCATCACCAAGCTGATTGGCAATGCTGCCAGCATGTTGGGCACGCTGCTAACTGGCAGTGGGCTTGAGTATTTAGAATATCTTTAGACCTTCAAGGGTCTGTGGATGATCCAATTGCTTGTTATGTAGTAGTAGTTTATGAAGTTTTACATTATAAGTCTGTATTTAGTGGTAGTTAATCACTTAAGCACTTGCTCTGTAAAAAAATCAAGTACCTTGCACCTTGTTGTCACTGTTCAGACCTATCCCGATATCAAAATACCTTATACTTATAAATGCTTCTGTTGATTAAGATAAGGTTAGAGTGTACCCGCCCATAGGTTTCCGCCTTGTCGTGGCAGGAGAACTTAGTAGCCGAGGCCTATGGGCGGCGCGGGAATTCCAGGTAGAGCCGCTTCTCTGGGTTTTTTCTGAGACAGCTGAGAAGGCGGCGCTCGAGGTCTCCCGATTCTTTTTGGTCTTTTCCCCCTAGGCAGTTTAGAAGTTTGCACTCGAGGTTAGGCCGATTTTCTGGGGTTTTTAAATATAGCAGCTTAGAGGCTGACCGGCAAGTTGCGTGCCTCATGAGGAGTGCCGCAACTGAGCCGGGCTGCACTTTTATCACTGTTCAATCCTAACCAACCCAACAGAAATTTATGTTCGTGTCAAGGTCACAACTCCGAATCAAGGTTAATAACCTTTGTGTCAAGATATTCATACTCATGCCATACTACTTTTAAAAATCAAGTCGATCCGTTTCTTCGTATATTAGCATGGATTCTGTACCATAAAGGTTGAATAAAGAAATATGTTTAACCTCTAATGGTGGTATATTTAAAAATATTTTTAATGTCAGACGAAATGACGGCCCAGTATTAAACGTCATTGTAATATGTAGCATGGCAAAGGGAAATCTATTTTGTCCAATTTTAATGTCAGTTGTCATTGTCAATTCATACTTTATTTCCTCTTCGAGGAGCTATAATGGTGGAAAGACAATTTGTCCCTTTGCCTTCGCATAGCAGACATTTATAAAAAGTCTGCAGTCAATGTATGTCACCTGTCATCTAATTACGTTTTGTGAATCCATGTTAGGCCCAATCAACCCAATTATGAAGGTGCCATCGTAAATTTAATAGCAACGTAAAAAGTGTTCTCTCTATCGAATGCCGAAAGTGAAAAAGAAACAGAAAGAGTCTAATTAACTGTTATAATTACGATGGTGTATTCAAAATTGGGCCTTTTAGCGTCGTTGTGATAGGTGACAGTTTTGCTAACGCAAGATTTTGTCCTATCCAACGGGAATTAGGCAATTTTCGGGATAAAATGTAGCCTATGTCCTTTCTCAGGCTCTAGACTATCTGTGTACCAAATTTCAATGAGATCGGTTCATTAGTTTTGGCGTGAAAGCGCGACAGACAGACAGACAGACAGATAGACAGACAGACAGAGTTACTTTCGCATTTATAATATTAAAATAGTAAGGATAATATATTATCAGTATGATGATATCCAAGGACTGCTCGTTGCTTGATTTGACAGATATTCGATCGACAGTTGTTTATTTTGACATTCTTGCAGCGCACGCTCAGTAGCTCGCAGATGGCAGAATTTTCCTACTTACTCAACATTTATCGTTATATTTTGGACAATTCACAAAATATCTTTATAAATTGTAGCCTATGTGTTATTCTGATGTATAAGCTATATTATTACAAAGTTTCATCTCAATCTGTTCAGTAGTTTTTGCGTGAAAGAGTAACAAACATCCATACATCCATCCATCCATCCATCCATCCATCCATCCATCCATCCTCACAAACTTTCGCGTTTATAATATTAGTAGGAAGTAGGATATAGTAGGAGTTTATTCCGTAGCCGTGGGGTGGTCTAGAGGTAGTGACACCCGCCATACAATGTTGAGGTCGTGGGTTCAAATTCCGGTCCCATACCAATGAGTTCTTTGGAATTTATGTACACACCACTGGCACACCATTCGGTGAAGGAAAACATCGTGAGGCTACTTGCATACGTTCGTAGAAGAAAAGCGATGGCGTATGTGAATCCACCAATCCGCACTGGGCCAGCATGGTGGATACGGCCTAATCACCCTTCGTGGGTAGGCCTAAGTCTTGCAGTGGATTAACGAAAAGGCTGCCACAGGAGTTTATTCATGTTCGATTGTTCGTAATGATAAGATACCTCTGAATTTAAATATTGGAAAGAAATTCCTTGTAGTCCATGCCATCAATGAACTCATTATTGTCAACTTTTACTAACTCTGAAATCACAAAAAATAATCACAATTACAAGGCTAATAGGTTAGTCCTGTAGTATATAAGAATAATTGATAGGTACTGTACTAAAAGTAGGTCATATGTGACGGACATAATTGTCCATCTTATAGTACAGCTACTCGTAGCTTAGCCTAGAGATAATTAAGTAGATATTTTGATAATTAGAGATAATTAATTATATATAGTTACCAATTATTATGAATAAATTTTGGTTTTTGATTGGTTTGTTACTCATACAAACAGCGATGGAACGACTTGATTTTTAAGTACACGGACAATGGACATATCCATTGGTTTTAATTTTCGGGAGTGTCATAAGCTATACTGCATAAAAGATAGCTTGATCTTCTTGATCTTTGCGACAGTGACATTGACATAGAAGATTGACATTTTTAGAGTTGGGATAGTGGTGGAAAAAATCAATTATCAAACAATGTTGTAATGAAATCGAATGAGTAGTTTAGGTGAGAAATTTTATTTTATTTACTTACTATTATTTAAGATCAAGTATGTACACATGTAAATAATGGTATGATAATAATTAAATAAACTATTATAAAATATAATAATGTTAAGGTATTTATCGACTTTATTCACTATTATCGATGCTAATGTAACATATAATTGGGTTCAATTTAATTACAAACGTTACTAAACGGCCTTTGAGCCAAATGTTACATGAGTAGGTGAGATTTGGATTCAATTTACTCACTATTATCTGAGATCAAGTATATACACATGTAAATAATGTTGTGATATTAAAATATACAGTAAAATTATTTAAAATATCGATAGCATAAACTATCGATATCCTACTAATATTATAAACGCGAAAGTTTGTGAAGATGGATGGATGGATGGATGGATGGATGGATGGATGGATGGATGGATGGATGGATGGATGGATGGATGGATGGATGTATGGATGTTTGTTACTCTTTCACGCAAAAACTACTGAACGGATTGAGATGAAACTTTGCAATAATATAGCTTATACATCAGAATAACACATAGGCTACAATTTATAACGATATTTTGTGAATTGTCCAAAATATAACGACAAATATTGAGTAAGTAGGAAAATTCTGCCATCTGCGAGCTACTCTAGCGTGCGCTGCAAGAATGTCAAAATGAACAACAAATTTTGGTGACGCGGCGGTTACACCAGACGCTCAGAAAGACTTTTGAAAACAAGATGATTTCCCGGCCAACACACGCACAATGTCTCAATTCAAACGGCTCAAATATGTAACCACTGCCGAGGTTAGCATATTTGCGCCGTTTGTGCTGCTCCGCTGACGGCGCTAAAGTATCAACGCAAGTCGTTTTCCATACTAAGGGCCGTCTACACTTCCATGGGACCAGCTTCATACCGTCAGGCCTTTTGCCATCACCACGCGCAAACCGTACGGCTGCGATTCGAGTACGGCTGCGATATTGGCGGTCGCAAAAGCCCTGTGTATGACATCGTTCACAATGGCGTGGCAACCAATTCGACCAGCGCTTCTTGACCAAGAAAGACGGTGGTGACCAAGCTGGTCAACTAGGGTACTTGAATAGGTGAGAGCGCTCAGCTATGTGCGGCGCGGCAGCAAGGTGGGTCGACTATCTCGACGATATCATCAATACCGCCGGTCGAGCATGGTCAAGACCGGCAAAGAGCCGAGGCAGATGGCACTGCAAGATCCTCTACCCAACATTGGGTCAAAGAAAGCTGCGGATGATAACGATGACGACACAAATTAGTTGAGATTGGCTGTTTTTTGGGTTTGAAATGATTATTTGCTACAATATTTGTGTACCGTTACACATTGAATTGGGGCTAATATTTTGTGGCGCACTTACTGTTTTAGTTACCATATTTTTTTGACAAGATAAACATAAATTAAATTATATCGCGGGCGAAGTCGCGGGTAAAAGCTAGTTTTAAATAAAACTCTATCTAAAACTCTGTGGTCACGATCATTCGTCGCCCATCACTAATCGGCATGCCCATAAAGTATGACATTGACAGGTACTGTCTGTACTATTAAGAAATTCAGGACTTCATAGGCGTGATTTTTCTGACAGCTGTCGCAGAGATCAAGCTATATTTTATAGAGTATAGTTGTTATTCCGGAAAAATATAGTGTTCCTTTATCTTCATCAGCTGTAGAATATTCACTCCTTGACATAGGTCTACCTTAAGGATTTCTAAGGTGTGGCCCGGTGGGAAGCTGCTTTGATCCAGCTTGATCCTGCGTTCTTATTATATCGTCGGTCCACCTTCTCAGTGCACATCTTTCGCTGCACTGGCCGGTACGTGGTCTCCATTTGAGAACGTTACATTCTCATCAACCATTTCTTCTTCGTAAGAGTGTAGTGAATTTGATTTAAGTTGGTCATGACTTTTTTCGCAGGTAGGCAGGAAATGCCCCCCATTTCCTTCCAACCAGAGGGAAATTAACCGTCGCGCTATTTATGAGCTGATTTCGATAATATTTGGCCAGATTACTAAATTGTTGTTAACAAATGTAAATCGTGTATGGTCTAGGTAGGGTCGCTAAGTTCAAGTATCTGGGAAGTTGGATGAACGAGAATGGGGATAATGCGCAGGAGATAAGGGTCCGCATAGAAATGTCACGTTCAGCTTTCTTCAGTACGAGTATGAACAAAGTTTTGTGTGACAGAGACCTGAGTCTTGACTTAAGACTACGCATAGTACGTTGCTACATCTTTTCTTTTCCGTCATACGGCGTAGAAACATGGACTCTCACACAAAATTTGACAAAGAAGCTGGAGGCATTTGAAATGTGGATCTACCGCCGTATCTTGAGGATTTCATGGCGTGACCGAATTACCAACGTTGAGGTACTAAGCAGGCTTAAGAAGAAGATGGAGCTCATGAATACCATCAAACATCGGAAGATGTCGTACTTTGGTCACATCATGAGAAATGACAAATACAGACTACTCCAGCTCATCATCCAGAGAAAGATTGCCGGAAAGAGAAGTGCTGGCAGAAGGCGGCACTCACGGTTAAAGAACCTGCGGGACTGGTTCGGCTGCAGTACCGCCTTATTATTTAGAGCAGCAGCTTCAAAAATTAGAATTGCCCTGATGTTGTCCAACCTCCAGTAGGAGTGGAACGAAATATTCTTTATTTCAAATTTCTAAAACATTTCAGTAATAAATAAAATTTCTATTACTTGATTAGCTAGAATAAGATAACATTAATTTAAATATCTGTTGCCGAACTAGGCCAGTGGCCTGTGTTTCGGCTTACAGCGCCCTCCCTTATTGCATTTACTTCTAGCATAAAAAAATATTTTGAATTTAGATTACAAATAAAATACAGATCGTGCTTTACTATATGAAGAAGTGTAGGTAGAATGAAATTATTCGATACTGTCAGTGTTGTGTGTCGTAGTGACAATTTTTCAAGTTCAAGTTGAAATGAATGTTATCTCGTAATTTTAGTGCGCCATTAGTCCCGTAGTATATAACAATAATGTGTTCAAATCGCGATAGTTTAAAAACAACAAATTGCTAAATTATAACAAGATTTGCGGGTATGAACCAAATCGGTCTAGAGCGAGTCTAGATATAGGCATATAAAGATTCAGTTAACGAGATGAGTCGCGAGATCTACTGTTCGAGTACTACTAGCATCTTATGAGTAGATAAGTCTTTTATAATTTATACAAACTGCAGGTCTTCAGCCTACTAACCGTCTGCTACGAACCTGCCAAATTATGCCGCAGCCGTAATAAACTGAAGCCAAGCCCCGACCTCGCCTGGCCTTCGTGACGTAATGCTAATATTCATATTTGAATGTCTAATTGCTACCAAGGGTTTTAGAACTATTATTGTCACGTAAAAAATTCTTATGTAAAATGAAGCCAAATCAAGACAGTTCGCACTATCGAAAAGTTTTCAGATCTCACGCCATTGGAGCCAAGCTTCTAACTCTACACGCCCTTACTCTAGGTCTTAATAAGTATAAGAAACTACGGCTCGGTCAATAGATTTAATTTTTGTATTGTAAAAAGGTATCAAATTATAGCGCAGCCGTAATAAAGCATAGCTGAGCCTCCGACCTCGCCTGGCGTCCGTGACATAATGCTAATATTAATTTTTGAATGTCTAATTGCTATCAAGGGCTTTAGAACTGTTATTGTCACGTTATTGTCTGAAAGTGAATATCAAAGGATTGAAACAAAGTTTACAAAGGACCGCTTGCATAATGATCACTAAACGTGTTAAGCTGCTTGGTCAAATGTTTTTTTAACTACTAACCATGTTTAGCCAGCAATACGTATTTAGTTAAATATTCAGCCATAGGTAGGTACATTACGCGTCCGTTAGCAATACGGACACTCCTTCATGCTTATCCATCCATCAGCCTTAGGAAGTCCACCGTTGGACAAAGGTCTCTCCTGTGGATTTACAATATTAGCGTGTCGTAACCAGAAGCGGTGTACATCCAGCGCGACCCTATGGTCTTGATGAAGTACCTAATCCACCTTGTGGGCATACGTCCTACTCAGCGTTGGTTCTTTCATACAAGATAGGTACAATCAAGCCATGGTGGCCTAGAGGTATTGACACCCGCCTTACAGTGGTCGTGGGTTCAAATCCCGGTCCCGTACCAATGAGTTCTTTGCAATTTGTGAACGGAATTTCACACCACTGGCTTTTCGCTGAAGGAAAACATGGTGAGGCAACCAACGTCCGTAGAAGAAATTCGATGGCGTATGTGAATTCACCAACCCGTACTGGGCAAGCGTGGAGGATTTGGCCCAATCGCCCTTCGTGGGTAGGCCTACGTCCTGCAGTGGACTATTAAAATGGCTGATACAGTACAGTACAGGTACAATCAAACAAACTGTGTCGTTGAAAAACCAAACCTTTATATAAATCCGAAAACAACCTAAATCAATGACATCGCGAAGAGTGCAGCCGAAAGCAATTTGAAGTATATCAACACCATAAATGGGTTCACCCGGGATACGTCACCTATGGGTAGGGCTGTCAGTTTCTAAATTTAAAATACTTTTTTCGTAACAAAAAAAGTAATTGTATAATATCCTTATCCTTTAAGCCGGATAATATTATGCTGCCACTACACTATTAGCCGTATTCATGACAATGTTTTACGGATAATTTTAACAATTAGTGATATTTCTGACTGCTCTTTGACTGCCACGGTGGCTCAGTGGTTAGCGAGTGAGCAAATATTTATGTGATGAACATAAGTGTTTGCTCTGTGTCTGGGTGTTATTTAGTTACTATCTATATAAGTATGTATTTAAAAATAAGTAAGTATAAGTAGTATATCAATCTCTGGCAGCCATATCACAAGCTTTGCTTAGTTTGGGGCCAGAGGCCCTGTGTAAGATGTCCCAAAAATATTTATTTAAATATTTATAAAATATTTCCATTAAGTATTGTTAATCGTAACGTTTTATTTTAAAAGAGTAAGTTTTGTGTTAATTTTAGCAGCTATAAGATAAGCTGCTTTAAATTAAGACTTCCACTAAGTTCATTCTATTCTAATTCATTGGTATTGCTCACTACTTCAATTACACAATTACATACGATTGTAGTAATACAATAACAGCCATACGGGTCATACCTTAGTGCAGCCAATGGTAAATATACAACAAAGTCAATGAGACAGATAAAGAAGATCTAAACATAGACATTAAAAATATACGTACAACAAAATACTACTACAAAATAATATTACTTTATTAGCTAAAACTGCAAACACTATTACTACATAAAAATCAATTGGATCATCCACAGACCTTTGAAAGTCTAAAGATAATCCAAATGCTCAAACCCACTGCCAGTTGCCAGCGCGCCCAGCACGCTGGCAGCATTGCCACGCTGAATGACAATGCTAATACTTATGTTGCGTCAAATAAACACCAGCATTTTGGTCACGCGTCGCGTTCACTAGACGCTCAGAAAAACTTTTGAAAACAAGATGAGCTCCTCCGGAAATATCAACTTTCCACAAAGGTTGCGCAAAATTTAGTCAAACGTGATATCAAATTTTGACATCTGCCAACCCTAAATTCGGGTAATACAAGCTATCGAGTTCCCGTATTATCGTAAACCCGTAGTAACTCACGGAGAAAATAGCCTATCATCGCGCACATAAACTTGCCGTAAATTTTGGAAACCCTTGAATTCAGAAAGCGTATACCTTGTCCACGGACTAATGACCCAGAATGGATTCGGAAATTTTACGAGCCCCGCCGCATAGTGGGGACTTTTGTAACTAAAGCTGGGGCAACAAAATGTTCATAGTATTTTTATTCAACTGTTATCGAGATTCAAAACTTAATTTATTGATATGAATGATCAATTTTTACCGACTTCAAAATAATAGGAGGTACTGTGTTCGTCTGCATGTATTTTTTAGATAAATATGTTCTTAGACATTTTCGGCAATTATGAACCAATTTAAAAAATCTTTTGTTAGTTCAAAAGGGTCATCATGGTAGTCCTATTTAAATTTTATAGGAATCGGCTGAGCCGTTTTTGATATATCATCAATAATTTACATGGATGACACCTCGATTCGTGCAAACTTTTATTGACCGACGAACCACCGGAGGAGGTATACAATTCGACGCGTATATCTATTATATAAAAGGCTTCCCTGAGTGACTGACTGACAGACAGCCTACAGCCTAAACCGCTTAAGATATGAGCTTGATTTTTGGAATATAGGTACATTGAACGACGTAATGGAGCACTAAGGACGAAAATTTTGAACTTACGACCTCTAAGGGGGTAAAACGGGCCCTTTTCGTTTGTATGTAACTTTTTATTTCCTGTACCGATTGACTTGAAACGTTGTATACATGCTTTCCAAACAAAATAAAAGTTACGATTTTTCCTTTTTTTCCGAATTTTCCTCATCTAAGGGGTCAAATAAGGTCCCAAAGTTGGTGAAAAAAGCGCCAATTACATCGAACCAGCTGAACGGTTATGGTTGAAAATTGGTATGAAGGAAGCACACAGTATGTTTTAATACAGGAACTAATAAAATCCAGGAAAATCTATAAGGTTCCTTAGGGATACGCAAAATTAATAAGTTTAGGCTACAGCCCAAACCGCTGAATATATGAGCTTGAAATTTGGAATATACGTACATCGTACGACATAATGAAGCACTAAGGATGAAAAACGTACCCAACTCTAACTTACGGGGTAAAACGGACCCTTTTTGTTTGCATGAAACTTCTTATTCCCTGTACCGATTGACATGAAACTTTGTATACATGCTTTCCAAACAAAATAAAAGTTACGATTTTTCCTGTTTTTCCGAATTTTCCTCATCTAAGGGGTCAAATAAGGTCCCAAAGTTGGTGAAAAAAGCGCCAATTACATCGAACCAGCTGAACGGTTATGGTTGAAAATTGGTATGAAGGAAGCACACAGTATGTTTTAATACAGGAACTAATAAAATCCAGGAAAATCTATAAGGTTCCTTAGGGATACGCAAAATTAATAAGTTTAGGCTACAGCCCAAACCGCTGAATATATAAGCTTGAAATTTGGAATATACGTACATCGTACGACATAATGAAGCACTAAGGATGAAAAACGTACCCAACTCTAACTTACGGGGTAAAACGGACCCTTTTTGTTTGCATGAAACTTCTTATTCCCTGTACCGATTGACATGAAACTTTGTATAGATGCTTTTGAGACTAAATAAAAAATATGACCTGTTTTTCTGAATTTTCCTTAAAAAAATCCTTAGGGGTCAGATACGTCCCAAAACTTCAATGCGCTATTTTAAATAATGTAGTATCTAGAATAGGATTATGATAATGATAGTTTATCTTTAAATGGGGCAAAATGGGTCCCCAAAAGTTTAATTTTTTATTTTATTTTGTGAGCTATGTGCGCTAAGCTTAAGACTATTGTCTTAAGCTTAGCGCACATATGGATCAATATAGGTATTTTACTATGGGATCAACCCTGACATGTGAAAATTACCTACATTTTCCATACATTTTGTCGCGGGTCGATGAGCTTTTTGTGTTGAACAGCTGATTTTATTCACGTGCTTTTGGGGTAGTATAATAGCATCCTAGAACATGCCTGACTAGAATCACGACTTGTGTGCCATTTTTTCATTTGCCTGGAAAATTAAATTTCTAATGACTTAATGAAACATGTCGAATACCTGTACCGGCCTTAATTAATAGTGCACTACTGAAAATAGGTACTACGGATAGCACTACGGATAATAGAAACAGGTGGGTCTTAAGATGAACATGGACAAGACGAAAGTCATGTGTAATTACCATGTTTTACCCACCCCGATTTCTGTTGGATACTTGGTTCTTGAAGTCGTTGACTCGTACGTCTACCTAGGACAAGTAGTCCAGTTAGGTAGGTCCGACTTCAACAAAGAGGCCAATCGCCGAATTCAACTCGGCTGGGCAGCGTTCGGAAAAGTGCGTAGTGTCTTCTCGTCCGACATACCTCAGTGCCTCAAGTCGAAAGTTTTCGACCAGTGTGTGTTGCCAGTGATGATTTATGGCACAGAAACGTGGTCACTCACTATGGGCCTTATTAGTAAGCTTCAAGTAGCCCAACGAGCTATGGAGAGGGCTATGCTTGGAGTCTCTCTGCGAGATCGAATCATTAATGAGGAGATCCGTAGAAGAACCAAAGTTACCGACATAGCCCAATGAATTGGCAAGTTGAAATGGCAATGGGCAGGGCACATAGCGCGAAGGGCTGATGACCGTTGGGGTCGAAAAGTTCTCGAGTGAAGACCATGTACTGGCAAGCGCAGCGTAGGACGTCGACCCACAAGGTGGACGGATGACCTCATTAAGACCGCAGGATCGCGCTGGATGCAAGCCGCTTCCAACCGATCTTATTGGAGATCCATAGGGGAGGCCTATGTCCAGCAGTGGACGTCCTGCGGCTGATGGATGACTGAAAATAGGCCTATCCGCGAAGGGTAATTGGGCCATATCCATCACGCCGGCCGAGCACGGGTTGCTGAATTCACATACGACATTGATTTTTTCTACGTTCGTACAGGTTGCCTCAATGTTTTCCAGCAATGAAATGTGAAATTTTTACATAGTTACTCATACAATTATTATTATTGGCTCCCTCGGTGGCTCAGTGGTTGACCCTGACTCCTGGGTCAAAGAGGCGTGGGTTCGATTCCCAGGGCAAATATTTATGAGATGTTCATATGTGTTTGCTCTGTGTCAGGGTGTTATTAATGTATTTTTATTTATTTATTTAACACTTTCTTGCACACTATTTGTACAAAAGGAGGACTTAACGTTAAACAGCATTATCTGCCAGTCAACCTACATGTATATGTAGTATATCAGTCTCTGCCAGCCAAATCACAAACTTTGCTTAGTTTGGGATCAGAGACCGTGTGTGAGATGTCCCCCAATATTAATTTTATATATTTATTTATTATTGAGTTAATTTCAGGAATTCGGCAATTTATCATCCAAAAATTCACGTAGGTACTCCGTAATAAGCTTTAGATACAAGTAAATTAAATAACCACCCAAGTAGCACAAATAGTGGCAAATAGCTCGTATATTATATCTACTTGCAGACTTGGGTGAAATTTACAACCATTATGAAGTTCTATATAGGTGGAGAGAACCCTTATGCAAACATTATAGAACCAAGTGGCGAAAAATTGCAGCTTATTTTTAGTTCCAAATGGAATCTATAGCAGTTCTCAAGATCACCATGCGTGGCAATTAGAACTATGAGTGTAAAATGTGCGCAGTGAACGATTCATTGAACAATAGTGCGTTCGTTCATTCAACGCGCTCGGTCATTGAGTGACAAATGAGACGTCAAAGTTATTCAGAGTAGCGACAGTCCGAGATAGCTGTAAAATTGTATTTTGTGTTACGGACGGTATTTCGATTGAGATTGGCGCGGCCATATTAAAACTTAATACATAATATTGTATTTGCTTCCCTGCATTGAAATATCACAAAAGTCATTGCGATTCTTTTGTTACTGTGAAACTATACATTGTTGTCTTTGTAAATTTCAACGGGCCTTCGATTTGATCAAGATTTATTAAAAATACTGTGCTAAATTAATAAACGAAATAATACTATTGAAAAGTAAAACTGTTAAAAACCTGATATAATAGTTTTAGGTTTAGTATGATGTTAAAGTACATCAATCATAACTATCAAAACTCTGTGTTTACGCATCAGTGTGATAAAAATCATGTTCAAAACAAAACATTTTCAAGGTCTCCATTTTTTAAACATGGCGACGTAAAGAAATCTTATAGTTCTTAATATCACTAATTTATGCTCTATTTGCATCTACAAGATGTAAAAATCACTTATTTATATCTTGCGAGTGGCAAAGCAGTGGATCTTATTACCAATAGTAATTATTTTATCTTTTGTAGATCTCCCAGTGCCTGTGGATTAGGGGTCCCAAAATTGACAAAAAACTATTAATATCGATAAAGATTAGTTTATTTACTTTTTCTATGTTATGGAATTAATTTTTATAAAGGTCCTGATGTTTTAGTACTTTAATAGGCCTAAATCATTAATTCTATCACAAAGTGAGCGTAAGACAACAGCTTAAACAATATATATACACATATGCGTTATATAGTAGCAATAGTTATAATAATATATAATACCTAATTTTGAAACTGTTAGATCTTTAGTGGTTTCAAATAAGTTAAAATTGCTGCTTTTGGTATTCCAGAACCCCTATAGAAACTTAGTTACGCGTTGAAGTGGCGTGGCAGAGTAAACTAGCCCTTAAAGCTGCAAATATAACAGGTTTCAAAAGAGCTGCAAAATGATACCTTCAGCTACTACAAGAGATATATTCCCCTATTGTATTACTTATTTGGAACTAAAAGTGCCAAATAAGAGTACGATAGCGCTCAGATTTAGGAGTTGCATATAAGTGATTTAGAGACCTTATATACAACCAATACTTCTGTATAAGTGAAAATTAAAACCTGTATGTTACTTTAGGTAACAAAATCGGTTTTATGCTACCGTAGGAAACAAAGCAGAAACAAAAATTTTTCCTATGAAGCTACGAGCGACAAGAAGTACTCATATACAAATATGAGTTAGGTTTGAAGCTGAAGGTTTTATCAAACACTGTAATACAACTTATTTGCAACTTAGAGCTATAATATAAGTTGCAAAATTCACTAGTGTGCTACTTGGGCAAATAGTGAGACAATTCAGGCTAAACCGTTGGCATTATTTTGCAAGTAATACAATAATAGGCTCAGTTATGAAGACGCCATAGTAAATATAATAACAACATAAAAAGTGTTCTCTCTATCGAATGCTTAAAGTGAAAATGAAACAGATATAATTATGATAATTAGCTATTATAATTACGATGGCGCCTTCATAATCGAGCCTGATGCAGGCTTAACCACGTGCTACTATTATATTAAGTGTCTAGAACGCGGGCCTAACTGTAGGTTTTTATCATTTTAAGCAGTTACGAAAATAACGCGGGCCAGACCGTGGGCTATTATCATTACAAGTAATACAAAAACGCAGGCTAACGGCACGCTATTATAATTTTAAAGGTTTATTAAGACAACACGGGCCAGACCGCGAACTATTAGATATTATTATAAGCAAATGCCAAGATAACGCGGGTTGAACCGCGGGCTGTTATTTTAATTAAGTAAGTATTAAAACAACGTGGGCCAAACTGTGGGTTATTATCATTATAAGTACCAAATTATTAACACAACGCGAGCTAAACCGCGGGCTTTTATCATTTTGAGCAAGTACTAAGACAATACGGGCCAGACCATGGGCTATTATCATTGTAAGTAATACGACAATGCAGGCCAAACGGCAAGCTTTTATAATTTTAAGTAAGTATTAAGACATCGCAGTCCATGCTGCGTGCTATAAATAACCATCTTAAACAAGTACTAACAATACGCGGGCCAAACCGTGACCTATTATCATTATAGGCAAATACTGTTAGAATTTTGACCAAACCGTGGGCATTATCCTTGCAAGTAATTTTAAGCAAGTATTAAGACAACGCGGGCCAAATCGCGGACTATTAGATATTATTATAAGCATGTACAAAGACAACGTAGATCAAACCGCGGGCTATTTTCATTTTAAGTAAGTACCTATGTACTAAGACAACGCGGGCGAAGCCGCGGGTTTTAAGCTAGTATACCTATATATGTATAACCACGCATAACTGTTTTCGTAGTAGTCCGATTTCAATTTTTTTTTTATTGGAAAGAGTATACTTCGAAATTGGTCCCATTTAAATTTTATCGAAATCAGCTGAGCCATTTTTGATAAATCAACAATAATGTGAAAAATGCTACATCGATCCGTGTGAAATGTTCGCGGATTCTGTACACGGGTGAAGTCGGCCATGCTAATTTTTGCAAAACATAATCTTGTATATTAATTATGTCTGTAATCTTACAAAATACAATCAAAAACTGCCGTACGAGAAAACGATAGATATATATTAGTTTTCGGTACATACTTCTATCAGTTATTTTTGTTCTTCTTCTTATTCGTCCTCTTCATTGCTGAAGGTCGTGCCCGTCTTGAAATGCCTTGACGGAATCAGTGACGAGTTGCTTCCACTCCGCCCTATCTTCGGCTTTCTTCAGAGCAGTGGAAACTGGAAGCCCGGTTATCAACTTAATCTGATCAGACCAACGGGTAGGTGAGCGTCCACGTGGTCTTTTGCCATCTACTTTCCCAACTACAACCAGTTTCTCAAAATTATCGGGCTGCCTACGGGCGATGTGACCAAAGTAAGTTAAGACTCGTTGATAACATATGGTGGAAAGTCTAGTCTTAATCTTTAACTGCTCAAGAACGGACTTATTGGTGCGTTTCGCTGTCCACGGTATGCGTAACATTCTCCTCTAACACCACATTTCAAAAGATTCGATCTTTTTGCGGTCTGCCGCGCGAATTGACCATGATTCGGAGCCATACAAGAATATCGAGAATACCAGCGTTTTTACAAGTCTCATTTTGGTTGCGTTGGAGATATTCCTGTTTCGCCAGATCTTCCTCATCTTGCCCATAGCGGCTTTCCCCATCTGTGTACGTCTCCGAATTTCTTTCTCGCAGCCTCCCTGATCGCTGATCATTGAGCCCAGGTACACAAACTCCTTCACACATTCCAGATCAGCCAGTTCTCCTGTGCGTGCGCTCTGTCCAGCTCGGTCAATGATCATTACTTTGGTTTTCGATTTGTTGACCGAAAGTCCGACCATTTCGCTTTCTCGCTCTACCCGGCTGAACAGTTCTGCAAGCTCGCGCTCGGAGGACGCGAACACCGTGGTGTCATCTGCATATCGTAAGTTGCTGATTTTATTGCCACCGACCGCGATGCCTCCCTCCCACCCCTCTAAGGCTCGCCTCATAATGTACTCGCCATAAATATTGAAAAGAGGGGGAGATAAAATGCATCCCTGACGAACTCCTTTTTCTGGCTTAAAAGGCGCCGACACCACATCATTCACCCTAACCATGGACTCTCCATCATCATATAAGCTCGCGATCAGTTGAACTAAGTGCGGAGGTACTCCCATTTCCTGAAGGATTGCCCATAGTGGTTGCCATCTCACACAATCAAACGCTTTCGAATAGTCAATAAAGCAGATGAACATGGGAACATTAAATTCCCGGCTTTTCTCTATCAACTGCCTCATATTGACTATTTGCTCTCTAGTGCCCCGGCCTTTGACAAAACCAGCCTGTTCACTTGGTATTTGTCGGTGCAGATATGATTGCAACCGCCCATTAATTATATAGAGCATTACCTTGCTGGCGTGAGATATAAGCGCCACTGTCCTGTAGTTCTCACAGGATTTCGTGGAGCCCTTTTTGTGCAGAGGTATCAGAAGTGTAACCTATTTTTGTTCAGTTCAATTTAATAACATTCTGTTACATGAATTAAGGGGGCGCCTAATGCCAAAATCGACTTTTTAAAGACGTGGTGTAAAGATAACGAACATAAATATCCATAATAAAAAAATACTATAGGAAAGGAAAGAACCTATAGTAGCAGAGTACAGTACAGTAACCTTAGAAAAAACTTTAAATTACGCATCATAAAAAAAAACTTTTTTTTCAAATGCTCGAAATTATCAGCGGCAACACTACATTATTTTTGACAAATTACGTAGCCAGACTAATGTTCTAGTAGAGTAATCGATTAGTTTTTTATATTTGCTTAAATTTTGAATAAATCAATAAAATGTCACCTAAAAATGTAAGCTGGCGCTCGAAGCCAAAATCATCGTGAACTGTGTCATGCGATTTTCAACTCTAAACAAAGCAGCATAGATGATAGCGGTCGATGCAGAAGCGCGGGTGAAATCTGTTTTTTTTCGTGGCATTAGGCGCACTCTTAAAAACATTTCAAATTGCAACGAAATGTCTGGTCGCGGTTGTTTTAACCGTTTAGCAAGACAGATGTCTTCAGGCGGCTTAAAATCTCCGACCTCAGGGCTAGCCACCCAAACTATAAGAACTACATATGTATGTTACGTCATTATCCTCATTTTCTAGCAGTCGGTTAAAAGTAGCAAGTGTACGTCGTTGTTATTGTTACCGTGGAAAGTTCAAAAGACAATTTATTCATGTCAATCATTCTTGCCAAAGTAAATTAACCGTGAAATGGCGAAAGTTTATTAATGGAGGCCTCTAAAAGGCGATTGCTTGATAAGTTTCCCTTTATATTTCTCTAAGGGCTTTAAATAAAGAAAAAAATGTTTTCGAAAGTTTTAGTAAAAGTAAGTTTGTATAGGCCGGATACCAGCTCTAGAGTTTTACAGACGCCTTTGATATGGCTAAACCTTAAAACAACAGGGATCTGTAATTTAATGTGTCATCCGTCCTACAGTAGCGTTAAATTTTAAATTCATACCATGGTCACCCATCTGAAGACTGTCCGTGCTAAACGTTGCTGAATTTCGGTGATCGCTGACATACAACTACGCGCGTGTTAGCGCCTCTTGCCGTGGAATACCTAATAGTTACTATTAAAAGGGTCCTACGGCGTAGATACTTATTAGTTTGTATGAAAAGTAGATGCCATAGAATATAGTAGCACGTAGTAGGTGTTAGCTAATTATATGTTCTGTGGGCAGTTACCCCTTCGCTATTGAAGTGAATACACGTAAAAGCTCAGAGCAAATAAAAAATCAAGAGAAAATGTTGTGAACAAACAAGTTAGGCAGACCAAAACTACGCCTCGCCGTGTAAAGACAAGTACACACACATCAACGTACAAGGAAACTACGCCTTGGCTTGGCAGTCGAACTATGGCGGCGCAGCAGTAACGCACTCACACATGTATAAAAAACCGGCTTCACTTGACTGTTCAACAACGTTCCCTCTTGATTTTTTTATTTGCTCTGAGCGTAAAAGTATAAAAATCTTTATTTTAATTCCTCCCCTTCTGTCAAACGCACTGTGGTGTGCGCGCTACATAAATAAATGAACAGACAATACACACAACTGAAACGAGCGAGCACAGCTCTGGTCGGCAGTTGAAAACAATCATGTACCTAGTCTGTAGCGTTTTAGTCAGTGTTGCATGTTGTATGAAACAGTTGCATTGTCCAGAGAAACATTGTTAGACCGTTATCAGCGCCGCACGGCTGCAGCATAGTTTATCGTATGCGTCTCAGTTACGGGTGTAACCTGCTTTGTCTACACGTCCTTTGTGTTCCATTACGACCTATAGCAAATAACACAAGGCATGTGATAGCATATCAGCACATAGTGGATGCGTACAAGTCTCAAAAGTTCGGTTCTTTCCACTAGAGTCTGGCAACTTTTTTTTATTTCCCACAAGGCCTATTTGAGAAGAGTTCCATTGATTTTTAGGGTTCCGTACCTCAAAAGGAAAAAACGGAACCCTTATAAGATCACTTTGTTGTTCGTCTGTCCGTCTGTCCGTCTGTCCGTCTGTGTGTATGTCAAGACTCTTTATCTCAGGAACGTGTAAAGATATCGAGTTAAAATTTAAACTATATACGTAAACCTATGAATACTTGCAGCTGTGTAAAATAAAAGCTTCTCAGTTACCGTATAAAAAAGTTAGAGCTGTTTATGTTGTAAAAAAACGCATATTTCAACGCTCATAAAAATCAAAACCTACCGGGTACTTCCCGTTGACATAGAACTATGAAATTTGGCGAAGAGCATTGTCTCAGAGTACACATATAGGAATAAATCTGAAAAATGTACATTTTTATTTAAATCACATAAAAATAGGGCCTCAAAATTCACAAAATATGGGTTCAAAATTCAAAGTGAGTAAATCGTATCATGTATGGTATTATATAAAATAACTTCATTAGCACACGCTAAAACAGGTTTTTAATTATTTTAACAATATGTTTGTACGGAACCCTCGATGCGCGAGCCTGACTCGCACTTGTTCGGTTTTATTTTACATTTATTCAAATTATTTAGGCAATTGATGCTATCTATAGCTCAAATCGTAGTGTTAGGAATGATTTATATTAGGGCCCGTAGTGTACGACGCACGCTCCATACATTTTTACAGTGTCCCTTACGAAGCCCCCACACAAAATGATGAAGATTTTTGTACTATCAAATGGCTACACAGTCCTAAAACTTTAATCGTCTGTGTGTATTTTTTTTCATCGATATTTTCGCCAATTGTGAACCGAATCAAAAAAATATACCTACTTCCGAAGTGGTCCTATTTAAATTTTATAGAAATCGGCTAAGCCGTTTTTGAAACATCCTACTAATATTATAAACGCGAAAGTTTGTGAGGATGGATGGATGGATGGATGTTTGTTACTCTTTCCCGCAAAAAGTACTGAACGGATTGAGATGAAACTTTGCAATAATATAGCTTATATATCAGAATAATACATAGGCTATAATGATATTGCGCCAAAAATCAAAATATCATGCGGGCGAAGCCGCGGGTAAAAACTAGTCAACAAAAATGGAAAAATTGTATACGTTAATTCGAGCGAACTATTTTTACGCGAATTTTGAACACGAAGGAAATAGGCGCATATTTGAATTTTTTTATTTTTAAAATTTTATAATTTTTTGGGAAAAATTCTATAATCCTTTCAGTTTTGTCAGTTCAGTCAGTTAGCATTCAATAATTTCAAAACATTTTTCTATGTTATTCTTAGGAATATTGAAGCGCTTGAAAAATATGTTCATAGATTGGAACTTTGATATAATGATGATAATTGTTAAAGCGCTTGAAAAAAATACATAGCAAAAATAGCTGCTGCAATCGACCCCTGGTTTGGGTGGATTACCTATCCAAGGGATTTATTTAGATTGTTTAGATAGGATTTGGTTCGATTTTTTAAAGTCGTTACGTTTTTGTCAAAAAAATAACTGACTGACAAACCTATACTCTATAAAATTTAACTTGATCTCTGCGACAGTAGAAGATTGACATTTTTAGAGTTGGATAGTGGTGGAAAAAATCGATTTTCAAACAATGTTGTAATGAAATCGAATGAGTAGTTAAAGGTGAGAAATTGGATTTCATTTACTTCCTATTATTTAAGATTATTTAAGATGTACACATGTAAATAATGGTATGATATTAATTATATACTCATAATAATGTAACGATAGTATTTATCGACGTTTTTCACTATTATCGATGCTAATGTAACATATAATTGGATTTACTTTAATTACACATGTAAAAAATGTTATAATATTACAATATGCAATAAAATTAATGATAAATCAAGTTTTATTTAAAATATCGTCAGTATAAACTATCGATATTTTAATTAAAACTCTGTCTAAAACTCTGTGGTCACGATCATTCGTCGCCCATCACTAATCGGCATGCCCGCAAAGTATGACATTGACAGGTACTGTCTGTACTTTTAAGAAATTCAGGACTTCATAGGCGTGATTTTTCTGACAGCTGTCGCAGAGATCAAGTTAAATTTTATAGAGTATAAATGGAAAACTTGTAGTAAAAACCTAAATTCAACCTGCTCTGACAAGCGTAGTTAAAATGGCCTGCCAAAAGTGTAAAACAAAACCAATTTGAAAGGTTGAAGTGTTTTTAGTTGCTGTCCACTATTCTGCTGCCTGAAAAAATATTGAGGGTAAAACGGAACCATTGTCTATTGTTAGCAGTCAAGTTAGGAAAACAACAAAACAACAGTTTATTTTAATATGTTAGATATTTTTGCTTTTAGCAATCACGGAGGCTAAGTAACGTTTTGCAAGGCAATCCTGGGATGGGTGAACGTGGTAGCATTTACATAAGATCTTTTGGATACGTTTTCTTTTTCAAAAATCTCTTTTGAAATGGAAAGATCGTTTTTGGATTTCTTAGAAAACTCTTGTAATGAACTTTGACCACGATTAGGTTTCAAGGTCTGATGAGCCGGAAGATAGGCACGGGCATTCCATGATGGAATATTGTATCATAGTTGTATTTGCACTTGTGGGAAAGGTCACGGACTTTGAACACGATCTGGTATGTATTTATTTATAAAAGAGTACTTACTATGTATTTGACTGCCTCGGTGGCTCAGTGGTTAGTGACCCTGACTTCTGGATCAAAGAGGCGTGGGTTCGATTCCCACCAGGGCAAGCATTTTTGTGATGAACATAGGTGTTTGCTCTGTGTCTGGGTGTTATTTAGGTAATATCTATATAAGTATATATTTAAAATATGTATATGTAGTATATCAGTCTCTGGCAGCCATATCACAAGCTTTGCTTAGTTTGGAGTCAGAGACCGTGTGTGAGATGTCCCCCAATATTTATATTATATTTATAAAAGCGTGTTTTTCTAGTGATTTTTAAACTATTAATTCATTTCTTTTTGATGACTGTAACCATCAATATGGAATGTGAAAAAGTGCCAGGTCGATGACTGTAACGTATAACATTTGTTAAGTCACTTCACACTTGACCAAGCTGGGTACGGCGGCAATGTAGTATAACTTTGTTATTATAAGAAAAAAAAATAGAAATAGTTTTGTATGGAAACATAGTTGAGAAATTTTCATTTTTCACAAAAAAAATCAAAAGTCCGATTGAACTATTCTGTAGCTTGAATTACGCCTGTTGTCTTGACAGTTTAACTATGTCAGAAACCTTTAGGCGTTTAAATCTCTGACTCTAGGACTAGGCCACTCGTGATAAATGCATGTAGGTATTTCAGCTTTTGATTTCTTTATTTATTTTTTTTATTTCGAATAGGTTCGTTTCGTTCTTATCGTAGTTTCAGATTTGGTCTTGTAGTCAAAACTGTGCATAATGATGAGCAGACCATTTACCTACTTCTGTAAAATTTGCAACAATGCAACATCTTGTATTTCTATAGGATTTTTGACTGTGAAGGGTAGAGCACAAAACAAAGGGTTGTATTTCTTTATTTACATATTAAGCCCGATTACAGAGGCGCCAGCGTAAATTTAATAGCAACGTAAACAGCGTTCTCTCTATCGAATGCCTAAAGTGAAAAAGAAACAGAACTATGCTATTTAGCTATTATAATTACGATGGCGCATATGTAATCGGGCTTATTATAATCTTAAACGTGCAATTTTTGTAGGTACGTATATTTTAAAAACCTCAGATCTAAAAAAAGGATTTCTGTTTTTTTTCAGATAGTTTTGCGTTTGACTATACACTGCCTGATATTAAGCAGATATGAGGTCTAAGTCAAGGTCAAGGTCCTAACTATATTCACGGGGTTTGGTATTTAAATATTTTTTCATTATTAGTTTTTCTGTATCAGCAGTATTGGCAAGAAAATGAGAATTTCCTTCCATTTTGAGGTTTTCTTTGGTCTCTGCTAATATCTGTATACATCTATGTACAGGTTATTACTAAACGGTGTCTCAGAATTTCTATTTTTTAACTGACTTCAAAAAACCGATGTTATAAATATTTTTATTATTTTTATGTGTATTAAGTACGCGATTACTACACCAATTATAAACTGATTTTGATGATTGAACAAGTCCTAAAGGCGGGTGTGTGAAGGTGAAAGAAAATACTTGTTATCTTCTTCCTCAGTGTAGGTTCACTTATAGAAATCACAAATAAGGCATCGTAATTTCTGCGAGCAGAACGCCACCGCGATTCAGAATATTAATGGTCGATACTAACGCCATCTAGTTTTACATTTCATAACTAACTAAATTCTACAATGATTATTTTTTTGTTTGGTAGATCATAACTTCAGAGCTAGTCTAGTTTTTAAATTGAATCGAATTCAGCCGAGTAATTTATAAATAATCAGCCAAGTGCGAGTCGAACTCGCGCACAAAGGGTTCCGTACTGTACTGGAGACCCCTTGAATATTTATTTTATTTCAATAATTAATTATTGAATTAAACATACAATTAAATATTATGTGAATATTTCAGGCGACTACCTGTTACCGTTATTAATTTCGAGCGAAAAACGGCTAAAAATCAGGCCTGTTGTATGGAAGCCCCCCTTAATCCACGACCTCACGATTGTAAGGCGGGTGTCACTACCTCTTGACCACCACGGCTAGTCAATTCCTTCATAATATATATATGATAATTAATACGTGCCAACTATTCGAATTCTGTACACGGGTGAAATCGGCTACGCCATTTTTCATCATCATCATCATTTCAGCCATAGGACGTCCACTGCTGGACATAGGCCTCCCCTAATGATTTCCAATAAGACCAGTTGACAGCGGTTTGCATCCAGCGCGATCCTGCGGTCCTAATACGGTCATCCGTCCACCTTGTGGGTGGACGTCCTACGCTGCGCTTGCCGGTACGTGGTCTCCACTCGAGAACTTTTCGACCCCATCGGTCATCAGTTCTCCGCGCTATGTGCCCTGTCCATTGCCACTTCAATTTGCCAATCCGCTGGGCTATGTCGGTAACCTTGGTTCTTCTACGAATCTCCTCATTCCTGATTCGATCTCGCAGAGAAACTCCGAGCATAGCCCTCTCCATGGCTCGTTGGGCTACATGGAGCTTACTAATAAAGCCCATAGCGTAGTATTACTATATCTTCTTTGCCCATAGTGAGAGACCACGTTTCTGTGCCATACGCCATTTTTGGCAAACAATAATTATTTTGCTTTCTGCTAGTGCTATCTATGTAGCCAGGTTATTTCTAGACAGTCTCCACAGCAAGAATGTTTCATCGAAAGCCATTGCCAAGTGGGCGAGCTTGCTGTGCAATATGGCGCCGTTATTGATATTCCAGCATCAGCTGTACCTAGATTGGAAGCTTTTAGTACAAGGTAACTGGTTTACAATTTATTTTAAACTTTATACATGTATAAATAAGCAATTTTGTAATGGAAATAAAAACTTGGGTCTAAAAACCCATTGCTGCGAGGTATTTAGGTATAATTGTAGTTTTTAAACTTTGAACTTTTGAAATTTGAACACATTATTAATATATACTACGGGACTAATGGCGCACTAAAATTACGAGTCGGGATGAGGAGGTATTTATTTACTCGTAACTTTAGTGCGCGATTAGTCCCGTAGTATATATTGATATTGCATTTAGGTATAGTCCAAATCATACAACTTGGCGGGTGTGATGTTTTTTTTTTTTAATATTTTTCTGTTTCCCTCGTATATAGACAAGGTCTTTATTTAACAAAAATATTTTGATCCTCCATACATGTTTTAGATATATTTATTTTAATAGATGTCCATCCTGAGTATCATGTATCTTATATATCCTATCCTCCAATTTGCAAACTTTTCAGCCCAGTGTACATACTCATGGTTCAATAGAACCATGCGTTGTCCACTTCAAGCTCCCAAAAGCTCTTCTGTTTTCCTCTATCTAACCTTGTTATATCTATCTATATTTTCTTTACACAGTGTATCTATCAATATTTTCTTAACTTGTATGTATATTTACATATTATAACTTGTATATCGAGCCACGTGCTGATTAATTGATATAACTATATCATTAGGCGGGTGTGATGTTAGCTACAACCTGCAGATCCTGGATAGCTCAATCCTGGTTGAAGCTCACTTAACAGCTGCCCAAGGATTGGGTTATCAGCAGCTCGTAGCTAACACATCCCCCAAGTTGTGTGATTCGACCTATAAGTGCTGTAAGTTCATTAATGCATTAGTGCATTATTTTAAACATAAAAAATGTTTATTGAAAAACAGCTAAGAACTAAGTATTTGACTAAGCTTTAAAAATGCGTTTACTTCGGGAGTATTACGCATACACACATTCACACAAACATACACACACATGGATTATCTTATACTTGTACCCCTCAGTTTTATGAGTGATTAGTTTTAAAAACTAAAATCTATTTTTATAGTGTACTACTTTTGTAGGATCCTATTTTATATTATGAAGGAATCGAGTTTCTGGTTCAATTTTTGACGTGATAACGTCTTATTATTACATAATAAGGGACTAATCGCGCACTAAAATTACGCGATAAATAAATATCTCCTCATCCCGACGTTTCGGCCGAGTTGCATCGACCGTGGACACGGTTAGACTACCCGTCACACAAGTCTACCCGTGACCACGGTCGATGCAACTCGGCCGAAACGTCGGGATGAGGAGGTATTTATTTATCTCGTAATTTTAGTGCGCGATTAGTCCCGTATATAATAATAATGTGTTCAAATCGCAAAAGTTTAACCACATGTGATAACGTCTTATATACTAAGCCCCACACAAGTCGGCGGTTGAGCAGTTAGCTGTAGATGACACATCGTCGTGATTCACTAATTATTGCGCATGTGTGCACAATGCCGATGCCGCGTGGCGTAGTGTTGAGCACGGGCGAAGAGAGCGCGCGGGAGACATGAGGTTGGTGGGTGAGTGTGCCTCGGCGTCTCGTCTCTCTGGCTCCCGCGCATACCTACCTATATACAGGGTTATTTCTAATTAATTAGTATCCTTCTAGGGGTTTTTTCTGTACATCAAAACTAACAACTTTTGTTCTACGACTTTCATCAAAACTCAAAAAAAATCAGCTGTTCCATACATTTTGTCGCGGGTGAACTAAATTTTTCTATGGAACAACAAAAATTTCTTTTGAGTTTTGATGAAAGTCGTAGAACAAAAGTTGTTAGTTTTGATGTACAGAATAAGCCCCTGGAAGGATGCTAATTGATTAGAAATAACCCTGTATAATACGTATATTTCAGATTTTGCGCATAACTTCCCATTCGCCGACTTATGTGGCGCTTAGTATATCTCGATGAATGTCGGCTGCACGCACGAAAAGTGTCACATTTCGTATGAGACGAGCGCGCAAGCGATAGCGCGGAACGGATGAAATAGAAGCACGACCGGCCTATGCGTTTGCCTTATTTCAGTAGTTGATTCTACAATGTAAAACCGACTTTAAAAACAATCAATTTCTTTGCACAAATAATTAAGATAATACAAAGTTGTGCGTAAAAGAGACGCCAAGCCAACCCCAACTGTAACACCGATAAGGCAACTTTTGAACATCAAAACCAGAGCAATTTGGGTGAAAGTTTTCGATTACAGCGAATTCCAAAGTTTTCTAACAAAAGTTCTTTGACTACCGTCGCAAATTGGCCTACTTTCTACCTGTGACTTGTTTCTACAAAGACGCTATATTGGAAGCATTTCAGTCTATAACCATCGAACTTGGAAAACACCAGAAGGACTCTTTATATAAAGCTCCGAAATGAGTATAGCCGACCGACTAAGTTGTCGGTCGGAAAAGGTAGCGGCTGGAAATTAATCTACTCTCAAAATCAGTATACGACTCCAAGTGCTCGATATCACACGCTTCATAGAAATCCCTACTCGACACAAATGTCATTGTCACTAAATTTTTTGATTTTTTAAAATTAAATTTATATGCACACTCTCAATTGTGACATCAAGCGCTACAATTTTATTTCTTTACGAAAATAACTCTTATTTTATAAACAAAACATAAAATGAGCCCAGAAAGTGACATTGTGAAGCGAGACAAGGAGAAATACCCCGCTGTAACTTTAATTTATATCGATAACAACCGTCCCTCCGCTTTCACAGACAGAGAGAGCGCGCTATAAGATTAGTTTAGCGCTATTTAAGAGTAGTTCTGTGGCTTCACTTCACTGAGCCCAAAAATCTTTCTGGTTTTTCCATGTTCAAAGTCTAAAACTTTGACACCGAGCCTAGCAACTCGGTTTAAACTTGTTTTTTAATATATTTGATCAAAATGTAGTCTGTCACCACAGAAACAGAGCTGTGGGAAGTAAAGAAGTGCATGCGTGTGCCCACAACATAAATGTCATAATTGCTTTGCGAAAATCAAAGTTTCACTACTCTCCTCTAACGAGCTTTTTTCGCAAAATTCCTAAGGTTTCTTAGAAGAGATCGTTTTAGGTATGGTAAGGGCACCAGTTGTGTATTTTTAAGACATTAGGATTTTTGTATTTTATTGGTGTGAACAAAAAATAATATTATCATATTTATCCATCAAATAAAAGACCACAGCAAAAACTTACAGTTAGCTCTGCTATATTCCGCCGGTTGTAACACTAGCTATAAGTTCCAGTACACTTATTTTCCTAGTTTATTTAAGTTTTGGTGTGACAATTACAATTGATCTGTCTATCTTTATAAAAAGCCGTACTTTGCAGTCCATTTGCCATATTTCACGCTTACTGTTCGGCTCGGCCACGGCCTCACCGCTTTGAGCGGTAGCGGGGCACGGGGCGGCGACTGGTAATAAACCAATCTACTTTTTGCATAATAAAAAAAAAACTTCGATCGATCATTTAAAGAACGATTCGACTTCAATCGTTTCCAGAATTCGATAAGTTTGCATGAATCGATGTATCATCGACGGAGTAATTTTCATAGTTTTGTTGATTTTTTTAATGTGACTCAGCCAATTTCATAAAATTTAAAGGGAACCATTTCTGTGATATACCGAACAAAAAAGAAATCATCAAACTTTGGTCTATGGTCTATGGTTTGACGAAAAATATTGATAAACATTCACAAAGAAAATACAGACAAACATAAAACCTCCTTCTTTGGAATTCGGTTAAAAATGTTCAAATCACAAAAGAATTACAAGTAATAGAAGTATTGCTAAATTTTACTCCAATAAAAACTACGGTACAGCTGTTTTATTCATATCTAATTATCTTTTTCGGAAATTTGAACCCTCTAGTTTCAGAAAGAGGGTTCAAATCTCTAATCATTTTACCTTCCTGTTTTTTTTTACTTTTTACCATTTTGAATTTGGACAGCCGAGATAGCTCAATGCTAGTTTGTGAAACCCTTCGAAATTACGTAAGTTCGGGTGGTTGTGCATCTTTTTCTAACACCTTTTAAATTTCATTTTTAAAATGGCACAAAGTGATACTCTCTTGCTATTTTAGTATGGTTTCTATTACTGTTCTTTTACTACGTCTTGAACTTGTACGTCAGGAAAAATAACTCTGATTATTTAGGAAATTATTTCTTGTTGATGTTATGGAAATAACATATTTTTTAAATAATTTCACTGTACATACGTTCAAACTGTGCCATGCTTCAAAACAATGGAAGTGACATCTGTAGCGGCGGCGGGGTCTACGAGAGCCCGGGGCTGGACGTTGGTCGTCTTAGCGTCATTTGGACCATAAATGACGCTAAGACGACCAACGTCCAGCCCCGGGCTCTCGTAGACCCCGCCGCCGCTACAGATGTCACTTCCATTGTTTTGAAGCATGGCACAGTTTGAACGTATGTACAGTGAAATTATTTAAAAAATATGTTATTTCCATAACATCAACAAGAAATAATTTCCTAAATAATCAGAGTTATTTTTTCTGACGCAACGAAAAACACTCGCCAAGTTTGTTTACAAGGAAGAATCAGCGGAACTTATTTGACTTGGTAAATAGCTTACAGGTATCACAGAAATTGGCTTTCAACTTAACATCTTCACGATTAAGTCCATTATTGCTTGACATTTTCTTGCCTATTTTCGTAACTATTGGTTCGTGGAATGAAATTGTTATTACGATGTTCTAATAATAAACAATCATTTGGAGAAAAAATGTTTGCATTACTTTGCCGTGTCGTAGCAAAATGCTATGTGTGCTCTACGAAAGCTTACAAAATAATTATAATTGCATTAAATAATGTTTGTGCTACGTCGTAGACGTGAGCGTAGCCAATTGCTACGGATATTCTATGGAAGCTTTAAAAGCTTACCAAAATAATCGAAATAGAGCCTGCGATGTACAAAGAAGAAAATTTTTGAAAATTTCGTAAGGCCTTGACTAAAATTAAAAAAGCTTCCAAAGATGCTTGTTACTAGGTATCTGTTTCAAACATTTTGTCGACTCAGAATTGCAATTTTGTACGGGACAGCTTCCGGGTTGGCCCCGTAGTAATAGTTGTTCATACAAATGGTTTGAATCAGCCCATTTCAACTCAGTTTACCGTTCCTGAATAACCTTGTATGTTAGGTATTAGAGTATTTTTCACGAACAAGGTCGAGTCAAATAATTAACCTGCTGTCTACAGCGGACGGGTCTGACCAACACATGTTTGTTAGAAGGAGTTCACACTGTGTAACTATTGAAAATAATAAGAGAGTGGCTATTTTTCGCATAAGTATTACTCGTATTATTATTGACGTCGAGCGATAGCCGAATCATATTTCTTGGCGGCATGGTGTTAGCTATTAGGTAGTTGCGCTATCAATCCAGACTAAAGCTCACTTAATAATTGCTCGAGGATTGCGGTTAACTTGTAGCTAACTTCACAGAGGTCAAGAATTTTGATTCATTCTATACACACACAATGTTTTAAAAATTCATAGGCATGGTCTTTGGCGCTAATGGCTGGCCGACGCAACGTAAATACGCCCTTATTCAGGTTCAGAACTTTTAATACATGTTTTGCATTTTTTTATATATTTAAAACATTTACCGTCTTACCACAATAGTACTTTAAGTACAAGTTTTGCATATTTTTTTTAAATTTAAAACATTTACCGTTACCACAAAAGTTTTACGCACAGTTTAGACAATGTTTAACACTACAAATTGCTCGGCTAAACAGTGTTTTAAAAACGCTTTTAAATCTTTTGTGGTAAGGCGGTTATTGTTCTTAAAAGTTAACACAAAATAAGTTGTACCCTAGATCTTACACTAGGGCGACCTGTGTTGTGGGATCTAGCCTCTTCCTTATGTTATCAAAATCAAATTTATCTTTAATTATACAATAACTTAATTTAACATTCGTAGTGCACTGGATCCCACACTTGAGTGACCTGTATCCAGGCTCTTTCGCAGATGGGAAAGTAATACCTTATGCTACATTTTAAATTACGAAAAAAAATCGTGGTTACACCGCTTTACTTAAACTTTTGCGCCATACGTTTTTGTTAGTTCTTCCTTGTTTCCGCTAGGAGCTCTGTAAAAAAATATATAGAGGCATACGGAAACTACTTGTAGTTTTAATTTACATGTTAACTTGTACTTTAACCCCTCAGGGCAAGCCTGAATACGCTTAAATAATATTGGGCTAAACTGACAACAAGCGGTGATGATTTTCGATGATGATAGACTACGAAATAACACTACTAATCCAGTAGCTTTGTCGTTTGAGAGTAGAGGGTAGTATGCGTAAAATCCGGTAGTTCTGATTTTTCTTTTAGGGTTATAATTTCAGAGCAAATAAAAAAATCAAGAGGGAACGTCGTTGAACAGTCAAGTGAAGCCGGTTTTTTATGCATGTGTGAGTGCGTCACTGCTGCGCCGCCATAGTTCGACTGACACAAGCCAAGGCGTAATTTCTTTGTACGTTGATGTGTGTGTAATTGTCTTTACACGGCAAGGCGAAGTTTTGGTTGGCCTCACGTGTTTGTTCACAACATTTTCTCTTGATTTTTTATTTGCTCTGAGGGTTATAATATCCAAAATTTGAAAAAAAAATACTATTTTTTCGCGGTTTTCTCGATTTTTGACAAAGTTGCGTTCGGCGCTCGAGGTCACAAACTTGGATTATTCATTAGGCCAACATCAAAAACAAGTCTGCAAAAAATCAGAACTACTGGATTTGTCACATGCTGTGTATGTTTAAAGTTACTGGACTATATGTAAGTCAACGATTTCTTCATAAATTATTGTAACTAAATTATCACATCTAGTGTAGAGTCTCACTAACAAGATCGCCTTCCCCGAAATGACGTTGATCGATGGCGGACGTCTCATTTCACGGTCCTATCGCCGATCGGGTGGTGTGTTTAGGACGTATGCATTTATAGTTGCCAAATGTGGACGTTCACTTGGGAAATATGTTTTCTTTTGCAAACTATTTCTTTAGGTAAACATGCTATGACGTAGGTATGATGCATAATATAAAATAGATACATACTGAAATGTTTTTTGTCAAAACGATGCAACACAGACATGCCATTATGTAGACTAAATATTGACTAATCGATGGCCGGTGTCTCATTTCACGGTTCTGTCGCCCATCGGGTGGTGTGTTTAGGACGTATGCATTTATAGGTGCCAAAAATAGACGTTCACTTGGGAAATATGTTTTATTTTGCAAACATTTTTTTAGGTATTAATATATACGCCTCGGTGGCTCAGTGGTTAGTGACTCTGACTTCTGGTTCTAAGAGGCGTGGATTCGATCCCCACCCAGAGCAAGCATTTATGTGATGAACATAGGTATTTACTCTGTGTCTGGGTGGTATTTAGGTACTATCTATATAAGTATGTATTTAAAATATGTATTATGTAGTATATCAGTCTCTGGCAGCCATATCACAAGATTTGCTTAGTTTGGGGTCAGAGACCGTGTGTAAGATGTCCCCTGATATTTATTTATTTATTATACATATCACGTATACATGATTTGACGTATCATGCAAAATATAAAATAGAGTCGAGATGAAATCGTTGAATGGACTCCGGCCGGACCCAAGTTGGCCGCTGCAAGTTTAGTATGGCCAAATGGGGTTTCTCTGACATGATCTTAGTGGAGTGCGATTGTGGAGCTGTGCAGACAATGCAACACCTATTATCCTGTCCTCAGTGCCCAAACACCTGCACACTGAGCGACCTAGTGGAGGCCACACCCCCTGGAGTAGCAGTCGCTAACCACTGGGCAAAGCTTATCTAGATAGATCATCACAGTCTAGATCTATCACCTTAGAACCATCGACACAAAGAAGAAGAAGATCTCATTTCACGGTCCTATCGCCGATCGGGTGGTGTGTCGTATGCATTAATACGCGCCAAATCCATATTGGCGCGTATTAATGTAGTTTTAATATAGTTCCTAAGCAAACGTCCATACGTTTGCTTAGGAACTATATAAACTATATTTTCTTTTACAAATTATTTTTTAGTACATTCTTTCGACGCATGACGCATAATATAAAATAGAGACAAAATGAAATGGTTTTTTTTGTTGTTAAAATGATGCAACATATAAATTATGTGGACTAAGTATTGACTGATCGCTGATCGGGTGGTGTGTTTAGGACCTATGCATTTATATGTGCCAAATATGGACGTCCACTAAATTACATTCTTTTGCAAACTACTTTTTTATACAAGCTTCGACGCATGACGCAAAATATAAAAAAACGGCTTTTAAATTAAGAAGTACCAGTTATTAAACAGTGAATAGATTTTTTTCGTAGCTGGTTATGAAAATCAGATATGAAAATGGACCACGGCTTCATTTTTAATAACCAGTTACCAAACAGTGAATAGATTTTTGTAAATGGACTACGGTTTCCTATTTAAAAACTAGTTATCGAACAGCGACGAAAATTACCTTTGTCGTTATGAATAACAGTTAAAAACAGTTATGAATATGGACTAAACCATTTTTGATGTCAAATTAATGCAACGAATATAATAGTTAGCTATACTGCTATCTACACAGAAAGTAAATATTAAGTTTAAATACATAAGACCCTAAACTGTAAAGTTAAATTAAATGTCGCAATTGAATTTTTTGATTTCGATTTGCAATAGAATGTTTTAATAAACTTGATTGGTATCAAATTAGATGTTTTGACCACTTTTTACGATGTATTTTTTTCTATAGTTTACTCATCAAGTTTCATCCCTTCTATTTTGCGCTTGTTATACAATTTGCGTGGGGCTCTCGCGTAAGAGGTCATCCATTAATCACGTGATGTTTTTAGCAACGTATTATTTCCCTCATGAAGGGGGTTTGGTGTACAGCTGTTTATCAATACATTTTGATTGATTGCCTCTGTGGCTCAGTGGTTAGTGGCTCTGACTCCTGGGTCAAAGATGCGTGGGTTCGATTCCCACCCAGGGCAAATATTTATGTAATGAACACAGATGTTTGCTCTGTGTCTGGGTGCTATTTAGGTATTATCTATACATATAAGTATGTATTTAAAAATATGTATATGTAGTATATCAGTATCTGGCAGCCATATCACAAGCTTTGCTTAGTTTGGGCTCAGAGACCGTGTGTGAAATGTCCTTTAATATTTATTAATTTATTTAGATTGTATTTACCATTCGATTCGTTTATTTGTATGAAATTAAAATGTCGTACGCCTTGAAAATATAATTTACTGCCACATTTAAATAATAATATACGATTAAGCAGTGTAACCAGGTTTAAATATATAGGTGCTAGAATGCGTTATAAGCCTCAGAGATCAGAATCCTCAGAGCAAATAAAAAAATCAAGAAAGAACGTCATTTAACAGTCAGGTGAGGCCGGTTTTTAATAAAAGTGTGAGTGCGTCGGAATTGCGCCGCCATAGTTCGACAGTTGACAAGCCAATGCGTAGTTTCATTGTACGTTGGATGTGTTGTCTGTACAGGGTGAGGCGTAGTTTTGGTCGGCCTCACTTATTTGTTCACAACATTCTGTCTTTATTTTTTTATTTGGTCTGAGCTAGAATATTTTTTTTCTAGATGTGGTTTCTGGTTAGAGAAATAAAATGAAGCTTTTTTCGTTGTGATTTGCCTTATTGACAGTAATATTCGCATTCGTTGAAGGTGCTGCACGTTTGGAACTTGGTTCGCGGATAGAAAAACTAAGGTTTGGTTTACTAAAATACTAGAAAATTAATAACTAATGTATTTTTTTTACGAACTCTTAACTGATGCAGAATATGAAGATTCTAGCAACATGACAAAATGCACCCTAGTGGGTACTAAGTATAACTTGATTTTTTAGACATTACTATGAGTTTTTTGGGCTATGATTCAAAACTAGTTAACTAAAGTTAATTAAATTTTCATGAGAACATCTCAAGTGTGTTTCAATAGATTGAAACAAATCACGTGAAGTGGCTCACTAATAACAGAGAGTAAAATCGGAACAATATGAAAGAAAAATACAGACAATTGAGAACGTTCTTTTGAAAGCTAGGTGTTTAATTTGAATTGAGTAAAATATTGATTAAAATTAATTTACTTTCAGATGAAAGAGAACAATTTTCCCTGTCGGCGAAATTGAACAAGATGGTGTATGTGTGATAGTAAATAGTCCGATTCCTTTAAAGGAAGTCATACGTCACCTACTTATTAATAATCCTAATAATTGTAAACCCACTGTAATAAATAGATACAAATGTAATGAAAATATCTTGCTATATATACTTGAAAAAAAATAACTAAATTCTTCTTTAAGCCTACAAGAAAATAAAAATAGTTATTTTAATGGATACAATTATTTTAGAGTCCAACATGTAAGTTTTCATAACTGTCAAGCATTGCTACTTCACTTCACAGCACAAAATTAGTGCTTCACTGTATGTAGAGAATCATTGACTTGGCCGTTTTTCTGTACAGAATAGAAAAAAGAAAGAGAGTGGAAGTGCTCTAAGGTGAAAATTTGGAGGACATGATCACAGCATAATTAATTAGCGCAAAAAATCACTACGCCGACTAGCACATTGAGGGTTCCGTGGAAACACGTTGTTAAAATAATTAAAAACTTGTTTTAGCATATAATGAAGTTCTTTTATATGATACCTTACATGATACGATTTACTGTTTGAATTTTGAACCCATTTTTTGTGAATTTTGAGGCCCTATTTTTTATGATTTAAATGTAAATGTACAGTTTTCAGATTTATTCCTATATGTGTACTCTGAGACAATTCTTCTCGCCAAATTTCATAGTTCTATGTCAACGGGAAGTACGCTGTAGGTTTTGATTTTTGTGAGTGCGAACTATGCGGTTTTTTACGACATATACGGCTCTAACTTTTTTTTACGATAACTGAGAAGTTTTTCTTTTACACAACTGCAAGAGACCATAGATATACGTATACTGTTTAAATTTCAACTCGATATCTTTACGCGTTCTCTAAATAAAGAGTCTTGACATACACACAGACGGACAGACGGACAACAAAGTGATCCTATAAGAGTTACGTTTTTTCCCTTTGAGGTACGGAACACTAAAAATACACCCAACCGAACATACAACAGTACCTCCTCCTTTTTATAAGTCGGTAAAAATAACAGTCAAACTTCAAGGCGCAACCTTTCTTTGTATGTCGTATTACGTACTAAACACCGGGTCTACTTTCTGTCAAAATCTATGATGTAGACTCAAAATCGCCGCGGAAGTGTCTCTAACGAGGGCCACGCCGATCCATATTCAAGGCATGTAACACTGCCTCAATCAGAGCGAACTGACTTAGCTTCGAACAATACACACCACACACATATTAACAAAAACACATAACAAAACCTTTGAACTCGTAACTCGTCTCATTTCTCAGGCCCTATCCGAAATCTTGTCATATTACAAGGGTCAAGGATCCGGATTTCGGCGACAAAAAACTTTGAACAAATTCATAACTCGGTTTGGGACAAAATGAGTTACCGCGAGGGACGCGCAGAAAGTTAAATTAACAGCTAAGCCTTGTTTTCTTTTCGCAAAGCAGAGATGATTGTGTGAAATCTACTTTGCTGAGATTAAATTAAACTTATTTTACTTGGTGGAAAAAACTTTAGTCGAGCGAGGAAGGATGTTGTTATTTTTTCGGTTTTTGGCGATTGAATTTATTTTTTCGGTTTTTATGCCTTCTAATATTCATTCTTATTTGCCGTGATCGAGTCGGAAATACCTAACGTAATTAGTCAAGTAATTGAAAATTCTCATCCGTAGACATTTAATCTATATGGAGTCTACGGCGTGGCGGTGGATGGATTGCCCTTCACTGTGATTTGAAGATGGTGGCAATCGGCTCCCTAAAACATCTAGAAAATATAATGATGTGCTCAGAAAATGATTGTCTAATAGATCGAATCAGGAATGAGAAGATCCGTAGAAGAACCAAAGTTACCGACTTAGCCCAGCAGACTGGCAGGTTGAAGTGGGCAGGGCACATAGTGCGGAGGACTGTTGACCGATGGGGTCGAAAAGTTCTCGCCATACGTACCGACAAGCGCAGCGTAGGACGTCCACCCACAAGGTGGACGGAAGACCTCATTAATACCGCAGAATCGCGCTGGATGTAAGCCGCTACCAACCGGTCTTATTGGAGATATTTAGCGGAGGCCTATGTCCAGCAGTGGACGTCCTATGACTGAAACGAACAACGAACGAATTGATGATTCCATACTTTTTTTTTGGTAACTTGATTTTTCATTTTGGTTCTACCCAACAAGTAAGTGAGGCCCATTATATTGATAGTAAAGATGAATACTGATAACTAAGACGCCATCAGCCTCCGTTATATTTAAACGATTTTAGTAAAAATCGAGTCGAAAAGTCAAAAATTTACAAAATACATTTAAAATAATTTAGCAACAATTTGTGAATCTGACAATAATTCAGCATGAATTTATAAAAAAAAGTCAAGTTTATCTAAATAATTATTTTACGCAAAAAATGGCATGACCGACTTCAACCGTGTACAGAATTCGCGAATATTACGGACGGATCGATGTAGCAATTTCACATTATTGTTGATTTACCAAAAATGGCCCAGCCGATTTCGATGAAATTTAAATGGGACCAATTTCCAAAGTATACTCTTTCCAATAAAAAAATAATTTTTGAAATCGGAATACTATGTAAAAAAAAGTTATGAGTGGTTACTGGTTATACTTAAGTGTAACATAAAAAAAAAATACGCGTCGAATTGAGTACCTCCTCCGTTTCGTCAACAAAATTAGCTAACTTCTGCTAATATCCCAAAGCATTTATCACTGAAACATCAAATAAAGAGTGCTTCCTTTTAGGCCTCATCCTTTTACCCTCGTAAAGAGAAACCTATAATAATCCATTCATTTGCAAGCAAACAACTTTCATCAAAAAGATACTCGAAACACTTTTATCGTGTAATATCTGAAGGCTTTTCAGGTTACTCTTTAGCAACCTCCATTAGCTAGATCAAAGAAATGCCTAACATTGACTGTAATAGATATATCAGTCTTTGACAAAATTTGGAAAATATTTCCCTCGAAATGGAATTTACGGTCGTTAACTTTGTAGCGTGTGTAAGATATTTTTGTGTAAAATATTAGAAGCAACGAAATATTAAAAGTATTTATTGAGTAACTTATACATTAAAGTGTTAATTAAAACACATCAGAGTATTTGGAAAATAAACAAAAATACTGACCTAAAAAGTGTGGATGAATTGTGTGAAAGATGATATGCGAGAAAAGGGAGTTGATGATGAAATGACGTATGATAGAGTGAAGTGGCGAAAAGAAATTGTCTCAAAACTATTTTTTTAACTATTACTTACTCCGCTACAGTGATGATATGTATTAGAATTATTAGATCATAATTAACTAACAAAATAATTTTCCGTTCTTATGGTAAGAGGCAATGTGTGGTAAGATAGAAATATTAGATGAATTATTTATACTACCTTATAGCAATACTGTACTGTACTGTACTGTACCAGCCTTTTTAATAGTCCACTGCAGGACGTAGGCCTACCCACGAAGGGTGATATACGTATAGTAGCTGTTGAAATTTTGCTTCAACATTTTGGACCCTTGGAATTTAGCCATCATCTAATTATTACATGGTCCAAATGTACTAGATACTCTATTATGTAAGCTAGTATAGGCCAGGTCGCTAGCCCTGGTGTCAGAGTTATTAAATCGCCTGAAGGTCTCTGACATGGCTAAATGGTTAATACAACCAGGGCCACAATTTGTCAAACGTGTCATCCGAGTCACGGTAGCGCTCAGTTGTAAGTGCCACCCGCGGTCACCCATCCGAAGACACCGTGCTGAACGTTATTTAACTTCGATGATCGCTACGCTAACAAACACCTAGTCAAACTTCGCTATACATTCGCTAAAAATTTCAAGTAACTAAGTATCTACCTACAAGATACAGTCTTGACTGACGGACAGTCGGACTTCATAGGCCTCTTGGTAACCTTTGAGTGCCCTAACTTACTTACCTATAATAAGATAGTGCCATATTCAATTAGTAAGCTCCAAGTAGCCCAACGAGCCATGGAGAGGGCTACGCTCGGAGTTTCTCTGCGAGATCGAATCAGGAATGAGGAGATCCGTAGGAGAACCAAGGTTACCGACATAGCCCAGCGGATTGGCAAGTTGAAGTGGCGATGGCCAGGGCACATAGCGCGGAGAACTGATGACCGATGGGGTCGAAAAGTTCTCGAGTGGAGACCACGTACCGGCAAGCGCAGCGTAGGACGTCCACCCACAAGGTGGACGGATGACATTATTAGGACCGCAGGATCGCGCTGGATGCAAACCGCTATCAACCGGTCTTAATTGGAAATCATTAGGGGAGGCCTATGTCCAGCAGTGGACGTCCTATGGCTGAAATGATGATGATGATAATCAATTAAGTTGACTGCTGCCAAATGTTCGAATGCTAACCGAGCACCGATTACGGACGCACTGCCAAGTATAGGCCAAATCAAACTTTTTGACGGCTGCGAAATTAGCTTCAAACTGCGTGAAACCCAATCCTTGCTCAGCTGTTATTTAGGTGAGCTTCAGTTAGGATTGGGTTATCCGCAGTTTGTCGCTAACATCACAGACGCCAAAAAGTTTGATTTGGCTTATACACATTAGATTTGACAGCCTCGGTGGTTAGTGACCCTGACTTCTGGATCAAAGAGGCGTGGATTCGATCCCCACCCGGGGCAAACATTTATGTGATGAACATAGGTGTTTGCTCTGTGTCTGGGTGTTATTTAGGTACTATCTATATATGTATGTGTTTAAAATATGTATTGTAGTTTATCAGTCTCTGGCAGCCATATCACAAGCTTTACTTAGTTTGGGGTCAGAGACCGTGTGTAAGATGTACCCTAATATTTATTTATTTATTGCGGGTATCTCTGGTGGCGGCAGGGAGCAAGACAGGGAAAATACTTCTAAGAACGGATAGCCGATGGTGCCGCAAGTTCTCGGATGTAGACCACGTACCATAGCAAGCGCAGCGTAAGACGTTTTTCGACTATAATCTATTCACTAGATGGACCGACGTTATTAAAATGACCGCTGGAACTCGCTGGATATATACTTCTTCATACTTCTTCCTTCTTCCAATCAGGGGCCTAATTGTGTAAGCGCTCTGACGTTCGGCCTTGCTTTTCCTCTCGCTCGCTCTCGTGGCGTGAGTAATTGGCGCGAGCAGGAGAAAATGCGAAGCCGAATATTAGAGCGCTTACACAATAAGGCCTCAGGCCTATTGAACGTTCCTATAGGCCTATGTTCATCAGTGGCGTACTACAGCCGATGGATAGATGAATGGAAAAGTAACGCACCAACCCTAAGCGTCAACGCAAGAGTAGGCTATTAAATAACCGTTGGGCCTAAGATGAACCACTGTTCTTAGTGTACTGTGACACTATGTAGTCTCTATTAAACCCCAAAAATTGGCCAAGTGCGAGTTGGACGCACGCACCATAGGTATTGGAGCCCTTCTCCTCATTTATTTCATTTTACCTTAATTATAACTAAATACATAGAAGCGTCTACTTACTGCAGTTTTAAAAAAAACCTCGTTTGCTGTATGAAGCCCTCAAATGTTGTACTATTTATTGTATTTTTAGTACCTACTATTTATTGTTATAACGACAACAAATATACATCAAGAAAATATTAATAGTTTTTTCGTTCTTAGGGTTCCGTACACAAAGGGTAAAAACGGGACCCTAAAAACGAAAAAACAATTAATATTTTCTTTGTGACCATAAACGTTTGGCTTCCAAATTGATGATCCTGTTCCATAGCAATTACGGGATAGAAATCAAACCACTTCCTACGCCAGCGTTTTCATTTGCCAACGAATTTGCCGGCGAAAATATGATGTTTTCTTATGATATTCGATAAAAGCCTTTTGTGGTTTCCGTCGAGATTTTTATATTTGTTTGCGGATGAAAAGTGAACGGAGAACGCTCAAAGATGGTATAAGTGAATTTTCTTTTTGAACGTTAAATACGTTAGCTCACGTCTTCTTTTTAGTATTCAAAGAAAATTAAATATTCATATCTTTTCTTAGATTTTTGATATTTCGATTTATACAGCGGTTACTTAAAGAAAGTGTCCCAAGTTGAAAGTGGAAAATTCACACCACTATTGTGAACATATTTTACTATGGAGCAAACTTGAAATTGATAATTTTTTATCGCCAAAAATCGCAGTACCGACTTCCACCGCGTACAGAATTCGAATAATTTGCACGAATCGATGTGACATCCATGTACATATTTGTTTATTTATCAAAAATGGTTCAGCCGGTTTCGATAAAATTTAAATAGGACTACTTGGAAAGTGTATTACTTGGAAAGTGTATTATTTTGAATTAACAAACAATTTTTCAAACCGGTTCACAATAGGCTATTTGACTAGTTTTTGGAAATAATTTTAAATTATTTGTTAGTACATAATAAGTACACTACATTTATATTTCCGAGAGATCTAATGTATTAACAATGAAAATCAAGTGTTAAAGAATAGATATTCAAGATCCCGCCAAAACGACATTCTGTAATGGCGCTGGTCTGTGACGTCACACACTAGTAAATAACATTAGTTAATACTAGTAAATACGCTAGTTCACATCTAAAAATTGACAAAAAATACTTTAAAAGTAACTTACAGATCCAATAATATTACTCCAAAAACACAAAACACAAATTAAACAAACTACAGTCTTGTTTACTAGCATGTAACGTCACCAGAGTTGCCACCCTTCTTAGAGCGTTCATGTCACAGATAAAATATCAAAAAAATATCGTATTTATTTCGTGCGATTTGCAAAAATTAGACATATTTTAGTTTAAATAAAGTGAAATATGTCTTTTTTAGGCTATTATCTGTATGGATTACCACAATCAATCGTATATTTTCAATGTTGTCAAATAGCCTGTTGGCGAAAATATCGATGAACATTGAAAGATTTTATTTATTGTGATATATTTGGAAGTCGATAGTAAAAATTAATTGTTTCACACATCTTGTCACTTATCAATTGCATTTTTCACGCAACGGTGGATTTTTTTTTATCGAATTCCGGGTTTGCCCCATAGTCAACGTGATTTATAATGATGGTCTGAATGATGTCTTTTCGGTTTAGTAAGTACGTCCTTTTTGAAAAGTTTACCCTGTACATACAGGGTTATTTCTAATCAATTAGCATCCTTTTAGGGGCTTATTATGTACATCAAAACTAACAACTTTTGTTCTGCGACTTTTGTTAAAACTAAAAAAAAAAAATTACGTTCTATAGAAAAATACCCGCGACACAATGTATGAAACAGCAGATTTTTTTTGAGCTTTGACAAAAGTAGCAGAACAAATTGTTAATTTTAAAAGGGTGATAATTGATCAGAAATAACACTGTATCCTTCAAACAGTCTTGTTGAAAATCTATATGGGAGGCCTATGACCTACGGGTGATATACGTAGATAGTAGCTGTTGAAATGTAAGCTTCAATATTTTGGATACATAGAATTTAGCCATCATCTAATTAATACATGGTCCAAATGTAGTAGATACTCTATTATGTAAGCTAGTATAGGCCAGGTCGCTAGCCCTGGTGTCAGAGTTATTAAGTCGACCGAAGGCCTCTGACATGGCTAAACGATTAATACAACCAGGGCCTACAATTTGTAAAACGTGTCATCCGAGCCATGGTAGCGTTCAGTTGTAAATGCCACCCGCGGTCACCCATCTGAAGACACCGTGCTGAATGTTATTTAACTTCGATGATCGCTACGCTAACAAACACCTAGTCAAACTTCGCTATGAGCGCTACTCTACTAATGTATACTTAAAAAAAACCTTTAACTGCTTATTTATGGGCAAGTTAAATTATAAAGTTACTCAAGGCATTAATAAAATATAAAGAACGTAAAATTATTTAACTGTAAATTAAATTATACTGTAAAACTCCAACCCACCAACACCGAAAACTTAATTTCCAATACAAACGGAGTTTTCCAAATACGGCTTATTACACAGGTTAATTAAAACAAAAAGTGGGCTAAGAGCCCATTACGGTTCCCACCGCTGGGCAAAGTATTGAAGTTATCAGCACAAATTGCGGTAATTGGCGACCGCAAGGCGACAAACAAAATTAAATTTTAGCTCTCTAGGCTTATAATACTTTGTGGTTGGTTTGTGTTAGTCCAGTACTAACGCAAAGCAACATGAACAACATAGAGGCCAATCGCCGAATCCAAATCGGATGGGCAGCGTTCGGAAAATTGCGTAGCGTCTTTTCGTCCGACATACCTCAGTGCCTCAAGTCCAAAGTTACCGACATAGCCCAACGTATTAGCAAGTTGAAATGGCAATGGGCAGGGCACATAGCGCGGAGGACTGATGACCGGTGGAGTCGAAAAGTTCTCGAGTGGAGACCATGTACCGGCAAGCGCAGCGTAGGACGTCCACCCACAAGGTGGACAGATGACCTCATTAAGACCGCAGGATCGCGCTGGATGCAATCCGCTATCAACCGGTCTTATTGAAGATCCATAGGGGAGGCCTATGTCCAGCAGTGGACGTCCTTTGGCTGATGGATGGATGGATGGATGATTCGAACTCTGTAGATTGCAACGATTGAACTTGATCAACTAAGCCATGAATGGCGAAAAAATAATTTGGCATTACTATAACGTTATACATACGAGTATATACGGAGCTAACAAAACTTACTTGTACCGAAATAGCCCAGTAGATTGGCAAGTTGAAATAGCAGTGGGCAGTGGCAGGGATAGATGACTGAAAGGGTCAAAAAGTTATTTAGGGTAGTCCACAATCGACGAGTCAATCTCTTCCAGGGAACATCAAGTAAGGCGTACGTCTAGATTGACGGTAAATTCCAGTGGAATTAGTATTCCACAATAAATTTTTTGAATCCAGCTACTGGAGCAGTGCCAACGAGGCCTAACGACCTCTGACGTTGGCTCATGACGTGAAAAAAGGTAAATATCATCTGCTCTGATGAAAACGGTTCTCATTAGTAATTTTGTTATCGTGAAGTTATAGTAGAGGAAGGTACATGAGTACATTATCATCATCTGTAACGGCTGATACGGTTCTAGTTTGTAGTAGATGTCTAAGTACTAAAATGTAAAATGAATACGGCACAGATACGTGGTCTCTCACTACGTGGATTATGAGAAAGCTAATTATAGAGCTCAACAAACTATGGAAAGGGCTATGCTTGCTTTTATATTGTGTTTGTTACATTCTACAGACTCCAGGGTCGGTACCTTTTGTCAACAAAGTTTCGACTTTTTTTTACAGGATGTCAATACTAAATGTATATTTTACTAATCTACGTTACGTATATGCACCGACCAGGCCTGCTCCGCAAGCAGCACCTGTTCACGAGTTAACGCACGTGCTAGCCATCGTCCTCCTTGACCACGTTTTAGGGAAGAAGGCGACCCGCCACGCAATAAGAAGAAGAAGGGCTATGCTTGGAGTCTCTCTGCGGATCGAATCAGGAATGAGAAGATCCGTAGAAGAACCAAAGTGAGTTAATGACATGCCCCACAGAACTGGCAAGTTGAAATGGCAGTGGGTATGTCACATCGCATAGCATAGAGGACTGATTACCGTTGAGATTGAAAAGTTCTCGAGTGAAGATCACGTAATGGCTAGCGACTAGCATGGTGGACTGACGACGACGCTAAGACAACAGGATTACGCTGGATGCAAGCCGCTTCCAATTGGTCTTGTTGAAAAATGTGAGGCCTATGTCCTGCAGCGGATATCCTACGACTGAATCTATCAGACTAAAATGATCTAACATAGTGGTAATAAAATAAACCGTATGAGTTTTTTTAATCGCAAACAGGGCACGACATATCGCGTGCATAGAGACCAGTAGAGCCGTCATAGAGCAATATAGAGCGAGGTATTCAGATATCTAGAGTTTCAATGCCATTGGAGAGATAGGGCTTTGTGGTGAGCTTTGAGGGTTTATAGACGCTTGTCACACGATTTCATAGTAAATATATTTCACTGTCTTTTAACGTTGGAATTTTACTGAAAATGTTGAATGTATTGCTACCTACTTTTTTGGTATGCTACTAGATATCGAAAATGAAGGTTTCTCTATGAGGACGTATTCTAGGACATGATTATAAATACTAATCATAAGAACCAACTTCTACTTTGGGAATCAGAATAAATATCTGATATCAGGATTCTGTTCCATACAAAATGTGGTGAAAAAAATATATACAAAATATGAGAAAGCTTTTCATCATGTAGTTGTAAATAAATAAATAAATATTGGGGGACATCTCACACACGGTCTCTGACCCCAAACTAAGCAAAGCTTGTGATATGGCTGCCAGAGACTGATATATCATATACTACATATACACATTCATATAGACATTTTAAATACATACTTATATATATAGTACCTAAATAACACCCAGACACAAAGCAAACACCTATGTTCATCACAAAAATGCTTGCCCCGGGTGGGGATCGAACCCACGCCTCTTTGATCCAGAAGTCAGGTTCACTAACCACTGAGCCACCGAGGCTGTCGTTTGTTTCCAGATTCAAGATGGTTTATATGTAAAAACATGGTAACAGTGTACAACACAAACTAAAGAGATACTATGTGTACAACATACTAAGTCGTATATACAGGTCTCAATATAGGTAGTTGTTGCGAGCGCATGTAATTGCTTTTTGTAGAGTGCAAATTTCGTAATATACAAGATGAAAATTTAAATTAAAATTTAACAAGAAAAAGAAAAATCGCAATTTAGAAAATAATAAGAATCATAAGATGTCAACAAAAATTAAAATAAGGCGAAGAATTAAAATAAAGTCAAGATTAAAGTTCACAATTTAGAATTTTGTTTTATTTTATACAACTCGTATAGATATTAAAAATCTATAGCGATCTTAAATATATGCATGTACCTAAATAAACCTATGTATTTACATAATTATGGAATTTTGTCGCACTCTGTAATATTACGAGGAAATGTGATAAATGTAAAATAACTATGGTGTCAGTCGTAGAAATCGTGAAATACTTACCTACTCATAGTTGATTGAATCAGGCGTTACTTTGCGGAAATTCATCTTCAAATCTATGTTTTGAATAAATATTTAGTGTATTTCCGCTATCTTGTTGTAGGCAAATAAGTTTAAGGGCATTAAGGACATTTATAAAAAAAACATACACAATGACTAATATTACAATAATCATACATTTAAAAACTTAATTTTACAAATTGATAAAATAATAATAAATATCACTTATTTTCACTAAACTCAATGATATATTTTACCTACTCGCTTCTAAAAGTTTGAGAGCATTCTAGCTGAATAATAAAACGCAGCAGTTTTTAAATGCGAGAAAAATGAAATACGAACTATGTCTTTAAGCAAGTGAAGATAAACAACCGGATCTGTTATTACTTATTTCCAATATCTTGACTTCCTCTGAAGTGTCTACTCGGTAGAAATTGAAGAAGCCCGTCAGCACCAAAATTAAAAACAAGGGAGACTTTGATTATGGAAACTAGCATGGATTTTGCACATTTTAACTAAAATATCGTTAAGGTGTTACTAACGCTTTACTTTAGTAGATATTTGCCACTATAGTTTCGAGCGCATTTGGCGATCTTTTTCAAGGTTGGAGTACTAGCACGCGGGATCGTGTCGCATAGCACCCATAGCTATATCGTCTGGCGTAGCAGAGTGCCATGCGAGACAAACCCGCGTGCTAGCACTCCAACCTTGAAAAAGATCGCCAAATGGGATCGAAACTATAGTAGCAGTTATCTACTAAAGTAAGGTGTGAGTAACATCTGTGCTATACTTTAATTAAAAAGGGAGACTTTGGTATTTTTTCTTCATTTTGTAGTTGATCAACCGCTTCGGGCGTTTAGGAAACCGGGGTTAGGAAACTGGTTTCCTAAATGGTTTTTAGGGTTCCGTACCTCAAATGGAAAAAACGGAACTCTTATAGGATCACTTTGTTGTCCGTCTGTCCGTCTGTCCGTCTGTCCGTCTGTCCGTCTGTCCGTCTGTCCGTCTGTCCGTCTGTCCGTCTGTCCGTCTGTCCGTCTGTCCGTCTGTCCGTCTGTCCGTCTGTCCGTCTGTCCGTCTGTCCGTCTGTCCGTCTGTCCGTCTGTCCGTCTGTCCGTCTGTCCGTCTGTCCGTCTGTCCGTCAGTCCGTCTGTCCGTCTGTCCGTCTGTCCGTCTGTCCGTCTGTTCGTCTGTCCGCCTGTCCGTCTGTCCGTCTGTGTGTATGTCAAGACTCTTTATCTCGAGAACGCGTAAAGATTGATCGAGTTGAAATTTAAACTGTATACGTATATCTATAGTTTCTTGCAGTTGTGTAAATGAAAAACTTCTCAGTTATCGTTTAAAAAAGTTAGAGCCGTTTATGTCGTAAAAAACAGCATATTTCGCACTCACAAAAATCAAAACCTGCAGGGTACTTTCCGTTGAGATAGAACTATGAAATTTGGCGAGAAGCATTGTCTCAGAGTACACATATAGGAATAAATCTGAAAACTGTACATTTTTATTTATATCACTAAAAAATAGGGCCTCAAAATTCACAAAATATGGGGTTAAAATTTAAAGTGAGTAAATCGTATCATGTAAGGTATCATATAAAAGAACTTCATTAGCACATGCTAAAACAGGTTTTTAATTATTTTAACAACGTGTTTGTACGGAACCCTCGATGTGCGAGAGTGACTCGCACTTGTCCGGTTTTTTTATACTTTCGGGAAACTGGTTTCCTAAAAAGATTTTTTAATACTTCTACGTCACTGGTTTCCAAGGAGTACTATGTTTATGTTATTTTAGCCACTTATGAAACTGTGCAATAACTGGATTCCAGACATGAAGTATAGTATTGCCATTGAGTATAGTATTTACCGAATTATATTTGTATAATTAGTTAAAACCTTACCCCCTTCGTACACGAGGCGTAAGCGTAGTCGTATCTAGGGCTTGCATTACAAGTCTCAGAAAAAAACTCTTGCAGAGTTTCGAGATAATTCTGTATTTATGAGTAACACATGTTTTTGTATGGCTTTTATGACCTTTAGTTTTGAGTCAATTTAAGTAAAAATAAGAGTAATCAAAAAGGTTGCTAATGGTTTAAATGGTGGTAATTTACTGGTTGTAATAAAATGCTCTCTTCTATATTTTAGTTTCTACCTAAATAACAAAACGCAGCAGTTTGCGAATATGAGAAAAATGAAATCCTTACTATGAAGATAAACAACCGGATCCGTTATTATTTATTTCCAATATCTTGACTCCGTCTGAAGTGCCTACTCGGTAGAAATTGAAGAAATAAAAATATGGCGCGCCTGTCAGCGACGGAAGTAATATCGGGACTTGAACTTGGTTTGCGTTTCTATTTGTTTACGTTTTTATTTAATTTTATGCTTTAAAGAAAAAATTGTAGACATTGTTTGCTTATTCTCAGTGCAAAGTACCTACGTAGAAAATATAGGTTAGAATTCGATTGGGCTTAGTAGGTATTCTGACACATGTTTACTTATTATTTTTAATTTGACTTTGGACAATCTATATAATTATATGATAATGGACTATATAATTCAACAGACACTGTACTGTACCAGTTTTCTTAATAGTCAACTGCTGAATATAGGCCTACCCATAAAGGGTGATTGGCGCTGGCCCAGTGCAGGTTGGTACAACGGACATATTAGGCATGATTTTGCCAAAGGACATGTCCACAAAATGTATGGAGGCGCTGGTATAATAATAATCAAAAATTTTAACCTCAAAACTCGTTACATTTCGAGAAAGTTCATATTTTTCTGGACCTCTTACATCAGTTAAAACCAAAAAGAGCCCTTCGTTTTTTTTTAATTAATTTTGAATCTATTAGGATAAATAAATATATTTTGCTCTATAGGTAGTTTATCTCTAGCAACACTGATGAAGTAACTTCCAAATTGTTGAATAGAAGCATTTTTACCAATTAGACACAGTTTTTAAGTGTTTATTTGTCACATTGTACCTACTAATTGGTCACACTGGTTGGCTATATTTTTTTATTTTAGCAAATTAAGAGATGAATGTAGAAGAATCAGCTACGAATGCAAGTAAAATAACTATAGAAGCACTTTATTATTAACTAATATTATTGCTAAACTAGAAAAAATACATATCTGTATTATTGTTTTTCATTGAATTTATTTTTCACATTAAAAAAGAAATGGAGGAATAAAAAAACCTTAAATATTTTTGAAAAGCCCATAAATCAAGCTTTCAAATTATGTCTAAATCTTTGTGGTCCGATTTTTCTCTGAATAATATATACCACTTGTGGACGTCACCTTTCCAAAAACTTGTATAGAAGATAACTCTAGAAACATTCTTGTAACCCCTATTTTATTGTAACATAGCAGATGCTCGCAACCTCGTTTCTAAAATTCCCTTTCCTCCTAAATACAACTCTGTAGTCAATATCTTTCTAACTAGATATTCTAGATATTTCACAAAGAACCTACGTTCCAGATTCCAGCCTTGTAACTTCAGCAGTTTTAGAAATTCCATAATGCGCCAGTGAACGGGTGGTATTCCGCTTTTGTATTAGACTTAGTCTTAGACAATTTTAATATGTTCTTCGTTGTCATTATTATTATTTAGGCTCTAAGATGATACCGTTGGATATCCTTATCCTTACTAATAGGTATTGTAAATACAAAAGTGTATGTGTTTGTGATTTCTTTTCACGCAGCAACGGAGCACCGGATTGACTTTATTTTTTGGCACGGACATAGTTTGAAAGACGGAAAGTGACATAAGTTGTTTTTAAGCTTTCGCGAATTGAACACAATATTATTCTTAAATACTACGGGACTAATCGCGCCCAAAAATCACGAGATGAACACATTATTACTTATTTAACACTTTATTGCACACCATTTGTACAAAAAGAGGACTTAACGCTAAATAGCATTATCTGCCAGTCAATCTACAGGTAGAAGACATTGGGATGTAGGCATGAATAAACAAACAAAGAGATAAATTAACTAGAATCAACTCAAATCAAAACTAAAAAATAATACAATTTCAATTTAAATAAAAAGTCGCTTTGGTGGTGAACAGAGCTAACCCACAAAATCAAATTTTGAGATAATTAGCAATTAAGGGACAAGGGTCAACTACAAAATGTATTTTTTATAATATCTTCTAAACCATTGGTCCGATTTTGATGAAAATTGAGTCGTATAAGGAAAATAGGCTTATTGAATCCCCGTTTAAATATAATAATTGGTAATTTTCTATGTAACTAATATTATTAAAAATTTGGTTTGTCCTCTGTTCACCACCAAAGCGACGAAAATACCTACATAAATTATTATAATAAGATGATAACTAGTAAAAGATAAAATAGTTTATCTCATGTGTTGGAGATTTTGCACAACTTCAAGTAATGCTCCCTCCCGCACAAGGCGCTTATATACAGTCTTCGAAGTCGCTTGCCGAATAGTGGATGAAAGCTTGTTCCAAAGGCGTGCGGATTCAATACGGAAAGAATCATGCACAAGACGTACAGTGCCTCGGGGTGCTGAGAAGAAGAATATTGCAGAGTATAAGAAGAATATTATTCTTATATACTACGGGACTAATCGCGCACTAAAATTACGAGATAAATAAATACTTACCTCGTACGAGGTAATTAATTATCTCGTTTATTTATTTATCGACCACGTTGCATAGATCGTGGACACGGGTAGACGGGTCTTTATTTATCTCGTGATTTTAGTGCGCGATTAGTCCCATAGTATATAAAAATAAAGTGAAAGAGGTTACTTTTATCCCGAAAAAGATAACACAAATATCAACATATCATGTGGGCAAAAACTGGAAGCCCGTAAATTCTCCATGGGATCATTTTACTGATAACATGTTGATGTTAAGATTATTTATCGTCTCCTGTAGATTAACGTTTATGGCTCCTCTTCACAATCGGCGATGATCAACACTCGTTGATCGCCTGTGATTGGCAAGGTAATCGTCACGATCATTGTGCAAGTATCCACACGATCGTCCGTGTTCATTTATTGAGCGGCAAGCCTTAGATAGACGTAGAGGTTATAGCTGCAGCTACCATTAATTTAATTTCCATATACAATCTTTTATTTTATAAACAAAAAAACGACGCGACGGACGTACGCACGGCTCCGCTGTCCTCCGGTGATTCTGGTGAATGAATGATCGGCGATCGTGTGGGCACGCGCTTCCCAACTACACGCGATTCCCTTTGATGCGTGTCCGAAAAACCGACAAGCCATCGATCGCCGCGATCACGACGACGGCTATGGACGATCAAGGCCGACTACAGGCGAGTAGCCCTTCTACACGATCGTGCTCGCGTGTAATCGTCTATGATCGCCGATTGTGAAGAGGCGCCATAATACGCTGTGCTTGTCTTGCACTGGTTTTCACAACTAAAATTAAGTACATAAGTCATGTGAAGTATATGTAGAAAACTGACACTGCAGACGAAAACCATCATCGCCGTTAATTGTACATAAATGTAATTTCAATTCGATGGCTAAACTCCACACTCCTGCTGCTCTCAGAGAAGTTACTTAGTGTAGGTACTTTAAAAATGATAGACTGTAAAGTAGTTAAAAAAAAACCGGGCAAGTGCGAGTCAGGTTCGCACATCGAGGGTTCCGTATAAACATTGTAAAATAGTTAAAAACCTGTTATAGCATGTGCTAATGAAGTTCTTTTAAATGACAACTTACATGATACGATTTACTCACTTTGAATTTTGAACCCATATTTTGTGAATTTTGAGGCCCTATTTTTTGTGATGTAAATAAAAATGTACATTTTTCAGATTCATTCCTATATGTGTTCTCTGAGACAATGCTTCTCTCCAAATTTCATAGCTCTATGTCAACGGGAAGTACCGGTTTTTTTACGACATAAACGACTCTAACTTTTTTAAACGACAACTGAGAAGTTTTTCTTTTACACAACAGCAAGAGTTTGTCGATATGCGTATACAGTTTAAATTTCAACTCGATATCTTTACGCGTTCTCGAGATAAAGAGTCTTGACATACACACAGACAGACGGACAGACGGACAACAAAGTGATCCTATAAGGGTTCCGTTTTTTCCTTTTGAGGTACGGAACCCTAAAAAGTATAGACTTTTTAACCTACTTTATCGTTCTTATGAAGTCTTCATTTTCGTAAGCGGGCGAGTTCTCCCGCCGTCCTCGGAGGACAACCCTCGTCTCGGGGAGAATGGACACAATACCTCTTTGTGAGAAACCACTTGTAACCGGCTCACCTGTTGGACTACTTTATAATGTCCGGTGGGAAGTGGATTACTAAATTCAGTCTATACCGGTCTCAGCAGAATACCAGCGCTGATTGTTCTCAATCAGCAATTCACGCTGAGTTGGGACCGGTTTTCGTGGCATACCGTGCTCACTTGCTGCTTAACCACTGTTACTCTTGTTTGTTGTTTATATTTGTTCATGTATGTCACGAAATAAACGGTATTTCTTTCTTTCTTCTCTTTCTTTCTTTCAAATTATTTTTCACCAAAAATGGCATAACCCTTCGTGAGTAGGCTTATGTTCGGTAGTGGACCATTAAGAGGAATTTCTGCTTTGGTTATTTTTGATTTCGCAAAGTTTAACAATTAACATTTCAGGCAATCCAGTTATGGAATGCCTTGCTCGTTACTGTCAGAATAGCTCAATCAATTAACATATTTAAAAATAGGGTTAAAAACCATTTTTAAATTTACCACTTGTAACCGGCTCACCTGTTGGACTACTTTATAATGTCCGGTGGGATGTGGATTACTAAATTCAGTCTATACCGGTCTCAGCAGAATACCAGCGCTGATTGTTCTCAATCAGCAATTCACGCTGAGTTGGGACCGGTTTTCGTGGCATACCGTGCTCACTTGCTGCTTAACCACTGTTACTCTTGTTTGTTGTTTATATTTGTTCATGTATGTCACGAAATAAACGGTATTTCTTTCTTTCTTCTCTTTCTTTCTTTCAAATTATTTTTCACCAAAAATGGCATAACCCTTCGTGAGTAGGCTTATGTTCGGTAGTGGACCATTAAGAGGAATTTCTGCTTTGGTTATTTTTAATTTCGCAAAGTTTAACAATGACGTTCAGGCAGTCCAGTTATGGAATGCCTTGCCCGTTACTGTCAGAAAAGCTCAATCAATTAACATATTTAAAAATAGGGTTAAAAACCATTACCTGCAAAAAATGTTATTGTTATTTATGTTGTTTTATGTAAGTAGTATATTTTAATTTATATTATGTATTAGTTTATTATTTTGTCATGGGTTTCTTTTATCATTTTTTTTTATTGTTTTCTTTATTATATTTAAGTATTTCATTTTTATTAGTATGTATGTCTATGATGTACAATCTTATTTATGTTTTATTTAAGGCACACCACGTCCATTATTTATACGCTTTCTGTCCTCTCCATCCTAAGGTTGCCTGGCAGAGATCGCTATCAGCGATAAGGCCGCCCATTGTTACACTGTTTATATTTATTTGTTTCTTCTTTGTGTGCAATAAAAAGGTTTTTCTATCTATCTTATAGAAAAAAGTAAGTTCGTATAGGCCTGGGGGCTAGCCCTGGTGTCAGAGTTTTTAAGCTGCTAGAAGGCCTCTGACATGACTAAACGGGACCGTTAAACAACCGGGTCCTACAATTGAACGTGGCATCCGAGCCACGACAGCGTTCAGTTTTAAATGCCACTTGCGGTCACCCATCCGAGGACTGACCGTATTGAACGTTGCTTAATTTCGATGATCGCTAACACTGATATAAGCGCTATAAAAATAGAAGATGCTCTATCATCTTTATCCATATTTGCGGCAGATTTAGAATTCAGCCCAGTCATTTATCTATTCTGGGTTTGAAAAACGTCACAAGAATTAATAAGGCCTATTAAAAGCTGTGACTTTCAAGTCTCTGACTTTTAACCTTTGTTAAGGTCACGTCGGAGGTCGAATTCCTCAGACATACAATACTTAATACGTCAAGTATGGTGTTACGAAAAATTGAGGGCGATTTTAATGGGTTGAATAACTTATTGCTTCTATGTGTACATTCGACCATATAACTATGGTCGTAATTTATTCATAATAGAGAAATGTAGTTTTTGTAGCGTATAGTCTTCGAGCAAAATCGTGCAAAATAGTGTTCGAGCCAAAACCCTGCCCACCTACGTAGTGAGCAGGCTTTCTAGTTAGTCGTAAGGTGATTGTAAGTCGACTACAACGCCGCGCGATCCGAAAGTGCTCGTCCAAAGTTTTATAAATTCCAATCTTGGTACGTCTTGCAACTTGGACGCTAGAACTGAATGGAGAGTTGTGTAGGGTGTTTTGCGCACGTTCTATTTCATCTTCCTTGTCGTTAGTATCTGTTACAGTGCAGCCAAGATAACGGAATTTAGCCACTCCCTTATAGATTGTATTTCCTACAGCTAGATCTTCTCGTTTTTGTCTTAGATTTCTGTACCGCCGCATGTGGAGATACTCTGTTTTCTCGTGGTTTATACTGAGACCGATTTTACTAGCTTCACGTTGGAGACCGCTGACTGAATCGACATGTTGTTTTCTTTTTCCTTCCTCTCTGTTGATACATACATACATACTTATTATTTTGTTTTTGTATACGATATTGTTTTGTTTCGTATACATTTTCTGTATTTCTGATACAAAAAATACTATAACATTACATTCCTATTAATTTTAATTCCACAAATGCAAGCGCCAAAGTAATCAATATTGTAAAATACCCGCTCCATTGAAATTTCAAGCGTTCAATTCTCCCAGTTTGTGGCGAGTTGGACATTTGTCATCCGCCGAGGAATTAATTCTTGGCCAAAGACGGATTTGGCGGAACATTCTAGTCCAGGGTTTCCCAACCTATTACCCTAGGGCGGACCACAATGCCACCTTATTATGATTCTCGGCATTCCCATCTTGCAAAAATACTTGTGATATTTTTATTTATTGCATAACATTTTTTTCGCAGCAGTACACTAAGATAAAGGTGTAAAATGAATATTTTGGAAAAGTGAAAACAAAAATTTTAATCTTCATTTATGTTATTGAAATATAACTAAAAACGGTCTTGATTACATTTGTGTAAAAAGACCATAAAAATTGCTATATTTAATTGAAAACTATACCAACGTCCAATCGGCCAATCGCTGAATCCAACTCGGCTGGGCAGCGTTCGGAAAATTGCGTAACGTTTTCTCGTCCGACATACCTCAGTGCCTCAAGTCGAAAGTTTTCGACCAGTGTGTGTAGCCAGTGATGTCTTAAGAATAAGAATAAGAATAATTTATTTCGTGACCAGAATGTTGTTCCTTAAGCTAATTTTACTTCTTATGGCACAGAAACGTGGTCTCTCACTATGGGCCTTATTAGTAAGGTCCAAGTAGCCTAACGAGCTATGGAGAGGGAGCTCGGAGTTTCTCTGCGGGGTCCAATGTGGAATGAGGAGATCCGTAGACGAACCAAAGTTACTGACATAGCCCAGTGAATTGGCAAGTTGAAATGGCAATGGGCGGGGCACATAACACGGATGACTGATGACCGATGGGGTCGAAAAGTTCTCGAGTGGAGACCATGTACCGGCAAACGCAGCGTAGGACGTCCACCCACATGTTGGACGGATAACCTCATTAAGACCGCAGGATCGCGCTGGATGCAAGCCGCTACGAACCGGTCTTATTGGAGATCTTTAGGAGAGGCCTATGTCCAGCAGTGGACGTCCTATGTCTGAAACGAACGAACAAACGATATCTACGTACAAACATACGGGAAAAAAATGTGAAATTAGCATCCTCTATACTTATAATAACCCCGAAAAAAACTGTCCTAACTCCACTTACACACTCCACACAGGTTTTTCGGGGTTGATTATAATTTGCTATACTGAAACTGAAATGACGCTGTTACCCCAAAGTGGGTCTTAGCCTACAACACTAAAAGGCGCCACTCGTCACGGCACTGCGCCGCGCTCCGCCAGTCCGGCTGCTGCATGTCGCGCAGATCCTTATCCACGGCGTCGAGCCAGCGGTACTTGGGGCGTCTGTAATTACAATTAATTACAACTGTAATTACAATAAGCACGATGACTAAAATATATCTAATTAGTCCGTCAGATAGATTATTATCAAAAATACTAGACAAGTAGTGTTTCTTTTGTCAATTAAACATAAATTGATGAAGTAGCCCGTGTGATCTCATGAATAGACTACAAATGCATAGACTTTTGTGACAGAAGTGACGTCACGAGCCCCCACTCCCGAACTTTGACAAGATTTATCTTTGTCATTTATTGTTTGATTAATCAAAATAAAAAATGCGTGTCCAATATTTTTATAAATTCTATCTGACGGACTAATATTTTTTTTTTACCCAGTCATCATGCCTGTTAGGTAGGTACCTATTGTGCCTTGTGTATATTGCCTAGTGCGCGAACATTTCAAAGTAGAGAAAAAGAGAAGTAGTGTAGCGTGTTATCTACAAAAGAAAGATGTAGGATAATAATAGCACCTCAAAGGGTCCGCTGAAATTATGTTGGGAATCATTGTTCTAGCTAGAAGCCAGGGTACCAAGTTTCATAGCAATCAATTATTGAACTAGCAGAAACTAATGTTTTTAAGTCACTGAGTGTAACTAACTTGCCCAACTAATTTAATTAATTAGGTGGCCGTGGATACAAATGTAACTGTGGTTTAGTTTTTAAAACAATCCTATTAATATAATAAACGCGAAAGTTTATGAGTTTGTAATAATTGCTTATACATCAGAACTAAGAACAGAAACTAACTTGTGGCACAGAAACGTGGTCTCTCACTATGGGCCTTATCAGTAAGCTCCAAGTAGCCCAACGCGCTATGGAGAGGGCAATGCTCGGAGTCTCTCCGCGAGATCGAATCAAAAATGAAGAGATCCGTAGACGAACCAAAGTTACCGACATAGCCCAACGGATTGGCAAGTTGAAATGGCAATGGGCAGGGCACATAGCGCGGAGGGCTGTTGACCGATGGGGTCGAAAAGTTCTCGAGTGGAGACCACGTACCGGCAAGCGCTGCGTAGGACGTCCAACCACAAGGTGGACGGATGACCTCATTAAGACCGCAGAGTCGCGCTGGATGCAAGCCGCTTCCAACCGGTCTTATTGGAGATCCATAGGGGAGGCCTATGTCCAGCAGTGGACGTCCTTTGGCTCATGGGTGGATGGATGATGATACAACAGAATAACACATCGGCTATAATTTATAAAGATGCGTGAAACGAAGTTCGCTGGGTCAGCTAGTTAAGTATACTATAATTTATTACTTATTTATATTATTTTTTTTTCGCAAAAAATGGCACCACCGACTTCCACCGTGTACAGAATTCGAATAGTTTGCACAAATCGATTTGACATCCATGTACATTATTGTTGATTTATCAAAAATGGCTCAGCAGATTTCGATAAAATGTAAATGGGGGCCATTTCGATAGCATACTCTTACGTGATATTTTTTAAATGGGTTCAAAATTAGCAAAAATATCGATGAATATACACAAAAAAACATTCAGACAAACTTACAATAGGTACCTCTTCTTTTTTGTTGAAATCAGTAAAAATACATTTATGATCATCATGACAAATATAATCAATAAAGGTAAACTTAAAAAGCAATTTTTGTAATAGCTTTGCAAAAACCGATTTCTTTATTACAAAACAACAAGAAAAACGTATTTTGCTTAAAATTCACATCATATCAATTTGGTTCACGAAATCTTATTATGCGTGCCTCGTAATTTCTTCCCTAATGTATTTTCCCATACAAAAGAAGATATGGGATGTGATGTAATTCCCGCGCTGTCTGGCTTCGGTGATGCCAGAAATTGGTATTACACCTATCTAATTATAGTCCTAAAATAACCGTTCTTGATTTTACTCAGAAAATTAAACGATTGTATCAGAGAAGCTTAATCTGTACTTTTAGGTAATAATAGGCGCCATTGTAAATATAATAGCTAATTAGACTATTTCTGTTTCTTTCGATAGAGAAAAAACTTTTTACGTTGCTATTAAAGGTGACGTTCACAAGTGGTATATTATTCAGAGAAAAATCGAACCAAGATGATATGTACATCTTTTGAAAGCTTCATTTATGGGCTTCTCAAAAATATTTAATTTAGATTTTTTCATTCCTCCATTTTTTTTAAATGTGAAAAATAAATTATATGAAAAATAATAATACAGCTGTGTATTTTTCTAGTTTAGCAATATTAAAGTGCTTCTATCGTTATTTCACTTGCATTCGTAGCTGATTCTTCCAAATTCAACTCTTAATTTTCTAAAATTAAAAATTATAACCTGCCAGTGTGACCAATACAATACAATACCTAGGTACAATTTGACAAAAACACTCCAAAACTGTGTCTAATTGGTGAAAAATGCTTCTATTTAACAATTTGGAGATTACTTAATCAGGGTTGCTAGAGATAAACTACCTATTGAGTCAAATATAATTATTTATCCTAAGAGATCAAAAATTAATTTAAAAAAAATGGAGGGCTCTTTTTTGTTTTCAACTGATGTAATAGACTCAGAAAAATATGAACTTTCTCGAAATGTAACGGTTTTTATATAATTATGGTTAGAATTTTTGATTATTATTATACCAGCCTCCATACATTTTGTGGACATGTCCTTTACGGCGGCGCTTTCATAATTGGGCCTAATATGTCACTATCTCTTACCAAAGTTTAACTTAACTATAGTCTGTTCCATTAGCGCTGAGAACGCACACGCTAGAGTACTTCGAGTCGGAATTGGCCCATGCGGTACGACTCTGGTCAAAATATGTTCGCAACCCCTGACCTCTACCAAGAAACGTGGCAGCTGCGTTATCGACACGAAAGCGATACATATTGAATAGAAAACGATACTTTTGTTTTCATTTCGCCAAGACGAGTGCTTACATAATACTGTTGAAGGTTCTCAGTGCTAAAGAAACAGACTAACAGTTTTACTTGTTATCCTAACCTGTCATATTTTTGAGCTTTTATTAAAAAGTAGATAGACAGGTAATCATTGCTACAGGGTTATCTATAAAGGATTTATTGTTTTTTTTTACTAAGCCAAAAAGAGATAATTCAGACCATCATTATGAACAACTTTTACTATGGAGACACCTCCGAATTTGAGGTTAAAAACCAGACAGTCAGGCCAAGTCAGGCTCGCACATCGAGTCCGTACAAACACGTTGTTAAAATAAAATAAAAAAAACCTGTTTTAGCATGTGCTAATGAAGTTCTTTTATATGATACCTTACATGATACGATTTACTCACTTTGAATTTTGAACCCATATTTTGTGAATTTTAAGGCCCCATTTTTTGTGATTTAAATAAAAATGTACAGTTTTCAAATTTATTCCTATATGTGTACTCTAAGACAATGCTTTTTGCCAAATTTCATAGTTCTATGTTAACGGGAATTACCCTGTAGGTTTTGATTTTTGTGAGTCCGAAATATGCGTTTTTTTACGAAATAAACGGCTCTAACTTTTTTAAACGATAACTGAGAAGTTTCTCTTTTACGCAATTGAAAGAGATTATAGATATACGTACACAGTTTAAATTTCATTTCGATATCTTAACGCGTTCCCGAGATAAAGAGTCTTGACATACACACAGACGGACAGACGGACAGACGGACATACGGACAGACGGACAGACGGACAACAAAGTGATCCTATAAGGGTTCCGTTTTTTCCGTTTAAGGTACGGAACCCTAAAAACCAGCTGTTTCATACGTCGATTTTGAGTTGCGATTTTGTATGGTATAGCCTTCGAGCAAATATCTACAGACCCACAGTCCCTTAGTGAAAGTAGTGAAAAAATGTCTGAGCGCCGTCATACGTACCGACTTAGATATTTACATTAAATTGGCCCGTTTGCTCAAGTCTCGACGTTATATCACCTAATTAGTGCTTGACACCAAGCACTGTCATCGCGCGGCATTGTAGTCACCTTGCAATCGCCTTACGACTAATTAAAAAGCCTGCCCACTACTGCTTGGGCAGGGTTTTGGCTCGGACACTTTTTTGCACGATTGTGACTCTATAGATATTTAAAAAAATAAAATATTTGAGGACATCTTACACACGGCCTCTGACCCCAAACTAAGCAAAGCTTGTGATATGGCTGCCAGAGACTGATATACTACATATACATATTTTTTTTTAAATAACCCAGACACAGAGCAAACACTTATGTTCATCACATAAATACTTGCCCTGGGTGGGGATTGAACCCACGCCTCGTTGACTCGGAAGTTAGGGTCACTAACCACTGAGCCACCGAGGCAGTCGCTCGAAGGGTTTTGCTGATTTTTTTGTCGATTTCCGTGTTGGCCCCATGTAAAAGTGGTTGAGAATGATATTCTGTTTATGATAAACATATTATATTATAGCTCTTAAGTATATTAGAATGGGTACTTTACGATTGCAGAGCCCCCGAATTTGATTCGCCCGTTTATGAATGCCCGCAAAGTCCGAACTCCTGTACGATGGAAGACCTATAAATACGAGGCTTCACCCTGCAGGGTCGCAGTAGCAAATATTAGGAGAAAATAATTTACCTTTCGACATGATAATATCTATACATAATACATACATACAATACATACACGTTCATGTCGCGTTCTAGATGAGCTGAGCGTGTAAGCGACAGCGCGGAACAAACGATAGAGAGGCACGACCTGTCTAACCTTACTCGTATTTCATTTGTTCAACAAAGTTTTCTCACGACGTTATCTCGTAAAATTAGTCCGTAAACCAACTTAATAGACAACATTTTTTTTATCATTTACACTACGATGGGAAAGTATCAGTTCCACATATTTTCTTAACTTCATATGCAAAAAGACAAGCGTCGTAGGTGAGGTCGCCCGTGTGCCATTTTACTAAGGACGTCTGACATTTTGGACCAAAACTCAAAGTAGCCGGCCAAAGAAAAAAAAAATATATATATATATACATTATTCATGACCCTCTGAACATTTCTTATCACTAAACCAAAATTCTTGGTCTGATATTTGAGTAACTATACGAGCTTGAAAACACCATCTTGCAAAAGTAAAATAGCTGATTCTTAAAAAGTATGTGTATATACATATTATGATAGTACATGATTAACTAAACATATTATCATATTATTATACCGAACTGCTATGTTATTTATCTGATATTTGAGTAACTATTATATACGAGTTTGAAAATTAACTTGAACTTTCAAAGTGATGTAGCATCTTAGACATCAGACATAGCGGTTTGGTGTAATAGTGAAAAACCGGACAAGTGCGAGTCAGGCTCGCACATCGAGGGTTCCGTACAAACATATTGTTAAAATAATTAAAAACCTGTTTTAACATGTGCTAATGAAGTTATTTTATATGATACCTCACATGATATGATTTACTCACTTTGAATTTTTATCCCATATTTTGTAAATTTTGAGGCCCTATTTTTTATGTGATTTAAATAAAAATGTACAGTTTTGAGATTTATTCCTATATGTGTACTCTGAGACAATGCTTCTCGCCAAATTTCATAGTTCTACGTCAATGGGAAGTACCCTGTAGGTTTTGATTTTTGTGAACGTTGAAATATGCGTTTTTTTACAACATAAACGGCTCTAACTTTTTTATACGGTAACTGAGAAGCTTTTCTTTCACACAACTGCAAGAATTCATAGGTTTACGTATAAAGTTTAAAGGTGACGTCCACAAGTGGTATATTATTCAGAGAAAAATCGAACCAAGATGTTATATACATCATTTGAAAGCTTGTTTTATGGGCTTCTCAAAAATATTTAATTTAGATTTTTTTACCCCTCCAATATTTTTAAATGCGAAAAATAAAATAACAATACTGCTTATTATTTTTTCTAGTTTAGCAATAATAAAGTGCTTCTATCGTTATTTTACTTGCATTCGAAGCTGATTCTTCCACATTCATGTCTTAATTTGCTAAAATTAAAAATTATAACCTTCCAGTGTGACCAGTTAGTAGGTACAATGTGACAAAAAACACTTAAAAACTGTGTCTAATTTGTAAAAATGATTTTATTTAACAATTTGGAGGTTACTTAACCAAGGTTGATAGAGATAAACTACCTATTGAGCCAAATATATTTATTTATCTTAATAAATTCAAAATTATATTTAAAAAAAACGGAGGGCTCTTTTTTGTTATTAACTGTTGTAAAATACTCAGAAAAATATGAACTTTCTCAAAATGTAACGAGTGTTGTGGTTCGAGTTTTTGATTATTATTATACCAGCCTCCATATATATTGTGGACATGTCCTTTCAACTCGATATCTTTACGCGTTCCCGAGATAAAGAGTCTTGACATACACACAGACGGACAACAAAGTGATCCTATAAGGGTTACGTTTTTTCCTTTTGAGGTACGGAACCCTAAAAATGTTCAGTTAGTCATAGAGAATCATTGCATAAACATATATTTCTTTGGCCGCCTATTTGACTTCTTGGTCCAAAAATATATGGAGCATGTCAGAATGTTAACATGAAATATCTTGATTGGCAAGATATTTCATGTTAACATTCTGACATGCTGAAAACGTTTTGAGACTTTAGTTATGCTAGAATATGTCGTTAGTTTTCATATTGGAATACAAATTAAGAATGAAAGAAAAAAAAAGAATGAGAAAACATTTTATTTTAGCAAAAGATGAATTTTCAAAGTGATGTGGCATCTTAGGCCTCAGACATAGCGGTTTGGTGTGATAGTAAAAATGTTCGGTTAATCATAGAGAATCATTACATAAACATATATTTCTTTGGCTGCCTATTTGACTTCTTGGTCTAAAAATGTATGGATCATGTCAGAATGTTAACATGAAATATCTTGCCAATCAAGCTGAAAACGTTTTGAGACTTTAGTTATGCTAGAATATGTCGTTAGTTTTCATATTGGAATACAAATTAAGAATGAAAGAAAAAAAAAAGAATGAGAAAACATTTTATTTTAGCAAAACATGAATTTTCAAAGTGATGTGGCATCTTAGGCCTCAGACATAGCGGTTTGGTGTAATAGTAAAAAATGTTCAGTTAGTCATAGAGAATCATTACATAAACATATATTTCTTTGGCTGCCTATTTGACTTCTTGGTCTAAAAATGTATGGATCATGTCAGAATGTTAACATGAAATATCATGCCAATCAAGCTGAAAACGTTTTGAGACTTTAGTTATGCTAGAATATGTCGTTAGTTTTCATATTGGAATACAAATTAAGAATGAAAAAAAAAAATGAATGAGAAAACATTTTATTTTAGCAAAACATGAATTTTCAAAGTGATGTGGCATCTTAGGCCTCAGACATAGCGGTTTGGTGTAACAGTAAAAAATGTTCAATTAGTCATAGAGAATCATTGCATAAACATATATTTCTTTGGCCGCCTATTTGACTTCTTGGTCCAAAAATGTATGGAGCATGTCAGTTGTCCTTTGTTACGTTGACAACACTGCTCTGTCATTGTTAGTAGACTCGCGTCTACCAAGTAGTCGGTACCTTGGCTGCTGATTAAAATCTTGTTAGTTCACGATTACGCCACAACGGTTCTCTTTTTATACAAACTCTATTCTTCAGCGCTTATTCAAAGTCGATGTAAAGGCCGAAACACACACACGGCGGGCGCGGGTCGGGCGCGGGTCGGGTCGTGTTCTTCGCGTGACACGCGCTGTTCCATTATCAACACACATCGCGCGGGCACGGCGCGGGTCGGTGGCGTGGCGGGACGGGTCGACCTACCTTGTTAGCAGCATTGATTGCTTTGAAAACTCAGTGTGATTGAAAATGTCGGAGGATTCGGAAACGGAAGAAGAACTACTTTTTCGTTACTTCAAACACTTACTACTCTCATTTAATTGATCTGCAATTTGCTGCCATATCTTTGCCTTCAGAACAGCGTTATTGTACTTGTTTGGTTTGTACAAACAAGCATGTTTACGAACACTCCAAATTTTTTTCATTGAGATCCATAGCAAAATTGTAAAAATATACAAAATCTCATTGACGTCTTCACAACACGCGCTGAGCACGACCCGCGCACGCTCTCTGTGTGAACACTTGTTGGTGAATACTTGTATTACGACGAAATCCAACGAATGCAACGGCGCCTGACCCGCGCGTCCCGCGCTCTGTCTGTAGTGGCGGGCGACGGGCGCGGCTGGCGCGCGGCTCCCGCGCTCGGTCCGCCCCGCGCCCGACCCGCGCACGCGATCTGTGTGTTGTCGTGCATTGAAACAGGTACTAATAGACACGCCGTACTCCCGCCTTGCGCCGCGCCCGACCCGCGCCCGCCGTGTGTGTGTTTCGGCCTTTAACATGGCTAATATACCTACCCGCGTCTCCCACGAGGCGAGATTTGGCCAGACCTCGCTTACATTACAATGAATTTTTTATGAGAACCTTTACATCCGTTATTATTATCTCATGATATTACGCCTTCAGGATATAATTTTGCCGGAACAATGACTCCAGCCACAAAGGAAGTGTTGAAATTCTCGGTGATATTAAAATGAATACTTTGGCCGTAATCGTATACGTATTTTAAACGGAGTCAGGGATTATAATGAGAATCTGTTTTCTCTACTAGGCCAGGGTTTTGGATGAGATTGTATTTTTATTGAGATTAAAGCATTTCTTAAATTTAAATAATTGTTTTATATCTAGCTGACCCAGCTAACTTCGTTTACGCAATATCTTTGTAAATTATAATTAGTGTTATTCTGATGTACCTATAAGCATTACTATTGCAAAATTTCATCTCAATCCGTTTAGTAGTATTTGCGTGAATGAGGAACAAACTTTCGCGTTTACAATACTACCTGCGCTCCGCGGTGTTACCCGCGTTAGCCAGGGATAAAATGTAGCCTATGTGTTAATCCAAGGTTTAAGCTACCTCGATACCGAGTTTCATCCTAATCGGTTCAGCCGTTTGTGCGTGACAGTAACAAACATCTATACATACTCACAAACTTTCGCATTTATAATATTACGAGTACTAGGAATAGTAGGAAAACATAATTATTGTTACGAGATGGGTTCTTGGATAATCAGTTAAAACGCCTATTATTCACTTTGCACTTTATTGCACAAAATTACAATACACACGACACAACTGTTCGCACAATCACTTCACACTGGCACTGATATTCACACAAACTAGTCACTTCACAATCACTGGTACCGCACTTGAACACGAGATGTTTTCGCTTCGACGGTAAACGAAAAACTGATCCCCAAGGGTCGGCCGGCGTATTTATATCCGTTATTTCTTACAGTCTCGAACCTACGAGATAATTCGCAACATTACTCGATCTTAATAAACGCTATTGTGTTAACAAGTAAACAACTTGAAAGTTCGAGACTTCCCTATTGTTCTCAAATACGTACACACCCAAAAAAAAAACTAAACAATAGACGGCAAACAAAGATTGATCCCGCTCGAGTCATAAACCATAAATCTCGCACTTGGGTGTAAACAACTAGCCGTGATTACCGCGCCGCCTAATGCGTTACATTATCATAGATTAGGGTGACTATTTAACAACAAATAATGCTTAGCTGATAGTTAACTTTCTTACAAATATGCAGCTCTACAGGTACCGAAGGTATGGTAGGTACTAGTGTAGGTAAAGATACCTAAGTGATCATAATTATGTGGCAAAACGATGCTTGAACGTAACAGCGACAGCGAAAAATGGGCAAAAAGTATTAGTTTCACGTACGTTTCAGTTGTCATTGACTTATCCGAATTAGGCTACTGAAATTACAAAATTAAACAGTCTTAACCCGGAAACATACCATCGGACGCGGCTGACGGACGCGACTGACAGCCGCGACTTAGCAATGTGCACAGTCTTAAAACATCCGGTGTGCCAGATCTCTCTCGGACGTCCGAACGCTCAAGGTCAGCCCAAGGTGACGTCCGCGACTTATGGCCGATACTCGATAGTCAGGCTCAGTCTCAGACCAAATAAAAAAATAAAGACAGAATGTTGTGAACAAACAAGTGAGGCCAACTAAAACTACGCCTCGCCGTGTACAGACAATTACACACACATCCAGGTAACTATGAAACTACGCCTTGGCTTGTCAGTCTAACTATGGCGGCGCAACAGCGACGCACTGACATATGTATAAAAAACCGGCTTCACTTGACTGTTCAACGACGTTCTCTCTGGATTTTTTTATTTGCTCTGAGGGCTCAGTGTACATTCATTATCTAGATACCTATCAGTCGCGGCTCTGTCGGCGCGTCCGTAAGCCGCGTCCGATAGTACGAGTATGTTTCCGGCTAAGGGAATATTTAAGTTTTTTTGCTAAGTTTCTAGAAAAATAAGTCTAATTCTAACTAAAGGGTCCCGCGACGTTTGCGTGCGCTTGCTGCAGTTTTTGTATTCGATGAAACATGGCGTTCGTAATGGCTTAGACGCCAAGTGTTGCATTATTTATTGCTCCCAGACTGAGATTAATACGTTTTACTTCGTGTTTGGTATTTGTAGCAGATGGGGAGTTTTTCAGAAGGTATTATTTCATTGAAAGGTTTGGCGTTAATGCTTCCTGCGCTGGTGAATATTAATCATTTCAGTTGATGTTTTTTTTGTTACGCTCAGAGAATGTGAAGAACGAGTACCTACGTGAAGATGTTAAAGGCAATTTATCATTGTAGTAACAATTTATTGTACTAAAGATCAGAAAAATAAATCGTTGTTTTTGACAATGTGGAGAAAAATGGACAAAAATATCAACGTTTGCATCATAAATATCCACATCAGACATGTCCAAATGAAGAAATGAAGATTTTTTATCTAAAGTAAATAAATCTAGTATAAGATCATGTATACAGGAATGAAGAATGTTTTATCAGCTAATTTTGATAATATTTTTTAAAATCGATCGGTCGATTAGACCAAATGTGTAAATCATCATCATCATCATCAGCTTATTTCGGCCCACTGCAGGGCATAAGCCTCCTCCCCCTCACGCCAACTATCCCTGTCCTGTGCCAGTCTCATCCAGGTGTTGCCGCAAAACTTTTGGATGTCATCACGCCACCGTTGTAAGGGTCTACCGGGACTGCGCTTAACGAAAACATTACATTTTTCCCTTTGACTATACCAGAAAACGAGACTGGTATACAGCATAGAGATACAAATAAGCTATGCTAGCTAGTCAGTTTTCAAAAGACAAATGTGGACATTCTCCTGCATTCCAGTGACAAAGGCTTTTCAGTATGTACAAAAGCAAAAGGTTTGAGTTGTCTCTTTATTTCGGTTGGACGAGCGTTCTTTCTTTTTTTTGGTAGGACATGTTGATCCTATGTTGACGGCGCTGTATTTTTCAACTGAAAGGGGAGAATGCTGTGTTTTAGGCTACTTTAAAATGTGAAGGTTTACTTCGTTAACCGATAGAAATAATTGGAAACTGAATTTTCTGATTGGACTTTATTTTGCAACTCTAAAGAAAAGGCTGTTCTACGTTTAACGTGTATATTTTATGTGGATGTATTAATATCATCCACAGCCTACTTTTCAAAATATATTTATCAGCTCTCTACAAGGCACTTGTCTGATATTTAATTTCGCGATCGTAGATTTATTACAATAACATTTTGCGTTTCCATTTTCATTCGTTTGTGACCATTAAAATGTAATAGCTACTGTTTAACACTCATTAAAATCGGTACCTACCTGAATTAATTTAGGATGAGATTTAGGAGTTACCTACGATTCCGTTGACAGACAGATTTTTATATACAGATATGTTATACAATTATTTTTCGCAAAAAATCACAATACCTTCCACCGTGTACAGAATTCGAATAATTTTCGTGAATCGATGTGACATTCATGTACATTTTTGTTGATTTATCAAAAACAGCTCAGCTATTTTTGTGTGTTTTTTGATCATGCAATCAGTCTTTAAGACTATGAGCAGATGAATTCTGTTCTTTTTGGCACAGCCAACTTCAAAAAAATTTAGATAAGACCACATCGGAAAAATATTATTTCAAACTAAAAAATAATTTTTCAAATCGGTTCGCAATTGGAAAAAATTTCGATGTACATACACAAAAATACATACAGACGAAGATAGTACCTCCTCCTTTTTGGGAGTCGGTAACTGACACTAAGGCAAAAAAAAGCATTGCTCTAGGTCTATGCGGGTAGAGTACGAGTAAATATCTTCCTCGTTACAGTGACGGGCGGCGCTGTCACGAAACAGAAATGTTTGTAGAGACTCGAGGGATTTAGGTTTTTGATTTAAAAACGTTTGTTATGAGGCCGATTGAACACGTCGCTTAATATACAATATAGGATAAACTGTGCATAAAATGATGACTGAAAGTTTTTTATACATTGTCCAACTAATAAAAAACAAAACGCAATGCACATAATACTGCCGGACAAAGGCTCACCACAGATGGATTTCCAATAAGCCCGGTTGAAAGCGGCCTGCATCCAGCGCGTTCCTGCGGTAAACTACAGCTACCTACATCAGTAAAAGTAACAGTGTTCTGTACTGTACTGTACTGTACCAGCCTTTTTAATAGTCCACTGCAGGACGTAAGCCTACCCACGAAGGGTGATTGGGCCATATCCACCACGCTGGCCCATTGCGGGTTGGTGGATTCACATACGCCATCGAATTTCTTCTACGGACGTTTGCAGGTTGCCTCACGATGTTTTCCTTCACCGAAAAGCCAATGATGTGAAATTCCGTACATAAGTTCCAAAGAAACTCATTGGTACGGGATCGGGATTTGAACTCACGACCTCACGATTGCAGGTCGGGTGTTACTACCACTAGACCACCACGGCTTCAAACAGTGTTCAAATATGTCATATTTTAGCTAGAAAGTTAATAGGCCATCGTAATTATAATAGCATTTTAGAGTAGCCTTGTTTCTTTTTCACTATACGCATTTGATAGAGAGAACACTATGTTACATTGCTATTAAATTGACAATGGCGGCTTTAAAATTGGGCCTAATGTATAGTCAAACTTAAACTTATTTTGTAAAATCAAATAGCTAGCTGATGATAATTGAAGTTTTATTTTAGACGTACCTATAACTTTAAGCTCGAAACATACTATCGGACGCGGCTTACGGACGCGACTGACAGCCGCGACCTAGACTAAGTACACTGACCCCTGCACACTATCGGACATAAGTCGCGGACGTCACCTTCGGACGTCCTTGAGCGTTCGGACGTCCGAGAGCGATCTGGCACATCGGATGTCTTAAGACTGTGCACATTGCTAAGTCGCGGCTGTCAGTCGCATCCGTAAGCCGCGTCCGATAGTATGTTTCGAGCTTTACAGATTACAAATAAGTCTTTGAAATATAAGAAAATTATTAACAAGGTTATCAATTTACGTAAAATTCACTTTTACAAATACTAATGCCCAAATATATAGCATTATCCGCAACTGATTGATGTAATTCTGTGGCCAATTTTGAAGGCGCCATTGCATTGTTTTTTTAATAGCAACTTAAGACTATTTTTTATAGGACATGTGCCTTTATTAACTTCCACTAAATACAAGCCTTACATAATCTAAAACTACATAAACTACTACTACATAACAAGAAATTGGATCAAAAACTATTGCTGTTTCTTTTTTACTGTAAGTATGCGTTTCAAAGACAGAAGAATATTTTCAGTTGCTATTAAATTTACGATGGCGCCTTTAAATTATGCCGCAATACCTATGTGTCGGTGGCAAATCTCACTTTGGGTCGCCGGAATATCACATATGTTCTAATAAATATTATGTTAACACATTGCACCGGACGACTATCGCAGCGGACCCATCAATTTTCAGCCAAAACGAATAAAATATGACAGGTGTCAAACTGCGGAAGCCACAAGGAGGTTTTGTCAAAAAAAAGGTTTTACTTCCTGAGATAACTTTGTTCGTGGAGGAATGTATTTTTTATCATACGGAGAGTTAATGTTTTAGGTGTTTATATTTATATGTCTATTTTATTCTACGTACAATACAGCTGTATTTAAATTCATATCACATAAATGATGTGTTAAGTTGTAGTTTGATTAGTATTATTTTGAGCTATATTAGATACTATTTAGATCTGTAATACCTAGTCAGAAAATGTATTCAATGTATAAGTATTTGATCGCAATTTGTTCCGATTTTTACGTAGTTATGCACTTGTTTCTAAATATAGCATTATTTTGGGTATTGCGGCGTTCCGCCCCGCAAGCGGTTCGGCCCAAGACTCTTTTTGAAGGTCCCCATTCGCCCCGCTCCAAAGAATGCGTGGCGAATGAGGACCTTCAAAAAGAGTCTTGGGCGATTCGCCCCGCGATTCAATTTTTTATCTGTACATTAAAGTAGAAAAGTAGTCAATGGAAAAAACAAACAATTAAACAATTGCATTATATCGAGGGTATCATTCTATGAGTCTTTTTACCGTTTTCCTGAGAGAGTGCAATCATTACATCTAAGTACATCGCAAGAGTATCAAAACTAAAGAAACACAATACCTGTACTATACTGTATCAGACTTATAATAGTCCACTGCAGGACGTAGGCCTACCCACGAAGGGTGATTGGGCCATATCCACCACGCTGGCCCAGTGCGAGTTGATACACAATACCTACGACGGTAAAAATTCCAACTTTGAAACATAATTATTGTTATATTAAAACATAGAAAGGTCAAAATACCTAAAAATCTCGGTTGAAATCCTGTGAGCGTATCGTCAAAAGCTCAACATAAATTATTTAAAAATGCAGACGGTAACCTCTTTGAAATACCGTTCATAGTAGAAATACAGACAACGACAGCTTCAGCTTCTTCAGCAATGTAAACTTTTCTTGTAAAACATATATTTATATACTATATAAACATCCTACTTCCTACTAATATTATAAACGCGAAAGTTTGTGAGGATGGATGGATGGATGTTTGTTACTCTTTCACGCAAAAACTACTGAACGGATTGAGATGAAACTTTGCAATAATATAGCTTATACATCAGAATAACACATAGGCTACAATTTATAAAGATATTTTGTGAATTGTCCAAAATATAACGATAAATGTTGAGTAAGTAGGAAAATTCTGCCATCTGCGAGCTACTCTAGCGTGCGCTGCAAGAATGTCAAAATAAACAACTGTCGATCGAATATCTGTCAAATCAATCGATGAGCAGTCCTTGGATATCATCATACTGATAATATAATTATCCTTACTAATATTAATATTATAAATGCCAAAGTAACTCTGTCTGTCTGTCTATCTATCTGTCTGTCGGTCTGTCTGTCGCGCTTTCACGCCAAAACTAATGAAGCGATCTCAATGAAATTTGGTACACAGATAGTCTAGAGCCTGAGAAAGGACATAGGCTACATTTTATCCCACACACATTTATATCTCAAGCCCACTGCCAGTTAGCAGCGTGCCCAACATGCTGGCAGCATTGCCAATCAGCTTGGCAATGCTGCTTATACGTTGAGCTAAATAAACACCAGCATTTTGGTCACGCGGCGGGTACACCAACACGCGCACAATGTCTCAATTTCGAACGGCTCAAATATGTAACCACTGCCGAGGTTAGCATATTTGCGCCGTTTGTGCTGCTCCGCTGACGGCGCCAAAGTATCGACGCAAGTCCCGTCCCATACTAAGGGCCGTCTACACTTCCATGGGACCAGCTTCATACCGTCAGGCCTTTTGCCATCACCACGCGCAAACCCATTCGGTTCGAGTACGGCTGCGATATTGGCGGTCGCAAAAGCCCTCCGTATGACATCGTTCTCAATGGCGTGGCAACCAATTCGACCAGCGCTTCTTGACCAAGAAAGACGGTGGTGACCAAGCTGGTCAACTAGGGTACTTGAATAGGTGAGAGTGCTCAGCTATGTGTGGCGCGGCAGCAAGGTGGGCCGACTATCTCGACGATATCATCAATACCGCCGGTCGAGCCTGGTCACGACCGGCAAAGAGCTGAGACAGATGGCACTGCAAGAGAGAGGCCTATACCCAACAGTGGGTTAAAGAAAGCTGCGGATGATAACGATGACGAAACAAATTAGTTGAGATTGGCTGTTTTTTGGGTTGGAAATGATTATTTGCAACAATATTTGTGTATCGTTTCACATTGAATTGGGGCTAATATTTTGTGGCGCACTTACTGTTTTAGTTATCATATTTTTTTGACAAGATAAACATAAATTAAATTATAGCGCGGGCGAAGCCGCGGGTAAAAGCTAGTATATATATATATATACAGGGTTATCCATAACTGATGTGTTAAGACAAAAGGAGGAGGAGATACAAACAACCAAAATGAACACGGAGACACTTTTACTACGGAGCCAACCCGGAATTCGAGATAAGAAAATCAGCTGTTTCATATATTTTGTCGAACCCGAATTGAAATTTTGTATGGAACAGCTGATTTTTTCCTCGAATTCCAGGTTTGCTAGCAATAAATTTCCATAATAATAGTCTTAATCGCCCCTCTTAAGGTGGGCACACACGGTCAGTTAAACTGATCAGTTTTTCGCGTCACTCCAACTGGGTGCTCATTCAGTTAATGAAAAGGTGGGAATTGGTGGTTCCATATTTGAAGACAGTGGAGCCATGATATTACTTCGATAAATAGTGTTGTGTTTCAATTTTCCATGAGAAATTATTGGAACCAAAGTTGTTTGAAATATGATTTTCCACAACTTTGATTCCTATCAACTTTTTCTAGGATCGATATTTTTTTAATAAGCCGGTGGTGCCATGATGTTTCTTCGATAACTTGTGTTATTTCAATTTTTCATGAGAAATTATCGGAACCAAAGTTGTTTGAAATTTGATTTCCTACAATTTTGATTCCCATCAACTTTTTCCAGGATCGATATTTTTTTTAATAAGTTAGTGGTTCTATTTTGTTTCTTCCATAACATGTTATTTCAATTTTTCATGAGAAATTATCGAAACCGAAGTTGCTTGAAATTTGATTTCCTACAACTTTGATTCTCATCAACTTTTTCTAGGATCGATTTTTTTTTAATAAGCCGGTGATGCCATGATGTTTCTTCGATAACTTGTGTTATTTCAATTTTTCATGAGAAATCATCGGGACACAAGTTATTTGAAATTTGATTTCCTATAACTTTGATTCCTATCAACTTTTTCCAGGATCGATATTTTTTTAATAAGACAGTGGTGCTATTTTGTTTCTTCCATAACTTGCGTTATTTCAATTTTTCATGAGAAGTTATTGGAACCAAAGTTGTTTGAAATTTGATTTTCCACAACTTTGATTCCTATCAACTTTTTCTAGGATCGATATTTTTTTAATAAGCCGGTGGTGCCATGATGTTTCTTCGATAACTTGTGTTATTTCAATTTTTCATGAGAAATTATCAAAACCAAAGTTGTTTGAAATTTGATTTCCTACAACTTTGATTCCCATAATCTTTTTCCAGGATCGATATTTTTTTTAATAAGTTAGGGGTTCCATTTTGTTTCTTCCATAACTTGTTAATTCAATTTTTCATGAGAAATTATCGAAGCCGAAGTTGCTTGAAATTTTATTTTCTACAACTTTGATTCTCAACAACTTTTTATAGGATCGATATTTTTTTAATAAACCAGTGGTGCCATGATGTTTCTTCGATAACTTGTGTTATTTCAATTTTTCATGAGAAATTATCGGAACCAAAGTTGTTTAAAATTTGATTTCCTACAATTTTGATTCCCATCAACTTTTTCCAGGATCGAATTTTTTTTAAAAAGTTAATGGTTCTATTTTGTTTCTTCCATAACATGTTATTTCAATTTTTCATGAGAAATTATCGAAACCAAAGTTTCTTGAAATTTGATTTCCTATAACTTTGATTCCTATCAACTTTTTCCAGGATCGATATTTTTTTAATAAGACAGTGGTGCCATTTTGTTTCTTCCATAACTTGCGTTATTTCAATTTTTCATGAGAAGTTATTGGAACCAAAGTTGTTTGAAATTTGATTTTCCACAACTTTGATTCCTATCAACTTTTTCTAGGATCGATATTTTTTTAATAAGCCGGTGGTGCCATGATGTTTCTTCGATAACTTGTGTTATTTCAATTTTTCATGAGAAATTATCAAAACCAAAGTTGTTTGAAATTTGATTTCCTACAACTTTGATTCCCATCATCTTTTTCCAGGATCGATATTTTTTATAATAAGTTAGTGGTTCCATTTTGTTTCTTCCATAACTTGTTAATTCAATTTTTCATGAGAAATTATCGAAGCCGAAGTTGCTTGAAATTTGATTTCCTGCAACTTTGATTCTCATCAACTTTTTATAGGATCGATATTTTTTTAATAAACCAGTGGTGCCATGATGTTTCTTCGATAACTTGTGTTATTTCAATTTTTCATGAGAAATTATCGGACACAAAGTTGTTTGAAATTTGATTTCCTACAACTTTGATTCCCATCAACTTTTTCCAGGATCGATATTTTTTTTAATAAGTTAGTGGTTCTATTTTGTTTCTTCCATAACTTGTTATTTCAATTTTTCATGAGAAATTATCGAAGCCGAAGTTGCTTGAAATTTGATTTCCTACAACTTTGATTCTCATCAACTTTTTATAGGATCGATATTTTTTTAAGAAACCAGTGGTGCCATGATGTTTCTTCATGATGTTTCTTCGATAACTTGTGTTATTTCAATTTTTCATGAGAAATTATCGGAACCAAAGTTGTTTGAAATTTGATTTTCTACAACTTTGGTTCCCATCAACTTTTTCCAGAATCGATATTTTTTTTAATAAGTTAGTGGCTCTATTTTGTTTCTTCCATAACATGTTATTTAAATTTTTCATGAGAAATTATTGAAGCCGAAGTTACTTGAAATTTGATTTCCTACAACTTTGATTCCCATCAACTTTTTCTAGGATTGATATTGTTTTGAATAAGATAGGTGTACCATTTTGTTTCTTCAATAATTTTTGTTATTTCTTTCTTTCATGAGAAATGATTGGAACCAAAGTTGTTTGTAATTTGATTTCCTACAACTTTGATTCCTATGTACTTTTTATAGGAAAGATATTTTCTTCAATAAGATAGGTGTGCCATATTGTTTCTTTAATAACTTTTGTTATTTTTTTCTTTAATGAGAAATTAACGGATCCATAGTTGTTTGAAATTTGATTTCCTACAACTTTGATTCCCATCAACTTTTTGTAGCATCTATATTTTTCGAATAAGATAGTGGTGTCATTTAGTTTCTTCAATTAAGCTTACCAGCAATAGTTATCAGCATTAGGCCCCCGCTGCACTGATCTGATGAACAGATGCGATCATAGCATCGTGTGAGCTCAGCTTCAGGTAGTGGTTCAAATCGTGTACCACAAATTCCTACCTATTAATTTACTGAATGAGCCCCATTTGGAGTGACGCGGAAAACTGATCAGTTTAACTGACCGTGTATGGCCACCTTTAGCCCTGTCAGACCTTACAGAGCAAGCATACTGAATAATTTTTATTTTTACGTAAGTATTTATTTTACTTTTCATTTCCAAAAGCGATTTAAGTAGTATTATGTTTATGAGCAAGTAAATATCGACGCTTGAAAGGCAAAAATTACCAAGCGACAGTTTCGGCGATATTGAGTTATATATATCACTGAAATCAGAAAAAAAAACTGCGTCGATTGGTCTTACTCTCACGGCGCTAGGACGAAGTTTGTTGTCGTTTGGTAATTTAAAAAAAGACACATTTTCACAGTTTTCGGCGTCCAAGCGACTAAAATTTTAATGATTTATGAATATTTTTCACATAGTATGGATTAGATTTTTATAATTTACACTTAGTAATTTTTGCCTCGACTCTAAATAATGCATCTAAACATAAAGTATTTTCTGCCTTGCGAGTACCCAGGAATTAGCATTACTTAAGAATTTTTTCCTGATTGTTTTTTTTCTCTCTCTTAATTTAAGACTTTTTAACACACCTTCAATAGATATTCTTTATCATTTAGTACTTTTTACCTAAATACAATTTATTAAAAATGTAAAGTAGTGAATATCTACCTGCCTAAAACAGGATATATTTTGTCGGTAAGTCATTTTCTACCCGCCGATTTTTTTAAAGTTTATGTTACTTAGATAACTATTTCTGATATGACATTTCTCTAAAAGTGACCTTATCCATACAGCACCTTTTTTGTTTTGTCACTTATCCGCACTGTAAATCAAATTCTAAGTGGCTGTTGGTAACAAAATAACGATTAAGTCTTCACCGAACTGTCGCATAGTCAACACGCATGCGTGCGCGCATGGTGCAAAGTGCTTAATCTCGTAGCTTGTTTGTGTACTCGGTAAGTGCATTATTAAGATTTTATGGCTTTATATTTAAAGATTCTCAGATATGACTTTATACTTTATATTAGATTTTTAAATTTATATTTTACATTGATTTAAATCTATTGTTAAGAGTACATAAAAGTCGAAAAAAGCAAGTAGATAACATCATTAAGCGAGCTATGTCAGACGCCAGTGTGGCTTGGTAATTTGGTGTGTTTCAGTGTGTTTAGCATATGTGGACTTTGGGTAGCCATTGATTCGGTCGAGGCATGAGCTGTGCTTGAGTCTATCCAGCGATGCCGCAAGTAGTCAGGCCAGTCTGGATACAGGTCAGTTCCTAAATTTATGGAAGACGGATAGGTTAGCCCTTCTGAGGAAAGATGGGCGCCCTGCGGACTCTTCCTCCGCGTACCGCCCTATAGTTCTGCTGGATGAGGTGGACAAGCTGTTCGAATGCGTGATAGCTGCTTGCCTCATCCAGCATCTTGATAGGATTGGTCCACACTTGTCCGACGAGCAATTTGGTTTCCGGGCGGGCCGGTCTACAATCGACGCTGTTAAACGTGTCAAAGCCCTCTCGGATGAGGCGGTGGCTCATGGTGAAGTGTTGGTGGCGGTATCTCTAGACATCGCCAACGCATTTAATACACTGCCATGGGTTTGTGTAGAGAACCTACAAAGAGGCTGCCAGTCTTGCGATGGCAACGGTGCAGGTGGTGGTAAGAAGGATAGTGAATCTGGGACTCCGGGTAGCGCTGAACAAGTTGGAGGCCCTGGTATTCCATGGCCCTCGACAAGCACCAGAATCACTAGGGAGTGAATCGATTAAGGCGAAGCCTACGATGAAGTATCTAGGACTACACTTCGATGAAAAGTGGAACTTTTGGGAGCATTTCGCCCAGTTAGTTCCTCGAATAATGGGTGCGGCTGGGTCACTTAAACGCCTTCTTCCTAATCTTGGAGAACCAATAGCCGCTAGTCGTCACCTTTATCTTGGAGTGGTGTGGTCGATGGCCTAGTACGGGGTGCCTATATGGGCGGAAGTCCTAAACCGAGAAACGGTCGCTTTTCTAAAGTGACCACAACGCGCAATGGCCATCGGGGTAGTCAGAGGTTATTGCACTGTTTTGTGTGACGCGACATGCCTTTTGGCTGAATCACCTCAATGGGATTTAGAAGTGGAGGTAAATAAATAAATAACTTTAATTTCAGACAACACTAAATCATTAAAATAATTAAACACATGGTTCGTGCGAACATATACTCGTGGTGAACGGAGCTCCGCCAACGCGGGCAGAATCCGGCACTCGCATGCATGCTCAAAGAGTGGAAGGAGGAGCTGGCACAGCATACAGCTGGCAGCTGGACCGTCGAAGCTATACAGCCTATAAGCTATAAGCCCGTCCTCGGTAACTGGCTGGACAGGGCGCATGGGTCGCTTACCTTCCGGCTCGTGCAACATTCGCAGGTGCTTTCTGGGCATGGATGCTTCGGAAAGTACTTGTGCCGCATAGCCGGAAGAGAACCGACAGAGTGCCACCACTGCGGCTGCGACTTGGATTCGGCGCAACACACTTTGGAGGAGTGTTCAGCATGGGCAAATGAGCGCTAAAGCCTCGTCGCAAGTGTAGGAACTGATCTCTCGCTTCCAGCATTGATTCAGTCAATCCTTGGTTGTGAGAGATCGTGAGAGATGGCCGTTTCCTTTTGCGAACAAGTTATGTTGCGCTTGCGTCGAAAGGATACGGTGGAGCGCAAAAGGGAGAACTTCTCGGAACTCCCGATACGCCGCCGAAGAACTGGGCGTCGGAGGAGGATTTTCCACGCTCTCCAACCCCATAACAGGTGGCTTGGGCAACGTATTCGAGGAAGTCCGTTGCCTGAAAAGCGTAGCCCGGGGACTACGCTAGGAAGAGCGTGCGGTATTTCCCCGCGCCACTTAAGGAAAGAAGGGTAAAAATCCACCCTTAAACAGGGCAAGGTCCTAGGGGATCAGTGCTACTGGAGCCGCGGACGAGCGCGTAAGCGTCCCCGCAGCTCCGGCACATAGGTGCTAGGCAGCAACATCCCAGGGTTTGTAGTGGGTACACTGATCAGCGGAACTCCCACATAACCACCCTGCTCCCCTGGCGGGGTAGTTTCCATAAAGTATTTCTTTGGAAAAAAAAGGACAAGTAGTCCAGCTAGGTAAATCCAACTTCATGGAAGAGGTCAATCGCTGAATCCAACTCGGCAACTCGGTATTTTCATCCGAGAAACCTCAGTGCCTCAAGACGAGAGTTGCAACAGTTGCGTGTTCTCGAAACGTGATCTTTTACTTTGGACCTAAGCGCAGCGTAGTCTTGATAAGATCATGCGTCCACCTTCGAGATGAACGGAAGATCTCATCAAGACCGTAGCATCATGCTGGAACCAAGCCATTTGAAATGAAAATGAAATTTATTGGCTTTAACAAACATTACTTATCAATAATTATCTTATTAACACTAGTCATGAAATACTCAGTAATTTATCAAATTGAGAAATATTGCCATCCAAACTAGGAACTGACCTGTGTTTTGGAATAGCAATTCCAACCGGTCTTATTGGAAATCTATAGGGGAGGCCTTAGTCCAGCTGTGGATGTGCAATGTCTGCAAAGACAACGACGACAACAAACTAATAGAAACAATAATTAACAATAAAATAGGTAATGATTTGACATGGTTAATTTTTATAATAAATATATATATAGGTTTTCCAAAAACCGATGTCAACTTTTTAGTTTTAAGTAGTTTTATTGTGACAATATTATTGATAGCCTTTTTTTCATTCACCATCAGATGAGGTTCATACTCAGTAGAGAGTGATTGTTGATGACTACAAGGGCTGTTTAAGAATTGGTGATGACAATATCCGTTGAAAGGTTTTGCAAAAGTTTCTAATGTAGTGTACTAAAACCTGAATTTTTGTTTGGTTGTCCCAAAAAGTCCTACACTTACCTTATTTAAATAGGACTATGGTTGAAATTGCCTGGCAGTAAAGTGGTTTATCTTTTTATTCCGATCATTTTACCTATGTGTTAAACATCTGTTTATTCTGGATGCATCATTTTGCTTCAAATATAATCATAAAATATTGGGGTTTAGTTAATTTTACATGTTTTACGATAAAATTTTGTTTTTGGTTAGTAATTTTTACCTGTTTGTGATTTTGATCAAAATTTTACTAACCGACACTATCTCTTAAATTATTGAGAAAATTCATATTTTTTAAATGACAGTTCATAAAGCTTTTAAATTTCATTTAAAATCTATTAGAACCGTGTAGAAATGAGTAATAGAAAATTTTATATGATTTTTTTTCCTATAAATAAAACTTTAAAACGCTCTGGTGTAAAGTTGCCAATATGTCGCTTGGTAATTATTGCCTTTCAACCGTCGATATTATATTTACAATAAAACATCTTCGCAAAATGTTTAGTACAGAATTTCTTGAGAATCTAGTCCCTACAAGTCATGATTTATGCTTCAAGTTGTCTCAAGTCTCATTCTGCTACGAGTATTTCACAAACGACAGAACAAATAAATGTTGTACGAAGAGATAATGTTGAGATAAAAGCAAAACTGTCAGTGGATAAAAGACGAAAATCTTCTAACAACTTTTTGCAATTGTAGAGGAGTAGAAAATTTTTTTGACAATACTGCAACTTAAGTATAAATCACAAGCTGCGCCCCGCGGTGTTACCTGCGCTAACCCGAGATTGAAAGTAGCCTATGTATTAATCCAAAATCTAAGCTACATTCATACCGAATTTCATCCGAATCGGTTCAGCCGTTTGTGCGTGAAAGAGTAACAAACATCCATACATACTCACAAACCTTTGCTTTTATAATATTACTAGTTTTTACCCGCGGCTTCGCCCGCATACGCAATATATCATTATAATTTATAGTCTATGTGTTATTCTGATATAAAAGCTATATTATTGCAAAGTTTCATCTCAATCCGTTCAGTAGTTTTTTCGTGAAAGAGTAACAAACATCCATACATCCATCCATCCATCCTCACAAACTTTCGCGTTTATAATATTAGTAGATAGTAGATTAGGATGTGTTATTCTGATATATATATTATATATATATATATATCAGCTATATTATTGCAAAGTTTCATCTCAATCCGTTTAGCAGTTTTTGCGTGAAAGAGTAACAAACATCCATATATACATCCATCCATACATACATCCATCCATCCATCCATCCATCCATCCATCCTCACAAACTTTCACGTTTATAATATTAGTAGAAAGTATTTAGTAAGATCATAATAGGCACGATGACTGGTTAAAAAATCATTATCATAATTATTCCTTGAGTTAGAATATCAAAAAATATTGGACACCTATTTTTTGTTTTGTCAATATAATAACAAATGGCAAAGATAAACCTTGTCAAAGTTTAGGAGTGAAGCTCGTGACGTCATGTCTCCCATGAAAGTCTCATCATTTGTATAACACTCCTGACGTCACGCGGAACTTTAACGGGACACATCTTCACATCTTTGTTTAATTGACAAAAGAAAAAATACATGTATAATTATAAAAATGAGATACTTGGAAAAGAATAAATGTCTAAAAATTTTTAATAATCTATCTGACAGACTAATTATATTTTTAAAAGATTTATTTTTACTCATCATGCCTATTCCAGCCACAGGACGTTCACTGTTGACCATATAAGCAGCTGTTGATAATTTCTAGAACTGTTAAAAAGTACTGACTGATAAATTCATATTCATATTCACTTTATTAATAACATTTTGTTACAGGTCAGTGAAAAAATAAATAAAATTAAAGTTACATAAAAAGTTACGTGCTTTTTACATTTATAAAAAGAGTAAAGACACTTAATTGAAAAAAAAATGCAATTATTTTCTCACAAAATTATATCAACACACAACACATTAATTCAAACGTATATAAAAAAACTAATTTGAAATAAAAAATAACAATATACTTATGTAATAATAATACAAGATGTCAATAAATTATCTGACAATTACAGAATCTCTTAATATACCTAATCACAATTTCAAGTTCATGAATTCGTCATAACCGTAAAAAGCTTGCTCGACAAGCCAGCGTTTGAGTCGTGATTTGAAGCTGCTTATTGTAGGCGCAGTGGTGATATTCCCCGGCAGTTTGTTGTACACGGTTGGACCCATTACATGAGTCGACTTGGCCGATCTCTCTAATGTGCGGGGCACCTCCGCTAGCTTATCCTTATAACGAGCGCTGACACGCGTTTCATAGGAAGCTTGGTTTAATCGGACATATACTTATTATTAGGTTATTAAATTATATAATATAATCACAGAACGGTCCGAGCGTTAATGAAAACTATCTTAATGCGTTCGAGCGTCTTGTTACTAGAGCGCGATTTTTACGCGGACCCAAATTAGACTAATCTTATACCAAATATCCATATTTTATTGCCACGTACTGTACATATTTCACTCAACATTCTTCAGCATTAACAATATCTTTCAATACCCGCTTAGCCAAGCAAAATCAGTGAAAACAGCTAAACAACATCGATAAAATCCCGGAATCCATTCCTAAGCAAAAATGAGGCAGATTTACTGGTGCATAAAATTCTAATACGCTCTCCACGCAAACAAATTACCATTTATACAACCTAAGTAATAAATTGCTGTTTTATATACAATTTTCTCATAAACTAATTGGGTTAATATCTAAAGGAAATCGCCGTACCGCAAAAGTCCAGAAAAGATCAAGGCAATGTCTTTGAGGGAAAGAAAATTCTGGAAGACCAATTTTTACGGGTCCAAAGACACGAATGCCTTAGGACTTTGGTAATTTGTAGGGAGATTTGCGTTGGGAATCAAAAGAGTTCCTTTGGACTTGTAAATAAAAGTGAGGAAGCCAAATCAGCTTTATTTGTGTTTACTTGGTTAAGTATAGTCCACTTCAGAATAGGGTATTGCAGTCATATTTGAAAAGTATCTCATCAGTTAGGTCCTGTTGGTCTAATAAACCACAAAAAAAAAAATACAAAGAAAATATTCAATCGTTAAGTGCTTTAAAAATGTATTTTAATTTTACAGTTTCAATATTTCGCGCGTAAATTACGAAAACGATGAATATCATTATTTTACTCTGTGGTCATGAATGACGTCACTGGTCTATGTAAACAATGAGCGTAAATATTTTTCACGATGGTGTCTTTGTTTGTAGGTTTAAGATTTAAGTTGAAAATGAGTTATTCTAAATAGTTAATAATGAGTTATCGTTGGTGTGATGTTCCTGGAATACTAGTGTACAAACACCGGACAAACTATTCAATGTTTACATAGCCGTATGACGTCATAACATAGCGGCGACAATTTAATGCACAGATTAAAAAACTGAATATTGTGTACCTATTGATTTTTAAAAATTATTTTGTTATTTTATGATTTAATACGAACATTTTCCGTTTGCTTTATGCCTAAGCTATCTCAAAAATATATTTACAGATTTTTTCTCGTTTGTAGTAAAATACTCTATTGCAAAAAAATGCCGTAAGCAGGTACCGTTGTCGCGTAATTCCAATAAATTCATTTTTTTTCTCAGAGTGCATAATAGGTATATTTTTGATTTTGTTGTTGGTCCCACAATAAAAGTTGTTCATCTTGTCTTGTTCAAGCGTATGCTATATAGCGGTAACTCGGTAGATAAGATATATAGGCATAAGTTTCAAATCTATCCTATTGAAGCAATGGTAATGATTTAATAAGTAAATTTGTGTAGGCCGGGTGGCTAGCCCTGGCATCAGAGTTGTCAAGCCGCCTAAATGCTTCTAACATGGCTAAACGGTTAAAAAAACAGCTAAAAATAATCGGGGCTTTGTAAGCCCGTGTTTAACGTGTCATCCGTGTCAAATACCTAATGATTTAAAAATTAAGTAATTTTGGAGCAAGAAAGAAAGTAAATTTAAAAAGAAAGTAAAAATTTTCGGAAGCAAGAAAGAAAGTATCAAAGCAAAGTACGGGTACGTTAAAGTTTTGTAAAACAATTTTGATTTTGACCGCAGAATCCGAGGCACTGTGCCGCCTGTGCGAAAGAAAATCTCTAAAAGACTACACCCGGTAGGGTCGCAATATATCCAAATATTGAAAATATCACTGAGAAAAACAATTTAAACATTCTTAAACCACTGACTCGACGAAGGATATGAAGATTTAAAAAAAAATCTTCTACATATCAAACAAAACACGTGAATTGCCCACAATACAGACAAATTAACTATGACTACATCCCTCCTTTTAGAAGTTGTTGATTAAATAGATACCCATCTATTTCTGGTTATTTTTAAACAATCTCTGAAAGCACGAGTAAAAAGCCAGTCGCAGACATAATCGTGTCACCGCGTCTGGGGCAAAGGCAATCATATTCCAGGCCTCATTCTCTTTCTTTTGATGTCAATCCCTTTCTGCGACGGCACTGAGCGTGTCTAATGCAAAATAAAACGTGGCCGAACGATAATATAATTTTATTGGCATATTTCTTTCAACTGTGATGAAAATCTGCAAAATGATAGGTAGGTATGCGGAATGAGCGTCAATATGTCACAGTGTTATTTATTGATACGACATATTAATAATTTATTGAATCTACATCAATTGTTTTAAAATAATAAATTACAAAATACCATGAACACAAGCAACTTATTGCACATTACTACTACATAGAAAGCAATTGGATCATCCACAGACCCTTGAAGGTCTAAAGATAATCTAAGTGCTCAAGCCCACTGCCAGTTGGCAGCGTGCCCAGCATGCTGGCAGCATTGCCACGCTGAATGGCAATGCTTATACGTTGAGCCAAATAAACACCAGCATTTTGGTCACGCGTCGCGTCCACTTGTTGTTTTGTTTTGGTGTTGTGAAAGATATTCAATAATTTATTGTTGGTTTTTGATAGGGCAATTTGAGTTACGTTCTGTTTCTGGTGAATACGGTAGGTTTTTACTAATCTGCGGCAAATTCAAACTATCGTAGCACCTACGGGGGACCTCTTCCTCCCTTAGGATTTACGATTTTGGCGAACATATATCTACGGCAATTTTCTTCCAATTACGGCAATTTGAGTGTGGAAATACGGCAACCCATATTTTTTACAACGACACTGATATATCTTGGATATGTCATATTCATATCAACGGGTATGAATTTTAGAAATCTACCATAATTGAATAGGAATGTCGTAATCGAGTGGAAAAGTTATACCGTAATTTTCACTTGTGATTTGGAGATTTCGGCGGTCGGCTTACAAGAGCTCCTAGAAATTATCCTCGTTCTGAACCAGTTGTGTATACAATAACACTATTTTGATTCTAGTTAGTAGGTACGTGTGTAATCGGTAATTACAATTTGTTCCGATAGTTATTTAAATACACTAACTTTTAAAGTATTTTTCATTATGAATAGCAGTAACATGTTGCATTTATCAAAATGTAACTCTGTCATCATTAGGTGTATACCTAGTACCAATTAAATTGAAAAAATATAATGCATGTTTCCAGCAGAAGTTGTCCGGCGGATAACGTGTCTCTAACGTGTCTGCGAGTTGTTTTTCTCAATAGTTATTGTGTTGATCTATTGCGTATGAATGTGTATATTATAATATAATACACTTAAAGGGGTGAATGTAAGACAGCTAAAATAACCGAAGGGTCTACTTAATACTGCGTAGCTTACTCTTCAGAAAAAAATGCTAACTCTATGCTCTTCAGCGTGCGAACATTTCTTGTGAGCCCAATAATAAATTCAATTAACTAGATAAAACAAACATAAGCACTTCTTCTTCTTCTTCCAGTGCCTCTCCATTAGTGAAGGTTGGCAGTCAGTTTTTTGAAATTCTCCTTGTCTAGGGCAAGCCTAAACAGTTGTTCGACAGTCTTAATGCCTGTCCATTCCCGGATGTTCCGAAGCCATGCCTTCTTGCGCTCTCTCTTGCGCTTCCCCGGTATTTTGCCCATCATAATGGTCTGCAGGAGAGAATACCGATCATGTCGCAGTGCGTGACCGAGTAGGCGACTTTCCGCTGTTTTATCGTTCGGACAAGTTCTAGTTTCCTAGATTCATTGGTTTAAAACTTCTACGTTTGTAACTTTGTCCGTCCAACTGATGCGGAGCATGCGACGGTAAGACCACATCTCAAAAGCTTCAATTTTTATTCCGAAGCTCTACCTTCATGGTCCATAAACACAAAACTAGGAAGAGGTTATTTTTCAGATAAAAGTAAGTTTGAATAGGCCGGGTGGCTAGCCCTGGTGTCAGAGTTTTTAGGCCGCCTGAAGGCCTCTGGTATGGCTGTACGGTTAAAACAACGGGACCTATAATTTAACAAGTCATCCGAGCCAAGGTAGCACTCAGTTGGAAAATGCCATCCGCGGTCACTCATCTGAACACTAACCATGCGGAACGTTGCTTAATTTCGGTGATTGCTGCCAAACAAACGCGTCAAACTACGCTACAGCACTAAATGAAATGAAATGAAAAAAAATTATTCGACATTACAGATATTTAACGAAGAATAGTTAACATAGCCGTGTAGAGTAAGCCGTGGTAAGAGGTAGTGACACCCGCCTTACAATAGTGAGGTCGTGTGTTCGAATCCCCGGTCCCGTACCAATGAGTTTTTTGGAATTTATGTACGGAATTTCACATCACTGGCTTTTCTGTGAAGGAAAACATCGTGAGGCAACCTGCATACGTCCGTAGAAGAAATTCGATGGCGTATGTGAATCCACCAACCCGCACTGGGCCAGCGTGGTGGATATGGCCCAATCACCCTGCGTGGGTAGGCCTACGTCCTGCAGTGGACTATTAAAAAAGGCTGGTACAGTACAGTACAGTTAACATAGAAAAAGAAAATGTCGAAAAGGGCTCACCTCAGCATTAATGCACTCAGCTGGTAGATATACCTACCGAGCACCCAGCGCTGGTTTTTTTTTTTTACACACACGCTCCACATTTTTCTGATGAAAATCAGCCTGACTATTAAATACTAGAAGGTCTGAGGTGGATACTAGAAAAGCTGAAGACGCCTTTGAAAGTTTCCATACTCTAACATGAATATTGTGATAAACGAGCCTCTTCTCCAATCAGCAGTTTTTAGATAAGTCCTGGTAAGCACAATGGGGGCTGTCCGGCTAACTTTTTGATTAATGGCGGAGGTGTCCGCTACACGCTTACACCATTATCTGGTGATAGCGCCAATCGGCCGGGTACGCCAAATATGGCTGGTTATACAAGCCATTGGTTTGCATCTTTACTACAATATACAACGTGTAACGGAAAGGCTGTATACATAAGAAGTGGGTTGATATGACCTTATATAGATGCTGTATTCGAAATTCCGAGCCAAAATAACAACATTCACTTTTAAAAAAAAATTAAATATGACTGACTAGAAAAATCTTTTGCACGTAAACAAACATGTCACAACAAGGAGGTGTGGTCTGATTTTGATGGGCAAGGTCGTGTTATTACCCTCACAGCTGTTAAGTGTGATAGTGCTGTGCAAATGTGAATTAGTCATAAAAATGACTAGTTTTTCAAAAAAAGATTAAAAATCAGCAAACGAACTTACACGGCTAAACATGCCATCTAGTTTGTTACCGTTATCTGATTTGGTACTTTCAGTATGTATACAGTCTTTCCGTTACACGTTATATAAAAATACTAGCTTTTGCTCGCGGCTCCGCCCGCGTGGTATTTCGACTTTTGTGCTATCCCACAGGAACCTTTTATTTTTTCGGGATAAAAAGTAGCCTGTCACTTTCCGGCCCTTGAGCTTTATCCATGCCAAAAATCAAGTCAAACGGATTAACTTGATTCTCCGTTGCTGCGTGAAAGAGGAACTAACTAACAAACTTTTCGGTTTTTTTATAATATTAGTATAATGTGGTCTCTCACTATGAGCCTTATTAGTAAGCTCCAAGTAGCCCAACGAGCTATGGGGAGGGTTACGCTCGGAGTCTCTGCGGGATCGAATCAGGAATGAGGAGATCCGTAGAAGAACCAAAGTTACCGACATAGCCCAACGGATTAGCAAGTTGAAATGGCAATGGGCCTGCCCATTGCCATTTCAACTTGTCTCCGGTCATCAGTCACTGATGACCGGTTGAGTCGAGTTCTCGAGTGGAGACCACGTACCGGCAAGTGAAGCGTAGGACGTCCACCCACAAGGTGGATGGATGACCTCATTGAGACCGCAGGATCGCGCTGGATGCAAGCCGCTTCCAACCGGTCTTATTGGAAATCCATAGGGGAGGCCTATGTCCAGTAGTGGACGTCCTTTGGTTGATGGATGGATTAGTGTGATATTTACCTGCCTATGAGTACATTTTTTTGTTGAAAATTTCTTAACCACAGACACCAGGATTCCTATTTTTTTAACCGACGAAACGGACAAAAGCTTACCAGTTGACTCGTAGAGATATATTTTATTATGTATAACCACGCATATATCTTTACAAAGTAGTCGGAATTTAGCAATTCTTTTATTTTTTGATAGATCATACTTCAAAAATAAAATAAAATAATAAATAAAAATAGTCTTTGTTTCCCATATTACAAAATTAGTTAAGTACATGCCAAAATAAAGAAAAATAGGTTACAATAAAAATTTCAATATACTAATATTACATGTCAAAAAAATAAAAATAAATATTATTATTATTATTCCATTATTATTTAATTAGTTAGTTGTTGAGTCATAGCAAAATTTAGACATACTTCAAAAATAGTCCCGTTTAAATTGTCTTGAAATCGACTGAGCCATTTTTGATAAATCAAAAATAATGTGAAAAATTACTACATCGATCCGTGCGGACAATTCGAATTCTGCACACGGTAGAAGTCGGTTATGCCTTTTTTGCGAAAAATAATAATTATTAGTGAAGTTAACAATTAGTTGAATTCGAATTTACAAACTGAGTTTAAATTGTAGCCAAGTTTTTACTGTAGTTTCGATGCAGTGCGTGAATGCCACGATCAGACCGACGACCCGCAAGCAGCACCCGATCGTGAGTTTGAAGCATGTGTCAGCCGCATCCTTGCTGTTTACAAATTTATTCATATATTTGTACTCTGAGACAATGCTTCTCGCCATAGGTGACGTCCACAAGTGGTATATTATTCAGAGAAAAATCGAACCACGATGATATATACATCATTTGAAAGCTTGATTTATGGGCTTCTCAAAAATATTTAATATTGATTTTTTATCCCTCCATTTTTTTTAAACGTGAAAAATAAATTGTATGAAAAATAATAATACAGCTCTGTATTATTTCTAGTATAGAAATAATAAAGTGCTTCTATCGTTATTTTACTTGCATTCGCAGCTGATTCTTCCACATTCATTTCTTAATTTGCTAAAATTAAAAATGATAACCTACCAGTGTGACCAGTTAGTAGGTACAATGTGACAAAAACACTTAAAAACTGTGTCTAATTGGTAAAAATGCTTCTATTTAACAATAATGGAGATTACTTAACCAGGGTTGCTAGATATAAGCTACCTATTGAGCCAAAGATATTTAATTATCCTAATGGTTCAAAATTAATTTTAAAAAAATCGGAGGGCTCTTTTTTGGTTTTAACTGATGTAATAGACTCAGAAAAATATGAACTTTCTCGAAATGTAATGTTTTGGTTAGAATTTTTTATTATTATTATACCAGCCTCCATACATTTTGTGGACATGTCCTTTCATAGTTCTATGTCAACGGAAAGTACCCTCTAGGTTTTGATTTTTGTGAGTGTCGAAATATGCGTTTTTTACGATATAAACGGCTCTAACTTTTTTAAACGATAACTGAGAAGTTTTTCTTTTACACAACTGCAAGAAACTATAGACATACGTATACAGTTTAAATATCAACTCGATATCTTTACGCGTTCCCGAGATAAAGAGTCTTGACATACACACAGACGGACAGACGGACAACAAAGGGATCCTATAAGGGTTCCGTTTTTTCCTTTTGAGGTAAGGAACCCTAAAAAGAAAGGTTTAATTAATTCAAAATATTCTAGTTCACTCTAAAGAGACTTTTGTTCCTCAGACAACTCCCCACACTTGTCTATTTGATACACATTTCATACTTATCTGCCAACAGTTTTTCAAATGATTTGATAGTAAAAGTTATTAGGTACTATAATATGTCAGTTATTCTCAGATAATGCTTTTTGAAAACTTATTTTTACCAAAATATCAGTTTGTGTCAAATACCATCATAAACTTTATTCCATTATTAGATACAGAAAATTATCAACAAAGATTCTGAATAAAAATACGTAAACAAAAAGTTTCTAACTTGGATATTGTTAAGTGCAAAGTTCAACACAAGTAACAAGCACAATCAGATTAAGTACGAGCGTCGAACAGCGTGGAGCGCAGTGGAGTAGAACAAAATGTCAATAATGAGATCCACTGAAACAGTTAAATGAGCAATGAGATTCCATCGAATGATATAAATACAAATAATAACTATAAAACATTTTGAAACTACAAAAAAGTAGTAGTTGCAATAATCCTACTTACACTAGTAAGTATAATTATTGCTTATTCAACTGTAGAAAGCAAAAAAACGGGACAAGTGCGAGTCAGGCTCGCACACCGAAGGTTCCGTACAAATCCAGAAAATGTCACAATTTTGGAAAGTAAGTTGTTAAAATCTCTCTATGGTTATAACCATCGACAAAAAAGTTTTTTTTTTCACTTTTCCCGTCATCTAAAATTACACATTGTTAAAATAATAAAAAACCTGTTTTAGCATGTGCTTATGAAGTTCTTTTATATGATACCTTACATGATACGATTTACTCACTTTGAATTTTGAACCCATATTTTGTGAATTTTGAGGCCTTATTTTTTGTGATATAAATAAAAATGTACAGATTTATTCCTATATGTGTACTCTGAGACAATGCTTCACGCCAAATGTCATAGTTCTACGTCAACGGGAAGAACCCTGTAGGTTTTGATTTTTGTGAGTGTCGAAATATGCGATTTTTACGACATAAACGGCTCTAAGTTTTTTAAACGATAACTGAGAAGTTTTTCTTTTACACAACTGCAAGAGATCATAGATATAGGTATACAGTTTAAATTTTAATTCGATATCTTTACGCGTTTCCGAGATAAAGAGTCTTGACACACACACACGGACAGACGGACAGACGAACAGATTATTCGGATTCTGTACACGGTGTAAGTCGGTGGTTCTATTTTTACGAACATTGCCCCGGAGTGGGACAGTATAAGTAAAAAAATATATTAATATGTTTCATATAGGTACTTTGAGAGACTCCGAGCATAGCCCTCTCCATGGCTCGTTGGGCTACTTGGAGCTAACTAATAAGGCCCATAGTGAGAGACCACGTTTCTGTGCCAAAGTCATCACTGGCAACACACACTTGCGGGATTGAATCAGGAATGAGGAGATCCGTAGAAGAACCAAAGTTACCGACATAGCCCAACAGATTATCAAGCTGAAATGGAAATGAGCAGGGCACATAGCGCGGAGCACTGATGACCGGTGGAGTCGAAAAGTTCTCGAGTGGAGACCACGTACCAGCAAGCGCAGCGTAGGACGTCCACCCACAAGGTGGACGGATGACCTCATTAAGACCGCAGGATCGCGCTGGATGCAAGCCGCTTCCAACCGGTCTTATTAGAGATCCATAGGGGAGGCCTATGTCCAGCAGTGGACGTCCTTTGGCTGATAGATGGATGGATATACCTTGAAGTATAGACATAATACACGAGTAAAACAGTGTCTCCATTACCTATTCCCCAAATAGAACGTACTACTAAACATCCTGCCACAGTTCCATCAACACTTAATACTAGCAACACACGCCAATGAGCCGGAATTAACGTGCTATGTCAACTCATTAGTAATCAAAGCCGTATTTACGGGCAGTACTCAGGCATTATGCAGTGAATAGCTAAATTCAGACGATAATAGGTACCTGCCTCCCTGGTGCCGCCCCTGTGTAAATATTGGATGCGAAGGGACCGGATGCCACGGAGCTGCGAATGTTCCGAATTCAAATTCATGACTGTTATTTTATACGTGTTACAATTGTACTGTTGGCCTATAAAATTGGGGGTAAGAACGAACGAAGCGACAAAATCAATAAAAGTTAACAGAGTATGTGCAAAAAGAGAACTATCGTAGCGTTGCGGTGAACTAGCAATAAGATTTTAATCAGCAGCCAAGGTGCCGACTACTTGGTAGACCCGAGCACCTACCTACTGATAAAAACCGAATTATGGCACACGTGCGACCTCAATTCCTACGACGCTTTTTCTTTTTTGACCGACGAACCACCGGAGGAGGTATACAATTCGACGCGTATATTTTTTTATTTATATGTATAAACACGCATAACTTTTTTCTTAGTGGTCCGATTTCAATAATTCTTTTTTTTATTGGAAAGAGTATACTTCGAAATTGGTCCCATTTAAATTTTATCGAAATCGGCTGAGCCATTTTTGATAAATCAACAATAATGTGAAAAATGCTACATCGTAAGTGCATAATATTTGCGTTCTACCGATGCGCCTCAGCTTCGCACAGGTGTATTATACATATGAACATTTTTCTTGAATTACTCTATCTATTAAAACAAACTGCATCAAAATCCGTTGCGTAGTTTTAAAGATATAAGCATACATGGGGACAGACAGCGGAAAGCGACTTCGTTTTATACTATGTACTGATTCTGTACACGGGTGAAGTCGGTCATGCTATTTTTTGCAAAAAATAATCTTGTGCACTAACTGTACCGCAGTTCGACGTTACATCTCAAGCAACCTACCTAAAAAGTTCTAATACGTAAAAAAAAACTTTCGCTCGTTCTTATATAATTTTAATTTGAAATTTTTATTTTCCACTCAAGTTTGAAATAATCGGCCAAGTGCAAGTCGGACTCGCGCACAAAAGATTCCGAATATATATGGGGAAAACAAAACTTAAATATTCTGTGAATATTCCAAGCATCTTCCTGTTGCCGTTAAAAAGTTTAAACTTTTAAAACAGTTAAAAGATTTAATGTATCAGAGACCCCTTTATTTTCTTAGTATTTGTTGTTGAAGCGGCAACAGCAATACGTCATCTGTGAAAATTTCAACGTTCTAGCTATCACCGTTCTTGAAATACAGCCTGGTGACAGACAGACAGACGGACAGACAGATGGACAGCGGAGTCTTAGTGATAGGGTCCCGTTTTTTACCTTTTGGGTACGGAACCCTAAAAGTCAGAGCGATTGACTACAAACCAGTTTTAACTAGTTTAATCTGCATGGTGCTATAGTTTGGCAGCGCTAAATATTCTTGCTGGCTCATATTTGTGTTACTACAGTTGTGTGTATATATCATATTTGTCGCTTTTCTAGTCATAAAACTATACGCTTATTTTCGTCTGTTGACACCTATAAAAACCGTAAATAAAATGTAAGAAGCTCTTGGCCGTCAAACTCTCCAAGATCCTTTATGCTCAGATTTTAACACAACTGGAGTGCTTGCAGGCACACAACTCTGGACTCAAAACAATAGGTAACCATTAGTAGTCTATACAAATTTTCGCAAATTCCTTTAGAGCAAAATTGCAAGTTAAGCTCTCTACCCTTTCTTGTAACTTTCCTAACATCTCGTCTACATTGTAAATACCGTCTATAAAGTTTTATTTAAGGCTTTGGATACACTAGGAGATGGGAACAACTATAAGATCATGTTTCGAAATAAGTTAGAGCACAGTTTAGAGCAGCTGCTGTGAAATATTACGATGAGATGGCAACAATGGCATGAAAATTTACTTAGCAATACTTAGGATTATTTTTAATAAAATCACAAGAAAGTGATGGAATGTATTTAAAAGGTGTCACATAAGTCAGATCATAATTTTTCATAAAAGTTTGGGCGAGATTAACTTAAGTGCCAACTATAAGCAAATTTTACTTCAAAGTTTTAAAAATTTAAGTCCACTTAAACCGGTAAACTACTACAATAGCACAATATATCATCATACCTCACATTGAAAATAGTATTTCTTTATTTTCAGCAGCGTGCATCATGCTATAGCAAGATTTGAAATCACGTAAATCTGCCTTGAAATACTCGTATTGCGTGTAATGTTGCAGTGTCAGATTCTTGTACGTTGCATGCAACAATTTATCTCTTTGTGTATCCACAACTTTAATGCTTGAAGCCCACAACTTACTTTATTGAAAATTATGAAAACATAATAAAAGTGGTGTTCTTTGCTGTTTTAATGTTTTATTAAGCATTTACTTTAGAATAAGAATATATTATTAAGGTTACATTTTCTTTAACTTTACCAACCAATGTATTTGTTCTATTCGTGAATTGTTAGTTTAATGTTGAAAATATGGGTATAAAAGGTTAGACAAATTGTAGATTTAGCAATATTTTGCATGAAATCTTTTAACCATAGTTAAAATATCATAGTTATTATGTTAATGTAATTAAATATCAAAGTATTTATATAAACTACCTAATTTTTTCTTTCTAAAAATTTCGACTTGAGAACATTTTTTTTTATAAAAATTGTTCTTTTGTTACTATGAGTGTTTGAATAACTGTTCTTTACAGCCACGAGATATATTATAAGTACATTTAAATTTATCCATTCCTTAGGGATATTGAGATACCACAGACAACTTATGGCAGCTCTGAAGTTAGCTACAAGCTGTGCGAAATCCAATCCTTGCGCAGCTATTATTGTGATAAACATTTCAAAAATTCTTCGCGGATGCAGGACTCGAACCTTGCGTCTTCGGAACACTAGCCCGACGCTCGCGCTCTGCCCAACTGAGCTAATCCGCAATACTGCATACGCGTCGAATTTTTGTGAAGTGTTTATCATTTAACCAACTTATAGCGTTGGCGGCGCCACCTGTGATACCCGTATCTGTCTAATACTCACTCAATTGAAGTTATAAGAATTTCTGTATATTGACGAGAGATGGCGCACTGCTAAATCAATGAAATGATTTTAATTTTATAGTGCATCCCACACTAGGTTTGTCTCAAAGAGTTATTTTTGAAATGTTTATCACAAAAATAACTCTTTGAGATAAACCTAGTGTGGGATGCACTATAAAATTAAAATTATCTCCTTGCGCAGCTGTTGTGAGAGCTTCAATCAGGATTGGGTTTTGCGTAGCTTGTAGCTAACTTCATAACCGCCAGGAATTATGATTCGCCCTGTTTTAGTTAGTACTCCAAAATTCGTAGCTCCACGTCCCCATACACCACTCTAAAATAACATAGTTTGACTCCGTGCAAAATAAATATTTCCCTACCTTTCCTCTAGGCAAATATCAATTGACCTTTCTCTCTCACCTTGTTTAAATAAAAACACGAACAGTCAAAGTGTCTTCTTATTCTGGTCGGGAGTTAATTTAGGGTGAGCCGCAGGTTATTTTTGAATGACCCTCGCTGTGTTTTCGGAAACAATTCCCTGTATTTTTCATTCAATTTTCATTATGTTATGATGTGTGGAGGTTATAAATGGAACGGAAGAGATACACTGATGTAAGTTTGTTTATGTCAAGTTTACAGGGTTATTTGCTTGTCATGTACTAAGCAAAGGTATACTCTAAGCTGAATAAGGCCGTTTAAGGTCATCATTATAAACAACTTTTACTATGGAGTCAATGAGGAGAAAATGGTGAAAAAATATCAGTGCAGCTGTTCCTAACAATATTGCGACAAAATATATTACTCTGCATATTTTTATCGAATACTAGGTTAAAGCCTTTTAGGTAGTCCACATAGTATAAGTTGTTCATAATAAAATAAATCCCCCCTCCAGTCGATTTCCTCATGTCTGAGGGTCGTGACCACCACCTTCCACCAATCTCTCCCGGATGATTTTCTTTCACTCTTTCCGGTCCTCGGCGAAATGCAGCGCGTCGTACACTGAGGAGTCCAAAGTGGTGCGGATCTGGTCGGACCAACGCATCGGACTGCGGCCTCGAAGACGTTTCCCCTCTACCTTGCCAGTAACCATTAGCTTCTCAAGGTTATCACCGTCTTTTCTAGCAATATGGCCAAAGTATTCAATAACGCGTTTAAGGCATATATGTAGTTGATAGCCTAGTCTTGACCTTGACCTGTTTCAATATTGATGCGTTGGTACGATGTGCTGTCCAAGGAATTCTTAGCATTCTTCTCCAGTGCCACATTTCGAATGCGTCGATACGCCCGCGATCTGCTGCCCCATATAGGAAAATTGAAAAAACTAGAGTTCGAACTAGTAAAAATAAAATAAATAAATTTCAACAAACTTCTATTTATCACTTTAAAAAAAAGTAAAACGTAAATCGTTCGTTACAGTTTCAGGTAAGGTGACCATGGTACCCAAACTAGGATAAACCTGTATGATGGCATACCAAGGCCTTCCGCCGATTACATAACATTAAGTTAGATTAACAATTTAGCAAAAAGATCAATGTTAAAACATAAAACAAATAAAAAAGTTATCCTAATTTAGAAAAAAAAGCACATAATAGCAGTTAGAATTGAGACTAGTTTTTCAGAAAAATTAATTTGAAAAAAAAAGTATGGAAAAGCTACTAGTATACTTTTGTCATACTTTTTCAGTTAACAGCTACGAGTAGTTTAGTTTTAGCAAGATACATCTTCATTGGGATCAGGAGAGTGGAAAAAGGAGAGGAGGGAGGAGGGATTAGGAATTAAGAGCTTGGATTAAATATTAGCTTGCGCAGTGTGAACCAATTGAAAGTATGAGACAATTCTAAGGATAGACTCCGTGGAGTCGTAATAATGATGGTCTAAATCATGTATTTTTAACCTCTGACAAAGACAGAGGTGGCTGTGTATCTGTCTGTGGTATCGTAGTCTCCCCTAACGTAACCGATTTTCGTTTAGTTTTTTTTTTGAGTGATAGATAATATTATCCCAAGTGTTCTTAGCCATGTTTCATGAAAATTTGTTCAGCCGTTTGAAGATCATCAGATCTTTTCTGTTTGATGAGGAGGTCTGACTAACTTCCATATGTTCTATCGATCCGAAACTTGGTACCGTATTACTTCAATGAAATTGAAAGAACATGGTTGTTAGTTTTTAGAGTTTATTTTTTGTGTCGGGGTTTACTTTTATTCTACTTCAATGCTTTTATTAGCTTAGTAGGTACACCAGTTCTGGATAACCCTTTACAAAAATATCCTGTTGTTTTGCAAACTGTACATACTTTCAGAGGTACAACTTTTACTATAGAAACTACTAACTTTTACTATGGGAACAACTGCAAAATTTCGCGTTATAAATTAACTGTTTCATGCATATTGTCGAGAGTTAATGAAATTTGGAACGGTATTTTTTTTTCATGTTAGCAGACGATAAGTTCATTGAGTTTCTTCAAAAAATTTTTCACCAAAAAAAATTTCAATTTCAGGGTTAATTTCGTATTGCGTAGTGATTTGCTTAATTAGTAGTTACCTAGTCAAAGTAAGTTCAGTAGTCAAAGTAACATAATGTAGGTAAATAATGATAAAAGTCAGAGATTAAAAGTTGTGAGGAAATGTGGTGCTACACGATCCCCTTAAAGAAATCCTATTAAAACAACAAAAGGAAAGCTACACCAACTCCGCTATCGGTCGAAGAAGCCCACTAAAGTAGTTAAGTGGCGATCTGCTAAGGCCTAGACTCCACCTAAGCGGATCGGAGCGAAAATATACAGAGCTCGGCAGTTGTAGATCGTAAACTCGTAGCAGAAATGGCATAAAATCGTAGAATCAAACCGGAAATTATTATTTTGATCCGAAAATGGTGTTCTATTCCTCATCAAGCTAATACATGTAGCTGTTATTATTTTACAACTGTATTTACAGGGTTTTTCAGAAAGGTTTTATTTGTAGTAAACAGAAAAAGGATTATTCCGACCATCGTCATGAACAAATTATACAACAAAACTGCAGGCCTTACTCTGAACTCAGAATCAACAAAACGAATATCGAATCTAAGTTGCGATTTTGTTTTGGAATTGCTGATGTTTTACCCGAAATCTCGATTAGTTCTATATTTATAACGATGGTCCAAACCATCCCTTATACCCCTTTTGAATTACCCTGTATAGGGAACATCAATGTATATCAAGACGTCCTACGACTAAAAAGAAGAAAGAAGGGGGAAAGGGTTGCAACTTTTCCCGTCTCTGTATATTTGCACCTGACCGCTTTGCTCTGCTTTGGTGGTGTTTGCGCCTTATTGGCGATCTGCAAGGCTCCGCCGCTAACGGGACTTTCTACGGTTTCCCTGCTTTCACCTTAATAGCCGATTTCAGGGAAAATTTATAGCGCACACTGCTTTCGCTGAGTTTTGATAGTATTTCGCTTTTTGCCTCTGATTTTCTATCCGAGATAAGACTCTAGGTATTAGAACTACATGTGCTATAAAAAAACTCATCAAAAATAGTGACTCTTTGGGCTGTTGGTTACCGTATCAGTTAGTAGAACCAATTAAACTGAGGATACTAGTTGACTTCAGTTAATTTATTTCTAAAGATCAAGTCACGCTAAGGTTAAAAAATAATATTAAAAAATTAATTTGATCATAAAAGAAAAGCCCTTGTGGCTTAAGAGAAATGAAATGAAATGAAATGAAATGAAATATTTTGAAATGAAATATTTATTCCACTAAAATAGAGTACAGATAAATGGTGTTTCAGATTGATTCGTTCCTTCTATTTGCCATTTACTAGCATGTGGAAAAAAGCACTTAAGTAAATAATAAAGTTATTACAGATTATTCCTAAAATTAATTACAAATCATGTCAAAGTACGGTCAAATTAAATAAATAACAAAATGAAATAAAATAAAAATAATAAGTCAAAAAATCATGTCAAAGTACGGTCAAATTAAATAAATAACAAAATGAAATAAAAGTCAAATTAAATAATAAACATGTTGAAATCAAACAAATTAATAAGTGTTATCGTTTACGCATAATTAAAAATTCGTTTAGGCTATAGTAACATTTTTCTATTAGCCATGTCTTAAGTTTACGCCGAAACATTCCATAAGGGAGTTCTTTCAATGATACAGGTAATTGGTTATATACGGTGACACACATGGCATAACAGTTCTTTTGAAATAAGAAGAGAAGAAATGCTTGCCTTGCAATTTTATGATCGAGTGCCCAAATCCAGGTCCCGTACCATTGAGTTCTTTGGAATCTATGTACGGATTTTCACACCCCAAGGCTTTTCGTTGAAGAGATATTTCTCGGAGAAATAAAACGGAAATTATTATTATGATCCGAAAGTTGTGTACTTTTTCAATATTTTGTAAGAAAACCTGTATACGCCCGTCAAAGAAATTCGGTGGTGTGTGAGAATCCAGCACAACGCGCACTGGGATAGCGTGGTAGATACGACCCCCTCAACCACGCATTGTATGTAGAAAAAATGCCAGGTCAATGTATGTAGGCAAATATTCATTAGTAAAATTAAAATCCCGATACAAACACAAAATGTACTTACGAAATCATACCAGAATTGATGGCTAATTTTATTTCATAATTCAAAATACGCTACCCTCTATATACCTACTTAGGTAGGTTTCACATAGATTGTTTTGATGGGAACAAAATTGTTTACTTATGAGTATTGGGTAACATTGATGAGGATATAACGTCAACAAAACAGATCTACGGCATTGAATAAATCATTGATGTTTACTATAAACCGATACCGAAAAACATATTAGTGTAGTTCAACGACTCATATTATAACAATGGCTTTGTCATAAAAGACAAAGGGCTATAAATTGTTTCGCTATAAATAAGGGTAATATAATAGTCGCATAAAATTTTATGAAAGATCTTTGGATGCATGGTGAGTGAAATATTTTTCTTTTCAACCCCCGACGCAAAAGAGGAAAATAATAACTATATTCAAGTGAATTTTACGTTACAAAAATTAATATCTATCTATCAGCTGTAGAACGATCACTGCTGGACATATAAGCCTGCCCCGAGTATTTCCATTAAGGCCAGTTAAAAAAAATAGTTGTTAAATGCAGAAGGGTCAGTATCGAATTTTTTTCTAAAAAAATTTGTGTATTTCTTTCTAGATTTACTTATATTCAGAGCTCAGTAAAAATTATTGATGATTTTTTTAAATTTGTAGTACCGTCGCATTTAATCATCAATAAGCTGGTTCTTTAGAAAACTGCTAAAATGTTTCAATATGCCAATATACTTACAGCATGCCAGCAATATACTGGCATGATCAATATTCTCAATGAAATCATTCCCAAATTCGTGAAAAAAATCAGCGACACACGAACTAGAACGCTGAAACTTAACACTATTTCAATATGACAACAAACTATTCGTAAGTACCACGATAAAAATGGTTATAATGATTAGTAACAATAAAATGTACTAGCTAGGACATGCCCGTCGCCGCGTTGTATATACACATAGTACTCCAGAGAAACTCAGCTTAAGTAGTTGATGAATATTTTATCTGAAATTCTTACTAACCCCTAACGAAACAAGGCAGTTGATTTTTTGCAATTTTGGGTAAAAGCTTTGATAACGTTGATCAGTATGATAATTACAATATTAACCTTTGTCCGGCTTATTAACGGGGCAGTCATTATTCAACATAGCCTATCCATATCCATTATTCATTAGTCATTATTAACGTGTAGTAATTTTAATAACAATTTATAATATTCATGTTTCTTTTTCACTAGGTATACTATGTAATCGTGTTTTGGCAAATAGGTTGGATCTAGGTGCTAAACAACCTCATAGTTGTTTTGGCAAATAGATTTATTCGAGTGCCAAAACGCGTTTACAAAAAGTCACTGACAGATTAGATTCGACAATCTTGACTTGTCCGTCAGCGACTACAAAGAGATTTTTGGCGGGAACGCGGAAAAATCATGTCGCCTCATTGTATTATTTTGTTAAAACTTGTGTTTTTATCAGTGATAATTGGTGAAAAATTGTGGTATTTCGTTGATTATGAGCTGATTTACGAGCAAGTGAAATAATGTGACGTATCATGTTGTTCCGTGTTGTTACCAAAACTCCATAGACGCCTCTAGTAAAGTCTCCACTGCTTTACTGAGGTATGACTTGGACTATGATTGGACTTAACCGCGACTTTATGACTATGACGAGACTACGGCAGTGACTATTTTGATAAAATATTATCAAAAATTATTAAAACTTAATACTTGACACTGGCAAACGCACAATAATGCGACGCCAAAACTAAGAAGAAGAAGACTACAATGAGAATCAAATTTTGCAGAAAAATAGGTGCAGAGCTTATAAAAGCGGCGAGGCGGATTGACAGGTCTTATCTCGTCCAGGCAGCGCAGACAAGCGTCCACCAGGCTGGAAGAAAGCCAGGCCCTAGCGGCGTCTTACAGGAGGTACGTGTTGACAAGGTTCCCGCTTTTTCAAGAGCAGGATTCTTCCGCGTTTTCTGGAAATCATAGCGAGATCTGTTCCTTGTTCAACAGACAGCACAGCGTAGAAACTGGAGGGCGCACGCCGACACCTGCTTCCGAACACCGGCAAACCCCGAGACGCGGCGAGCCTGGAACTGCTTCAAAGAAACATAAAAAAAAATCCCTAAGCAATATTAGGGTAAGCTTCATAATTTTTTATTGGCTTCGATAGGGTCGGTCTTTGTCCGTATTTTTCGTGGACCCGCTGACGTGTCGCATTCGTCCTCACGCATCGATCCAAACTTATTTCGACTAATCGCCCTCAAATTCTAATGGAGGACCACGCTCTTCAAGCCAGGTCCGACCTACAAACAAGAAACTAATATTTGTTTTCTGTCCTCGGACAGGGTTTTTTTTCTCTATATGGCTTATCTCACTCTGCCACCACTCCTAGACGTACTCACCTCGCGGCTACCTGCGCGCCTACCACGCGTCTGCTTGCGCGCCTACCTCGCGCCTACCGCGCTTCTACCTTCGCCTACCTCATGGCTACACTGCGTCCCCACTGCGTGGCGACGTAGCGGCGGACCCCGGCTGCGCTATGCGAGCGCACTGGGCCCGGCGACTTCACTTACCCTCGATTCACCCTTGGTAACGCAGCCCCGGCTGCGCTTTCTTTAATATATTGTGCTGTTTTAAGTCGAGAATAATAATACTAACTAAGAACTCCTAAATTGGTTGCAAAATCAGCAGAAGTAGGTACCAAACTCACGCCCTGTTCTACCCTGATAGCCGGCATCTATCAGCCTATCTACATACAGACCGCCTGGAGTCCTGGCGCTCATTTTATCAATTAAATTTACCTTGTAACTTAGCGTTAAATAGCGATAGCGATAGCAATATTTAGTAACTACTAACTTTTATTACCATCCACACTTACCATACGCATAAACTTTAAGAGCGTTACAAATGTTTGAAAGAGAAACAGTCTAAGTTTTAAAATTGGGCCTAGTGCCTCAAACACAATAACGAATGAAAAAAAGAAAAAAAAAATGATTTGCATAGAAAATAATTGCGTAGGTATAATAATTTGTCCGGAGAAACAAGATTAACTAAAATGTGGATAATTAGAGTAGCAGTGGGTCCCCAATTTGACTAGGCTGGTCTCTTAGTAGTCCTTTTACAAATAATACCTTACTTAAACAGTCGGCTAAAAATAACAGATCCACTGACGCCCAAAAACCAAAGGTCGTTAGAGAAAGCTGTTCCGAGGATTTTCTTTTTATATAACGACATATTATTTTAGCTGATGTAATAGAAGATTAAGGTTTGGGAAATGTAAAAATAATCCTTTTCACTCCGGGACGGGTCCGGGATTACACGGGATTATGTTACCTACAAGTACGGAAGCCGAAATGTGGCGGAATTTGACATTTAGGTTATGAAAAAGTAGAAGAACGGAAGAAAATCATGAATTACCTACTATTATATACCTACCTTGTAAAAGATCAGAAGTAATAATTCATTCGTCATTGAAAAGTTGCAACTGATTTACACCTTTGTTTTTAGTTGATTATTTTTTGCGCATTGGTGGAACAAGTATGTAAGATTGTAGGTCCCTACCTCGTTAATTGGTGGAACAAGTTTGTAAGATTATAGGTACCTACCTCATTAATTGGTGGAACGAGTATGTAAGATTGTAGGTACCTACCTCGTTAATTGGTGGAACAAGTATGTAAGATTATAGGTACCTACCTCGTTAATTAATACATTCACATAGTCATGGTCGACAAATGAGTTTTCATAAACTCACAATGCGTACATAAAATTTGTCTGTAAATGGCAAAAAATCCCAAGTGAATTTGAATTTTGCTAACTTAGGGAATACGCCTTAAAACAGGGGCTAATATAGGATGATTCGTAAACGACAACTATCGTAGCTTTTGTGAGGCTCCATACATTTCTGTACAGTTTATATGAACACCGGATACAACTCACGATTATTTGAGCGGTCGAACCGCTATGCGTCCGACCGGTTTCAGAGTAGTTAGTACTCTTTCTTCAGGGAATACGCGCGCCCCCGACAACGGACGCCCGCGCACTGATCTCACGGTAGTTTTAATGAAGTAATTTCTGTACAGCACCGTCAGTACCCCTAGCGGAAACGAGGAAGAACTAACTAAAATGTATGAAACTATAACTAAAAAAAAAAAGGAAACTATACGTTAGTGATAAATCTATGCATCAGCCATAGGTTGGAAGCGGCTTGCATCCAGCGCAATCCTGAGGTCATCCGTCTACCTTGTGGGTGGACGACCTGCACTGCGCTTGCCGGTACGTGGTCTCCACTCGAGAATTTTTCGATTCCATCGGTCATCAGTCCTTCGCGTTATGTGCTCTACCCACTGCCATTTCAACTTGTCAATGAGCTGGGCTATGTCGGTTATCGAAAATAGTTTTCCTTTACTTCAAAACTTGTATTAAGGAAATTGTGAGGCGCCAACTTGTCCATACAAAAACAATAAACTGTATTCTACCTCTAAATATTCTCCGATTTGAGTATTTTTTCATGTAATCAGCACTTCAAATGCTAGGATTATACGTCTTAGTTTTTTACAGTTTTATAAGTGACCTTAAACATTATTATTATATACTACGGGACTAATCGCGCACTAAAATTACGATATAAATAAATAACTCCTCATCCCGACGTTTCGGCCGAGTTGCATCGACCGTGGTCACGGGTAGAGTGACCTTAAAATTTCACAAACTAAACTTTCCAAAAAAAAAATTAAGACGTATCAGTGTGCTATATTTTTTACTCCATCGATTGACTCCAAAAATATTTGTTTTTGTTACAATTTAAGGGGTGAAATGGCTTTTCTCCTGAAACGTAAATTATATCAAAAATGTACCGCGAATTTTCTCGATTTCAACAGAAAAACGCGAAAACACTGGTCTTAGAATCCTCTTGAAGCCTCAGAGTACCTTCACTACATCTATAATATTTATAGGCATTACAATAGATGCAAGTCATTAGAGTCAATCGATGGAATAAGAAATATAGCTAGTGTGCTATATTTCTTACTCCATCGATTGACTCCAAAAACATATGTTTTGTTACAAACATATGACTTTTCTCCTGAAACGTAAATTATAAATTGTATATCAAAAATGTACCGCGAATTTTCCCGATTTCTACAGAAAACGCGAAAACACTGGTCGATTCAGAATCGTCTTAAGGCCTCAGAGTACCTTCACTACATCTATAATGTTTATAGGCATTACAATAGATGCAAGTCATTAGAGTCAATCGATGGAATAAGAAATATAGCTAGTGTGCTATATTTCTTACTCCATCGATTGACTCCAAAAACATATGTTTTGTTACAAACATATGACTTTTCTCCTGAAACGTAAATTATAAATTGTATATCAAAAATGTACCGCGAATTTTCCCGATTTCTACAGAAAACGCGAAAACACTGGTCGATTCAGAATCGTCTTAAGGCCTCAGAGTACCTTCACTACATCTATAATGTTTATAGGCATTACAATAGATGCGAGGCTCTATCGTGCGTCGTAACACTAAGTGTAGGTACCCTCTTTGATCGCGCCGAGAATGTTAATGGGCAAGGAGGGGAAACTGCGGTGTATGCTGCGCCTTAATCAATGGTATCGACGGAAATAGGTGTTCTGGGTACAAATTGTGGGGTATTGATTGTTTGGTTTTGGAACTGTAGTAATCATTAAAGTACAAATATATGCCACCTGCGTAGGTACGTCCGTAGAAGAAATTCGATGGCGTATGTGAATATACCAACCTGAACTGAGCTGTGGTGGTGGATAATGGATATGGCTTAGACGTTCTTCGTGGGTTGACTTATGTTTAATAGTGGTCTGTTAAAATGACCGATTCAGTGCAGTCTGTACCTATTTAATAGTTAGTTACTATTTTGTCAGGGTAAATTCAATTAACTTATTTTGGGTACGATACAAAGCTACAATACAAAATATCTTTACTCTAACACCGAATCTACATGAAAAAAACTAAAAATAATAACAGTCCGATGTAATAATGGGTGGCCTTATAGCCTACAGCGATTTCTTCCAGGCATCCTAAATGGGGTATATTTATGGAAAAACAATGTTGCGATCGGTGCTGTATGGTATTTTAAGTACATAAATAAAAAAATATATACGTTTATACCTATACCTACTACTTATTTACAAATACAAAATATATATAAATTAAATTACTCACAAAGAAAAATTCTTCTAAAACACCAGCAACCTCGCAGGACTAAATACCTAACACCATATACAACAACATTTGTTCAACTTATGTCGAAATTAAAAAAAAAAATTGTTGTTACATAGAAAAATATAGGTCACCCGCGACAAAATGTATGGAACAGCAGATTTTTTTTGAGTTTTGACGAAAGTCGTAGACCAAAAGTTGTTGTTTATGGTGTTAGTTATTTAGTCCTTCTAGGTTGCTGGTGTTTTAGAAGTAACCCTGTATACCTACATAATTATATTACATACATACAACAATAATAAAGCTACAGTTATCAGGGTACACAGCACGTAACAGTGAGAAACCGATAAGGACTTGAAATTCACGAATGGATACCACTTACCGGCAAGTGCATCAAGCAAGGTGTACAGACGAACTAATCGCAGGAACGAGCAGCCCCCCTACCACCTAAGCAATAACAATCGTAATAGCAATCGTTTATGACTTCATTTTAGTCATTTGGCACCGCCTATGTGACGTTAGCCATGAAAGTTGTTCATTCAACGATTGCTTTCGCAATCCGCGCAAAGAAATTGATGGCTAACGTCACATAGGCGGTGTCAAATGACTAAAATGAAATCATAAACGATTGCTATTACGATTGCTATTGCTTAGGCGGTAGGGGGGCTGGACTTTGTGCAAGCCGGTCAAATCGGTCGTATAAAATCAGATATGGTTATCAAACTTTTCGAAAGTTAAAAATTCGTACAAGACCGAAGAGGATATATATATCTTCTGTTACTTCAGGCGGACTGCACGCTGCGGTAATAGGGAGCTGAAATCATATATTTCATAGAAAGGAGTGGCAAAACTTCCGCAGACGTGGAACGAGCAACTGTGCTTATATCACCTTGCGTGACCGAAAAAGAAATGAGTGGATTAGGCGAGAAACGAGACTGACAGACGTGGCATGGAAAAAGGCGTCGATATTACGAGTTCTACGTGTAACTTAAAATACCAAATACAAATGTTTGGGTTCAATGTTCACTGCGCAATGCAAAACAAATAAATACAATCAAGGGAATAATTAAACATTTAAACTTTAAACATTTTAAATAAAAATATTTATAAATATTAGGGGACATCTTACACATGGTCTCTGACCCCAAACTAAGCTTGTGATATGGCTGCCAGAGACTGATATACTACATACGCATATTCTTAAATGCATACTTATATGGATAATATCTAAATAACATCCAGACACAAAGCAAATACCTATGTTTATCACATAAATATTTGCCCTGGGTGGGGATCGAACCCACGCCTCTTTGACCTAGGAGTCAGGGTCACTAACCACTGAGCCACCGAGGAAGCCAAATTTTGTTGGTTAACTAGCTTTTGTTTGCGGCTTTGCACGTGTGATATTTTGGTCTTAGTGCTATCCCAATAGGAATGTTTGATTTTCCGGAATAACAAATAGTCTATGACACCCTTGACCTTGACCTTTAAACTAAACTTATCCATGCAACGGTTAGGTGAAAATGTGGTAGTGTGACGGTTTTATCGCAAACTATTTGATCTCGTTGACTACAACTTTTATTTTTGTTTTATTTTATCAAATGCTTTCTGCGCTTACAGTGTACACCAAAACCAGTGTGACCGTCTGGGTCACTGGTCTTGTATGAGTTTTAATTACTATTTAACGTTTAATGAAAGTTTATAAATTAACCAATATTGCACCATTCAATATTTTGCCAATAAGTATTCTCGTCAGTCATTCTTCTTCTAATTTACAAAGTTAGATCAAAGTTTTATTACGCAGTTTCCATAAACGAGATTCTCATTACCCTTCAACAAAACTTGTAATATCTCGGGCGCGAAGTTATTAATTACCCCACAATACTTGTATACATGGTGTGACAAAATATGTATCTTGAAAATTCACCTACATTTTGACAGTCGACTCTATATCAGGGTTAATTGTATACAGCGAAAAGCTACCAAGCTGGTACAGTTGCGGGTTACCGGCCGCGGGCCGACCGCCTTACTCAAAACTATCACTATTGCGATTACTATTGCTATTGCAATTCGCAAGCAATCGTAATAGCTTATCGGTACCGCCTACCATAGAAGTAATAGTTTTGGTGAGAATTGCTTATAGCTTTCACAGATAACCTGTGTTTTTGTAATCTGTGCTCTGACACATTCTGCGTTTAGTTTCCGCTAATTACAATTGATTTGCAGAATGTTTGTTTATTTCTTATTTACTCAATAATATGATTAAAAAAATATTAAGGATAAGAAAATAACATTTCAAATGAATTTCTTCTATAATATCTTCTATAATATAACTTATAATCAAAGTATACATGCGAATGGGATTTTTTAAAATTCCATGGCATATTCGCATAAATGAAACGCATTGACATTTGCATTTTTCACATTTTGATTTTTATTTGGAGGGAAACATGGGGAGCCAATAATGTACGACCCAAAATTCACGACATGATAATGTACAGCCTGATAGTGTATGGCATGATAATTTGTGTCCCACCAATTGTGACCAATCATTGTGAGTTAACTCAATTTCAAGAAAAGTTTAACATGTGGGTCTTAGAAATCACCGATTCAATTACCTTTAATATAAATAATGATAAATTTAAGATTTAGTTTCCATGTTGTTATTAAACTTTCGCGATTTGAACACATTATTACTGTATACTACGGGACTAATCGCGCACTAAAATTACGAGATAAATAAATACCTCCTCATCCTGACGTTTCGGTCGAGTTGCATCGACCGTGGTCACGGGTAGACTGGAATGTGGAACAGCTGGTACCGCCAATTCAATTTGAACTTGAAATATTGTCACTACGACACAACACTCACGGTATCTAACAATGTCCTTCTACCTACACTACGCGATTTGCATTTGTTGAAAACAGGATTCCACGACGCCGATAACTGAAATCCATTCCCCCGGTTGAAATTCTTATGTTTTTTGAGTTCCACCGCTTCACGAACTATTCTTGAAAAATAGTGTCGATCCGTGGAGGACTTTTGGGTAATGAAGGCAGACAAAGAAGGGGTTAACCAGTTTGTGGATTATTTCAACTCTATTCATCCTAACATTAAGTTCACTTATGAGATGGAAGTGGAGAAAACTTTGCCATTCTTAGAGGTCAAGGTGATGGTGAGGTCCGATGGCTCCTTGGCATACACAGTTTACAGGAAGTCCACGCACACAGACAGATACCTACACGCAACTTCACACCATTATCCGTGCCATTTGCAGTCTGTGCCTAAAGATTTACATCTGAATCCATCATGATTTAAGTTATCGGCGTCGTGGAATTCTGGCCCATATTTCGGCTTTTGCGCAGTTCTCTGCGCATAACTTCCCATACGTCGATTAGTGTGACGCTCCGTATACCTAGTATTTTTGTATCACTTACATAATAAATCTGTCCTGGGTTTTTGTAGAGTAATATCACCCTATTGAAAAGAGAGTTGGGCCCCAGACGAGTGAGATGGCGATAAATAGGTACTTGCTTCAAATAGGTATTAGGAGTGTTGGCTCCATTTTTACCTATAACTTCATGGTACAGCCTGATAATTGGTGGCATGGGACATGAAATACGGGCCGTGCTTTCCTGCCCGCACGATTTGGTGTCACCAAATACGTGCCGTACAATATAGGGACTCGAAACATAGACGTCAAATTAATCTCTTTATTATTTACAAAGTAGTTAAAAGTAGTAAAGTTTATTTATGTACGAAGAACAATTTTTTGCATCTTAGCGATGATGTAATTTCTCTTTTGCATTCTTCACAGAGGACAACGGCTATTAGGCCGGAGATCAAGGTGTTTATGATTGGTGGTGGTCAAGGAATGTAGTGGAGAGATGTTTTGGTGTCTTGGTCACTTTTTCGGTGCCTATTGGCACATCGGACAGTGCACTATACCCCTAAGAAGGCAGGGAACATTGTAAATGCATGTGTGGTTCTTCACAACCTCATTTGCGAGCTGCAGATCGACGAGGAGGCTATGCGCCTTGACCGCGAACGTCAGCCAGAGCATAATAGAAGGAATAGAAGCAGTAATAGCAGGGCAGACGCCCAGCAGTGATCAGTCATGAAATATAATTATCTAATACCCTGAGCGAAGAGACCTATGTTCAGCAATGATCAGTGCCATAGCGGTAGCTATGAGTGTGAAAGTGGTTGTATATATTCTATTATTTAGATAGAAAGATAATGAATTTGAATTTGATAATATTCGAACATTAAACAAATTGCTATTACAGGTCCACCACAGTGGGCGCTAATGAATTAGAATTTGATAATATTCTAACATTAAACAAATTGCTATTACAGGTCCACCACAGTGGGCGCTGGACTTGGAGGAGAGGCGGCTGGCCTTAGATGCAGAGCAGCTAGAAGAAGACCGTCGATCGTCGGGTTCTAGTCATCGATTTAATCTCTAAACTAACAGGGATCAGTAGACTGTCACTCAGTATCATTTAATCTACTACCACTCTATCATAAAGGAAATTACTAGGCTTGGAGTAGGTACTCTTCTCAGATTTCACCTCATGAGAGAGATCACTACTGTAGCTGGGTCATCATAGAGGGAATTGCCAGGATATACATGTACCACCCTAATACTCCTGTTCTAACAACATACATCTCTTGGGATTTGTTTTATTTCAAATACCTCTAATACACAGATCAAACATTTTTTTATTAAGTATATAGAATTTAACATTATAGAACTTGCAGCTATAGGAAAGGTGCATAATAACAATTAATACCTTAAAACCTAGAATATCTATGTATTGGAAGTGTAATTTAGTTATATAAAGTTACAAAGATTTTATATAAATTCTTTAATTTCAACTAATTTATAGATTAAATAAATAAACAGCTTATGGAAAGGTTTTCCAGAGTTATTATTCAGGCAACTTATTTACATCTGAATCAAAAATCATATATTGTAAAAACTGTACGGGAGTTTTGAGCATTGGGCAGTCGGGAGGTTTTGTCAGAAGATCTTTTCTAACTTTGCAACTGATTACAATACCAAAACTATTCTGTTCTGTAATTACTAGGTACCAAATAATATGTGTGCTTAATATATTTGAAATAAAATTTTCATTTTGATAAAAAATAACAGTTTTATCACCGTTTATGTAAAAAAGTGCCCAAAGCTCCCCTAACACCCCTACAGTAGGTCTTACATAGTTAGTGGCGGTATCAACAGTTTTGTTCTGATGGAACATAAAACAAAAATTATATATTTCCGGCTTCTGGCTCCCGGCTCCGCTCCTGGCTCCCGGCTCTGTTCCTGGGTCCCGGCCCGCTCCTGGCTCCTGGCTCCGCTCCTGGCTTTGGCTCCACTGGCTGGATAGATCACCATCCTATAAAATTATGAAACTATACTATACTAGGGCGACTTAGTAGAATAGTTATTATATACAAACTAGTTTTTACCCGCGGCTTCGCCCGCATACGCAATATATCATTATAATTTATAAGCCTATGTGTTATTCTGATATATAAGCTATATTATTGCAAAGTTTCAACTCAATCCGTTCAGTAGTTTTTGCATGAAAATTTGGAAAGTAACAAACTCTGCCTCGGTGGCTCAGTGGTTAGTGAACCTGACTTCTGGATCAAAGAGGCGTGGGTTCGATCCCCACCCAGGGCAAGCATTTTTGTGATGAACATAGGTGTTTGCTCTGTGTCTGGGTGTTATTTAGACACTATCTATATAAGTATGTATTTAAAAAATAAGTATATGTAGTATATCAGTCTCTGGCAGCCATATCACAAGCTTTGCTTAGTTTGGGGTCAGTGACCATGTGTGAGTTGTCCCCCAATATTTATTTATTTAAAACATCCATACATCCATCCATCCATCCTCACAAACTTTCGCGTTTATAATATTATTAGGATTAGGATATACATTATGAATGTAATGTAGCTGCTTTATTAACTACTTTTACTAAGATTTGTACATAACAATACTAAGATACAAAATTGTCCTTTTGTACAAATGGTGTGCAATAAAGTGTTAAATAAATAAATAAATACATTCTACTTTACTAACCTATGACTTCAATGGCATGGACGTCTTTGGTCGACTGTGGCCAGAGAATGCTCTGGCTGACGTTCGCGGTCACGGTCTTTGTGCATAACCAGAATCACCTGTAATAATTTAACATTTTTAAAATACTTGTTGTTGTTAGGTTAGAGGACTCCTGTCTGTAACCAGTGATAGCTAGTATAAGTATGTAAAATACAAAAAAATACAATACAAAATGTTTTATTTACCAAAAGATTACAGATATACCAAAATACCAGTGGACCCTGCACTAGGATGACCTTTATCGCAGGGCCCGACTCAGGGACGCTTACATTTCTAATACTTTGAGTTTTACGTACGGTGCGGCTAATAAAATTATAACAAAACATGTCATAGACATTAGGTATATATATTAGTAAACATGAGTTTATTAATACTGAATTTGTCAGGTTCCACACTTACCCAAAAACCAGTAGGTTTCGCCCATCTCATGGAGTCTTTGTATCCCAGATTTCACCGGACAACAATTCCATACATGGGAGTCATGACTTGATCCACCATATGATGACATTCAGCTGAAGTTTTTGGGAAAGTGACATACTTCCTCCAGATCTGAGGATGATTCAATGCCTCTGTTACTTCCGCAAGACAATCAGACATAGATGTCTGTGACAATCCTAAGCTGAAGTCATTGCCTACACATTTTTGGTAGCTGCCACTAGCATAAAATTGTAATGCCGCCAATACCTGTAAAACAGTACAGTGGGTAAATGTTTGTTATTATCACTATTTAACACATCATGTAAGTTGCACTGAATTCATAAACACCTTGATCTCCGGCCTAATAGCCGTTGTTCTCTGTGAAGAATGCAAAAGAGGAATTACGTCATCACTAAGTTGCAGAAAATTGTTCTTCGTAAGGCGAAAATTCTCGATAAACGTCTTCTCCGGCAGCAGCATGGGCTCGCTTTCTTCTCGCAGCTGTCTCCTCCGTAGAGTCAGCATCTTACTCAGCCTTTCTTCTTCAGCTTCAACCAGCAACAACATTCGCGCCATTTCTCACATAAAACAGAAAAATTAAACACAAGCAGTAATCTATTACATGTGCTGTTGAATTAATGAATACTGAATTACATAAATAACGTCACAAAATTAATAATAGCCAAGTTAAAATCCAAAAAATACCAAAGCCTTTATGAAAACAGTTGGTTCGTGGTGACTGCTTTCATTGAGTAGCGATAGCTGTCAACGAAAGCAATTCCGCCATCTTGAATAATTAGGCGGTCCCAAATCGAGCTGTCAATAGTACATTTTTGTAAAGTTGTTCATTCAACGACTGCTTTCGCAATCCGCGCAAAGCTATTGATAGCTGACATCACATAGGCGGTGCCAAATGATTAAAATGACGTCATAAACTATTGCTATTGCGGGTTACCGGATTCACAATGTTTTACTCAGGACATAAAGTATGTCTAAATGCAGGCCCTCTAGATTTATTAATACTTAAAAATAAACAATGATAAATGGGCACAGAAATTCCAAAGGATTCATTAGTTATAGCAATAGTATTTGAACCGACATCACGATTCAATGGCGAACGTTCTAACGTTTTAACAATTTCAACTCGAAATCGACAAAATGTATAAAACAGCTTTTTTTTTCTCGAATACCGGGTTGACCCCATTGTAAAAGTTGTTCATAATGATAGTTTGAATATGTGATTTCATTTAATGTCGGCGTCAACTCTCCACACTGTATACTACACAGAGCTATTACCACCAGAGAGATAGCGCTGTTGTCACTTGTAGTGGAGCGCCGTAAGATTTATACCTCGGAATCCAGGGCTAGTCAATGATACTTCATATAAATTTTTGAAATGTGTTTTAAACAGCATATTGAAAAATGTTAAAAACATATTTTGCCCGATCTTCATATTTTAGTTATTAAAATAAACAATTAATAATTTTATTTTCAATAGTTTGAACTAATGAAAATAAAAGAAAATTCAAAAAAATAATAAATATTTATTTTAATAATTAAAAAATTGAGATTAGGCTAAAATTTTTTTTTATCTGCTGTTAAAAACACATTTCAAAAATGTATATGAAGATTCTTTGATTGACCTGGATTCCGAAATTTTACAATTTTTGTGCCTTACGGCGCTCCACTAATAAGGCAATTTTCAACCACAAAAATGTATGGGAAATATTGCCCAGAGCTGTCAAAACTGGCAAATATGACTTGGAATTTGACACTATTGAAAACAGCTTACTCTCTGTCTATTCGTTGCCTGATCATATTGTTCTAATTACATTTTCTGTCGACCCAGTGGTTGAATCTAGTAGCCTCCAATAAAGAACATTAAATAAATAAAATTGACACTACGATCACGACTCTATTTTCACAACATCCTGTAGAAATACTACAGTCGTGTAACTTCGGCCATTATTTCACTGATTAGCATGCGCCCCCGGCCCCGCGTGTAGATTTGATATGACAAGGTTGGCGTCGGAATGTTGATTATCTGTTTATCCCTTTACTAATGTTGTGTATGGAACTTTTGACAGGTTATTGTTATTTAATCATCATCATCATATCAGCCGCAGGGCTGTTAGCTATAATTGATACGGATTCATTTCAACAACGGTCATAGTGAGCCTCTATTCGTATAGACCGGGTGGCTAACTTTGTGGTGTGAAACAGAGTTTTTTAAACCGCCTGAAGGGCTCTAATATGGCTAAACGATTAATATGGAGCCTCAGAGCAAATAAAAAAATCAAGAGAGAATGTTGTTAACAAACAAGTGAGACCGACCATAACTAGCCTCGCCGTTTAAAGACCATCAACGTACAAGGAAACTACGCCTTGGCTTGTCAGTCGAACTATGGGCGGCGCAGCAGTGACGCACTCACACATGTATAAAAACCGGCTTCGCTTGACTGTTCAACGACGTTCCCTCTTGATTTTTTATTTGCTCTGAGTATGGGGCCTACAATAGGTATAACGCGTCATCCGAGCCTCAGTTGTAAATGGCGCGGTCACCCATTCGAAGACTGACTATTCGGAACGTTGCTGAAATTCGATGATCGCTAACGAACACCCTGTTAAACTACGCTATGAGCGCTACGCTATATACTTGTAATGATGATGTTACACGTTAAAACGTAGTAAAATTGTAGCTTGCATAGGTATCCTTACGATTCTAATCAGTCAGATCTTGCGTAAGATGTCCTTACGATTCTAATCAGTTCGTATGTTCTCGACTCGAAAATTCTGCAGCTCTATTGACCATGAGTTCTGCGTTGTTTTTTTTTTTTTTTTTTTTATTTCGAATAGGTTTGCGTTTGACTACACACTGCCTGATGTTAAGCAGATGTGCGGTCTAGGGTGTAGCACGCTTACCTAGAAGATACCTATTTACTCGAGATTTGAAGACACTCACGTTGTACTTTAACGGAAAGACAGACCCAGGCAAATCATTCCACATTCCGGCTGTTCGTATGAGGAATGAGGATTCGAAACGCTTGGTTCTAACGCGCGGAATGTCCACCATAAAAGGGTGGCGCTTAGGTCGCGTCTGTCTAGCCGTACGATAGAAGAAAGGGGCAGGGGGGACCAGATTGTGCAACTCCGTTGTATGAGTCCTGCCCAACGGCACTTCAACCTACTAATAGGAATGTTTACTGGGTATGAAAATCATTATTATAATATCTTTTCATGTCATTAAATTTAATTTCATTCAATTGTTGGGTTAGAGACAAAAACTGCATATTATTTTAAATAATGTGCCGTTTTTGAACGGATACGATAGTTTCACAAGTTAACGAAAGCGGTAGTCAACCACAGACTTTTATAAGAATAAATGCTACCGGAAACGAGCTGTGGTTGGCTATTGCGGGGGATATGGAAAAAAATAAAAATAAGCTCATGGTCGGCTTCACGAAGGATTTTGAGAATTATTCTGGAACCAGACTTCAAGCTGAGAACAAGTAATTGTACCTGCGCCAAGCTGTAGAATACTGAAAATGGAAGAAATATTGTAGTTGAAGAATGAAGAATAAAGTTTACGCAATTATCATATTAGTGTATAATTTCGCTCAAGTCTTCGGTCGCCTCACACAATATCCAATAAAACGCTAGAGTGGAGACCATCAGTTAGCTCAGCGTAGGACCATTGAAGTATAATACACTAAACATCATTGCGTAGGACAGATGACCTCATTAAGACCGCAAGATCACACTGGATGCAAGCCACTTTCAACCAACCTTATTGGCGATCCATAGGCCCATGTCTATGTTAACAATGGACGTCATGTGGCTGAAAAAGAAAGAAGAAATACCTGAAAATTCACCTTGCCGTATTTCTCAACACCAAGTTTCCTTTATTTGCAAGCTGTAGTGAGTAGTTTCCAATATTTTCAATCTGAAAAGGAATAACAAGCGATTCTTGCGCCGGGCGGATATCTCATCTCGCTAGATAATCCGATATTCTGAGCGTTTGCTTCGAATATGGAGCGATGGTTGACAAACGTTGCCGTAATGGAATAGAAAAGCGAAGCAATGGATTAGAATTCACAGATATTGTGAAAATATGTATGGGTTTTCCTTGCTGACAGACCGCCATTTGTGACACTAAGTCCCGAGTTCACCAATGCTTGATTAAGTTAAACGTGTGATTACTGTATTTGACCTACGGTTTTTGCTTGCAGAACAGCAAAACTTCGTTAAAAAGTTGTTTAAGATTTAATCAACGGTTGATAAATTCAACATCTGTTGGTGAACTAGGGTCTAAAACCCGAGTTTAACCGTTGTTCGAATACAGTAATCACACGTTTAACTTAATCAAGAGTTGGTGAACTCGGGTCTAACTGTGCTTCCAGACAATGATTTAGCTTTCGTTTGTTCGTATGTTGATTTTTAGGGTTTCGTATCCAAAGGGTAAAAACGAGACCCTATTACTAAGATCATCCGTCTGGCCGTCTGTCTGTCACCAGGCTGTATCTCAGGAACGGTGATAGCTAGAACGTTGAAATTTTCACAGATGTGTACCTATATTTCTGTTGCCGCTATAACAAAAATATTAAAAACAGAAAAAAAATATTTAAGGGGGTTCCCATACAACAAACCTGGATTTTAAGTCGCTTTCGCTCAATATTAATACGGTGACAGGTAGAAACTTGAATTTTTTTAAATCCTACTTAATATTATAAACGCGAAAGTTTGTGAGGATGGATGTATGGATGTTTGTTACTCTTTCACGCAAAAACTACTAAACGGATTGAGATGAAACTTTGCAATAATATAGCTTATTTATCAGAATAACACATAGGCTATAAATTATAATGATATTGCGTCAAAAAACAAAAAATCATGCGGGCGAAGCCGCGGGTAAAAACTAGTAAAATATTTTAAGGAGGGGGGGGGGGGTGAGGAATACTTCGTGCGCGATTCCGACTCGCATTTGGCCGATTATTTGTCTTTCAACAAGTTCAGTAAAATATTATTACAATGGAATATTTTCTTTAATGTCGGTGATTTTTGATTATTATCCCCAAAAAAAGGAAAATTTTGATAAAATTAGGGAATTTTGTTTAGTATTTAAATCATAACATAATTTGTCGAGATATTTATATTATGAAGATTCAGTTAAAGAGATGTGTCGCGCGGTCTAATGTTAGTAATTACTAGTTTAATAATTCACACTTTTTTTTCCTACTGTTTTAGTTGTTAATATTAGTACATATAAAAACAGTTATGTATATTATGTTTGTAAACCTATCAAACCTAGTAGATACATAGTAGAGATACTTTTTTGTAAGTAATATACTACCGATACGAAAGGTTTCTGTGATAGTGTCAGTTAAAGGATGAAACGAGGTCCCACGGGTACGTATATAAGTTGCGGATAGCTAGCCCCGTCATTATATATCGGTTGACTCACTTCTGGGGCTAGAGTTTAATTTTTAAAATCGCCTGTTATGATAACCCCTTTACGCTAAAAGATTTTCAAGGGTTGTTCCTTCTCTTACTTGGCCTCGAGATCATTTACGCATACGTCCTAGTGGGCTATCGGTTCAAAAATAAAATCCTTGCAAGAAGCTTTAGAAACTGAAAAATATACATATCAACTCGTAGAATCGCTACGAGTCTAATGCTACGCCTTTGAGCCATCTTTGAGCAGTATGCTACGGCAGTGTAGCATCTAATGAAAGGTAGGTATTTATGTCGATTGTTGCTTAAACCTTCTTTAGGTATTTATTTTAATTTGACCGTGGCCAACATTGCTTAGCATTGATGATTTATAATAAACACCTAGTCAAACTACGATATGATCTATATGTGAGGAAATACATGTATTTTTGTTGTAAGCTAGTTTATTTTTAATCCAATCTGTATTTTAACTAAAACAGAATACGGCTAAAATTCACGTTATAATTATACGGTCGATCCGCAAGGAATCCAACCAGTTTCAGAGTATTTAGAACTCCATCCTCAGGGAATACGCGAACCCCCGTCGACCGGCGCGCGCGCACTCAACTCGCTTTTAATGAAGTGACAATCTGTATTTGTATTTTTATGCAGTGTTCGTCTAATAAATGTATGTCTATTGTCTAGTATCGTATTTCACTGCGTCAGGTCAATTATATTGTTCACTAGTTTTCCCCTTGGCTTTGATCTCGTGTTAATTTGTTATTTTTGTGCTACCCCATAGATTTTTTCTATTTTTTCGGGATAAAGGCTACTAGACTTTGTCACTTTCCGTCTTCCTAACTATACCCTTGCCAAAGAGGAACAAATCAACAAATGAAATTTTCTTGTTGTTAGGTATAAAAAAATTGCCGCAAACGCAGGATTTGTAGTTTATCTCTGGCAACCTTGATTAATTAACCTCCAAATTGTTAATATTTTTGAGAATCCCACAAAACAAGCTTTCAAATGATGGATATATTGTTGGGTTTGGGCAAAAATTGCATATTTTAAATTAAAATAATGTGTGGTTATTGAACGGACACGATAGTTCGAAAGTGGTAGTCAACCACAGACTTTTAAAAGTAAATTCAACAGGAAACTAGATGTGGTTGGCTATTACAGAAGAAGTCGTAAAAATGAATAAATAAATTTACGAAGAATTCATGGTCTGGGACTCGCAGGGGTTTTGAAGACCATTCTGGTCGAGCCGTCGGAGCGAAGAACACGTTAAGACTAGTTATTTTTAAAGCTTAAAGAACATTGTATTGGAAGAAATAAATCTACAAAGAGTTGTTGAAATAATGGTGTTTTTACTGCATCGAGTCTTCGGTCATCCTAACAGTAAGTATCATCATGGTTAGATTTTTCTCTGAATAATATTCCACTTATGGACGTCTCTTTTGTGAAGTGTTTATATTTTACTAACGTTTACAGCGACAAATACACATTCGGATTTCTAATATTAGTAAGGATAGCTGATTAATTAGCTATAGATAGGACAGGTCAATATCCTGCAGTACCTGCACTATATTACCAAGATGTACGGTATCCATTACGGAATATTGCCGACGTTGCCACAATGCCTGCTAATCGACGTCTTGATCTACATCACTCAACTTGATGAACCCACGATATGACGTGTATTACGGACACTGACGAAATATTGATTAAATTGGTTCATTAATTTAGTTTAGTTGCGGAGAAGATACTTACGTTGTTTATCGGTCTCTGGCAGCCATATCGCAAGCTCTACTTAGTTCGGGATCAGAGACCGTGTGTAAGATGTCCCCTGATACTTGTTTAATATTTATTTAATAGCGTGGTGAAATAAACTTCAAATTAACCCACCTTTTGCAGAAGCACTAGTATTCCTTACTTAACTGTTGTTTTAGTAAATTCAGAAAGTCAGTCTGCCTCATCCACAGGTCATTCGAATCAATTTATTAATACAATTAATTACCAATTTTTTTAAAAAGTAAGGTTCACTTTTCTGAAATTTTTTTGCCTGTATGCCAATAAATAGTTTTAATTTATTGTTGAATTGATTTAGAAATTCCCTCAAAGTCAAAGTCAAATTCTCTTTATTTCGTAGACAAATTACATGTTCTTGAAATCGTCCGATAACAATGCTTTTATAATATGCTTATAGAATTATTACTTAAAATTAAATTTTATTTCAAAACACTTATAATTTATCAAAATACAACTAAAAATCATCGCCTACAACAAATTAACAAAAAATAAAACAAGATTAATACAATAAAAACAAAAATAATAAATGTCAGAGTCATTTGACAATTTGGATGTCAACAGGTACAGATAAGAAACAAGTAGCATTTAAGCATATTTACGTTATCGATATCATAATAATTATAGTTACGTTATCGGCAACAATATTATTATGATAATATAACAGAAATTATTAATAATGATTAAAAAATATCATGTCAGAATTAGAATAAAAAAATAGGCATCTGCAATAGCATCGTCAAGTTTATATTAAAAATCCTGGTATCGTATTCTCAATATTATCATTAAGTAAGATGTGTACGTGGCATGTTTTAATCGGATGAATTATTAGTTGTTAACTATCATTACATAGGTACATACAGTAAATCAAAACACCACACAACTGCTTCCGCGTAACACCTACTATTACACACTTACTAAAGACTCAATTACCTTGACGAGGTATTAACTCTGGATAAGCGAAACTCGACTTAAATAATACTAAGATGAGGATAAAACTTGCACTTCGTGATTCCCTTTATATTCATGGCAATTTAGCCCTTAATTCCTGGTACAATGGGCGCAAAGCGGCGTCTCACCCTTTATCCGCGACTTCCACTTCAAAGCATTTCATTAGAAAATCGCACATCGCCAATCGCGCGTCTCGTGGCCGCAAGATGTCTTTACAAGAGATGGATTAATGTATCCGGCTACTTTGACTGACCAAATTTGAGTTACCGGCAAAAGGTAGCAAAACGAATTTAACTCAATAAACTGTCACTTTGCATAGTTGCTATTTTACCTAGGTAGATATAAAGTCATAGTAATTTATTTATAACACCAATTTACATTCTATATTCTCTTATATTCATTGATACGAACAAATTTTACCACTCAAAAACTGCAAAAGAATTATTTGTTTCTCTTTCAACTGTTTTTTCCGGATAATATTCGCACATTTCCTTAGATTGGGGCAATTCTTTTAAACGATCTCTTTACTGAAGTGATTCGTTCTTGAATCTCACTTGTTTTTCTGACAGGTCGGACAGCTCAAAACTCTCAAAAAAACGAGAGAGGTTCGAAAACGTATCACCTCAGCAACGAGATCGGTTAACAGAATCACTCCGGCTTTGGCACATTTAGATGAATAACTTTTGCTATGGAAACACTAGCGCTCTTGCTATTTTTACGCGTTTTGGTTGGTGTCGTAAAAGTTGTTCATCTTAAAGCAGTTCTATCAATTCTGTGCATAAGTTAGCTGTAATTCTATATTTATTTTATAAGATGTCCCTAATATTTGTTTATTATTTTATTTTTAGTTACATTATCTAAGTTCATATGTCAACGTTTTTCAATATTTAAGTTAGTATGTCTTCAGGTTTCTACCCACTTTTTGTGGTAACAAAATCACAAATGTAACATAAATCAGTCTATTGATTTGGATGAAAATTGTTAGGAAATGCTGCCCACAGCGTGTTCCGGTTATTTATCTATAATCAATATTAGAACTAGCAGCAGTTACATTAAATCAGCATTTTCACTCGTTTCTCAGCATCCGGCGTAAAGTTATACTAAGTATCCGGCCAAAATAAGTCACACCTCTAGTCCCACAAAGACGTTCGCCCTGGAATTTCAATTTTAGCTCGATACTAAGGGACGCTGGCTGATCGCAACAGCTTTGTGAGATGGAACGATAGCGGTTCTATTGTAGATAGCATTTTATTGTCAACTATTTAGATGGTTTGCTATGTATTTGTTGAGGTTAGCAAAGCGTGGTCAGTTAGCAAAGCGTGGTAGGGCCAATTATAAAGGCGCCATCGTAAATTGATTAGAAAAGTAAAAAGTATTCTCACCAATTGAATGCAAATAGTGAAAAAGAAACAGGAATATTCTAAATCGCTATTAAAATTACGTTGGCGCCTTCATAATTGGGTTTAATGAGCCATTCAGAGTTGAGATATTGGCTCCGTAGGAGTCAAGTTTATCTTGTTTTCAAATATCTTTTCAAGCGTCTGGTGGACCCGGCGCGTGATAAAAATGCTGGTGTTTATATGGCAAATAAAAATAACTACATTTTTGAGACTCAGGCCTAATACTGCATGTCCAATAACTGACTCAACTAGAAAACTGTAACATTTATTAGTTTATTCCTCTCCTCTTGAAAGCCGTCTCAATAAGTAGATACAAGCTATGATTATACAATTACATTTGCATTTCATCCAAGCCATCGACTTTGGCATTTTTATGATCCAAGCTAACAAGATGCAAATGGCTCAGGCGCACAATGTCCCTTTCTCAAAATGTCTACCGCTCAAAAAATGTCCCTTTCGCACAATGTCCCTTTCGCAAAGTGTCTCTTTCTCAAAATGTCCCTTTCGCAAAATATCCCTTTCGCACAATGTCCCTTTCGAAAAATGTCCTTTTCTCATAATGTCCCTTTCGAAAAATGTCCCTTTCTCACAATGTCTCTTTCGAAAAATGTCCCTTTCGCAGAATGTCCCTCGGAGCCTCAGTGACTCTGTTTGACGTGTTGTCAGTGCATATGCATGTGATGAAGAAATAATATAAATATAGTTAAAAAAAATTATAAAAAACACGCTTAGAAGCCATTTTTTTTTTAAATGCATTGTCATCGGTATTTGATAGTTGTGCAAAGTTTGAAAAAAATCTGATAGCTCAAAGTAGATCAAAATCGAGCTCAATCAAAGGGGTTGACACACACACACACACACACACACATGCACTCACGCACGCACGCACGCACGCACGCATACACGCACGCACGCACGCGTTATAATAATTATATATGTAGTAGTATAGTGTAACATTTTTTTAGTTGTTTGTTCATCCACATATTTATTTATGTATTTTGAAATACAATATTTTGGTAATTAGAAAAAGTAAAGTTATGGGTAACCAATGGTTTTTTTTAATCATTTATTGCACTTATTTAAATTTCTATTTTTTTTTAATTGTAAAGCAGGTATTGTAAAACAATAAAAAATTGTTAGTCCACCTGAATATGTAAATAGAAATTAAAGTTTGATATGATTATCTCTATTTTTGTACGGCCCAATAAACGTATAAGTACGAGTACGTGGATGTTTGTGCACATATTTAAGTTATTTTAAAAATATTTATGTTATGAAAAACGGTTTGGTTTTACTGAGTTTCTACTATTACTTTTCTTTATTATTTTATACAGCATTTTATGTTGACAAAGATAATTTTTAGTTGTTTTTTATGCATATTGTTTACGTTAATTATGTAATAATAATTCATTGTAATAAGATTTCATTTGTGCATGTCTGTGTGTGTGTGCGCGTGTGTGTGTGTGTGTGTGTGTGTGTGTGTGTGTGTGTGTGTGTGTGTATGTGTGTGTGTGTGTGTGTGTGTGTATAGCCTGGAAGAGTTCGATTCCAGCAATAAGGTCGCCTAGTGTTATACAAACTTTAGAATTTCACTTTTGTATTATTATGTAAATTATGGGAAATTATTCTTTTTTGGAATTATGAGAATTCAACTTTTTGTGCCTAAAGTGACTTGCTATTCGAGTGCAGTCTAGGTTAGGTCTAGTCAAGACTATGATATGAAAATGTTTAGTGTCCAGACTTACGTCTATAAAAACTACTAAACTACACTTCTAAACAAATTACAAATAAAAATAATAAAAACTTATTTGCTACTTTAGTTAACTCTCGAGCGCAGCGAGGGTGTTTTTTAAGTTGAATATTTAGAGATCTGAGTGAAGCGAAGGGTTCAAGTCGCCCAAGACGAAGACAAACTTGGTTCTAGTGGTGCATACTCTACTTCCCACACATCCTGCGAGAAAATATAACCCTAAGAATATGAGTAATAGTGTGTATGTGTGTGTGTGTGTGTATGTGTGTGTGTGTGCCAACCCCTTTGAGTGCGCTCGATTTTGACCAACTTTGATCTATCAGATTTTCTTCAAACTTTGCACAACCATCAAAAGGGATGACAAAGCATTTATTTAAAAAAAAATAGAAGGAATCGCTCCTAAGCGTGTTTTTAATATTTTTTAAACTATATTTATATTATTTATTCATCACATGCATATGCACTGACAACACGTCAAACAGAGTCACTGAGGCTCCAAGGGACATTCTGCGAAAGGGACATTTTTCGAAAGGGACATTGTGAGAAAGGGACATTTTTCGAAAGGGACATTTTTCGAAAGGGACTTTGTGCGAAAGGGACATTTTGCGAAAGGGACATTTTGAGAAAGAGACACTTTGCGAAAGGGACATTGTGCGAAAGGGACATTTTTTGAGCGGTAGACATTTTGAGAAAGGGACATTGTGCGCCTGAGCCATATGGGTATATATTTATTTATATTTAATGGGCATTTCACCAATTGTAACTTTGAAAAGAGAAGTGATTTGTCTAAATTGCATAATTATGTATTTAGAAACTGGCCTAGGCAGTAAAACGGATGAGTTTTTCTTAATCATTTCAGTTGAGCTTCTTCAAAATGGCGTTAGGCTCAATTTTTGAGGCGCCATCGTAATTATAATAGCAATTTAGAGTAGCGCTGTTCCTTTTTCACTATATCTATGCATTTGATGAGAATACTATTTTACGTTGCTATTAAATTTACAATGGCGCTCTTAAAATTGGGCCTTTTGCGCTGCTAAGATAAGTCAAAAGTTTCATCAACAAGCTCGTTTTAGACCTAAACATAACTTCCATATCCACAAATCAGTCCTCAGAAATAAAATCTTTTTTTCTTAATAAATTACAATTACCTATTTGATGGCTAACTACTGTGTTACATATTGGATTATATCATACTAGCGACCTATTCCGGCTTCGCGCAGGTGTATTATATATATAAAAAAATAAAAACAAATAAATTATGTGTATTACACATAATAAGCATCCATGGGGACAGACAACGGGAAGTGAACTTTGTTTTATACTATGTAGTGATAGTGACTGCTGATCTGTTCGATTTGTACTGACCAAACATATTATATTTGCTAACCAAAAGCATTTAAAAACAGACAACTCCTAATTTTCTGCAGACTGACTGTATATCACCATTTTATTGTTTTGAAATTGTCGCTGCGATTGCAGTTTATGATGCTCTAGTGGTTTCGATTTTTGAAGGAAGGATAATATTTGTATTACTCAGCTTTTTGGTGTTTGTTTGAATCGAAAATCAGATCTTTACAATCAGATCTTTTATCTTAGGTTTTAGTGTAAATTTGACCGCTTTTTCTCAGTTTGGTATATTACTATAATGTACCATCATTTTTAATAGTCCACTGCAGGACGTAGGCCTACTCACGAAGGGTGATTAGGCCACATATACCACGCTGATCCAGTGTCAGTTGATAGATTTACATACGCCATCGAGTTTCTTCTCCGTAGAAGAAACTCGATGGCGTATGGATGGCGTAAGGAAAACATCGTGAGACAACCTGAATACGTCCGTACGTATTCAGGTTGTCTCACGATGTTTTCCTTCACCGAAAAGCCAGTGGTGTGAAATTCCGTATATAAATTCCAAGAAATTCATTAGTATGGGACCGGGATTAGAACCCGCAACCTTGCGATTGAAAGGCGAGTGTCATTACCACTAGACCACTACCGCTTGGTTGGTATATACATCCTAAAATTTCTAGATCGCAAATTATTGCAGTTTCGTGCATCACAAAATAACTTGTCGGTTTGTATGTTGCAGATTTACTCATAGTGGTAACGCTCGTAGCATAGTTTGACTAGTTTTCGGAAGGGTGACTGCGAGTGGAATTGTCAACTGAGCGCAACCGTGGCTTCTGATGACACGTTGCATTGTGGTCGCCAGTTGTTGACAGTTGAACAGATGAATCAAAGACGATGTACCGAATTTTTTCCCGGAAACAGAAAAAATGCCAAGTCGATAATTTTACTATGGAAATTAACGTGGTTTTCACACATTTTATACTATATATAACGGGACTGAACTCACGTGTAGGGATAGTCGTAACGACTATAGTTTCGGTCGCATTCGGCGACCTTTCTCAAGTTGGCGAGTGCTAGCACGCGGAGCCGTCTCGCAATGCACTGGATTGGCAGTTCCAGTGCATTGCATTCATTTTTATTTGTTGTATTTTAAGACCTAACTGACGAATCAAACTCTGAGGAAATTTAAATGGGAAGTGTAATATATCCTTAAACTACCCAGAAATTTTAGTATGACCTTTCGTGTGGCTCCGTAATTTTTTGTTGGTTCTTCCTCGATTCTAGCAGAGATGTATAAACATGTTAGAATAACATATGAAAACTATTGTAGTTTTTGTTTACGTACTAATCATACTAATCCCAGTGAACTTACTTTAACTGTTGAGCTCATACTTATTTGTACTGTACTGTATTATTCTTTTAATAGTCCACTGCTAGTGGTCCTAGGCCTATCCACCAAGCTGTACCAGTGCAGGTTGGTGGATTCACATACGCCATCGAATTTCTTTTATGGACGTGTGCATGAAGGTTGCTTCACGATGTTTTTATTCACCGAAAAGCCATGGTGTTAAATTCCGTACAAAAATTCCGAAGAACTCATTGGTACGAGACCGGGATTTGTACTTACGACCTTACGATTTAAGGCGGCCGTTACTATCACTAGGCCACCACGGCTTCATTTGCTTTCATACTTATTCAATTAAATTTAATACATATAAAACAACTCAAACAACGCTAAATGTTAAATTTGAAACTGAAGCGGATCAACTCTAAACTTTTTCCGTAGTTTGAAAGACAAATAAACTTTCCGATTGCGAGTCCATCCTTTGATACTGCGATATTTCGAAATTGTCTTTTCAGTAGAGTTTTCATAAGTTCTTGTTACCTCTCTTTTAGTTATGAGTTTCTACGCGAAAAAATATGAGGATAGTTAAGATTATAAAGATGTTCAGTAATCGTGTATAAATTAATGATTATAATTCAGTATCGTCATTTTAGTCTTTCTTTTTGTGATAAACATTTCAAAAATTGACGCGTTCGCAGGATTTGTACCTGCATCCTCTGGGACACCGGCCCAGATGCTTTGTCCAATTAAGCTAAATCGCGCCCTGCGAACCCGCCGAATTAGTGAGTGTTTATCATTTTTACCAACTACTACATTGTTGGAAGCGCCATTTGTGAGAACTGCTTTAAACCAGTCAGTCACTTAATGTGAAATTATTAGAACTTCTTACCATTAACGAGAAATGACGCATTGCTTAATCAATGAAATGATTTTTATCGTGCTTCACACACTAGGTGTATAGAAACTTTCTTTTTGTGATAAACATTTCAAAAATTGACGCGTTCGCAGGATTTGAACCTGCATCCTCTGGGACACCGGCCCAGATGCTTTGTCCAATTAAGCTAAATCGCGCCCTGCGAACACGCTTTCATACCATATCAAACTAAAAAGTGTAAAATAATTTTCAGTATGAGCAGAAAATAATATAGAACGAAAAATATTAATATGTAAGTACTAATGTAAAATGTGCCCTGCCCATTGCCACTTCAACTTGCCAATCCGCTGGGCTATGTCGGTAACCTTGGTTCTTCTACGGATCTCCTCATTCCTGATTCGATCTCGCAGAGAAACTCCGAGCATAGCCCTCTCTATGGCTCGTTGGGCTACTTGGAGCTTGGGCAGGGCACATAGCGCGGAGAACTGATGACCGATGGGGTCGAAAAGTTCTCGAGTGGAGACCACGTACCGGCAAGCGCAGCGTAGGACGTCCACCCACAAGGTGGACGGATGACCTTATTAGGACCGCAGGATCGCGCTGGATGCAAACCGCTATCAACCGGTCTTATTGGAAATCATTAGGAGAGGTCTATGTCCAGCAGTGGACGTCCTATGGCTGAAATGATGATGTTGATAATGATGAATGTAAAATGGCGCGTGTTGCTCAATTTACGAATAATTACGGCACAAAACGCCCCACCTCTCGCCTTTGTATAATGAATACTTAAGTTGTAGAATAGAAGGTATCTATGTACATCAAGTAGATACCACTTACACTTCAATTACTATAATAATGAACTAATTTATAATTTACTAGCTTTTACCCGCGGCTTCGCCCGCGATATAATTTAATTTATGTTTATCTTGTCAAAAAAATATGGTAACTAAAACAGTAAGTGCGCCACAAAATATTAGCCCCAATTCAATGTGAAACGGTACACAAATATATAATCATTTCAAACCCAAAAAACAGCCAATCTCAACTAATTTGTTTCGTCATCGTTATCATCCGCAGCTTTGTTGGGTATAGGCCTCTCTCTTGCAGTGACATCTGCCTCGGCTCTTTGCCGGCCGTGACCAGGCTCGACCGGCGGTATTGATGATATCGTCGAGATAGTCGACCCACCTTGCTGCCGCGCCGCACATAGCTGAGCGCTCTCACCTATTCAAGTACCCTAGTTGACCAGCTTGGTCACCACCCTCTTTCTTGGTCAAGAAGCGCTGGTTGAATTGGTTGCCACGCCATTGTGAACGATGTCATACGCAGGGCTTTTGCGACCGCCAATATCGCAGCCGTACTCGAACCGAATGGGTTTGCGCGTGGTGATAGCAAAAGGCCTGACGGTATGAAGCTGGTCCCACGGAAGTGTAGACGGCCCTTAGTATGGGACGCGACTTGCGTCGATACTTTGGCGCCGTCAGCGGAGCAGCACAAACGGCGCAAATATGCTAACCTCGGCAGTGGTTACATAATTGAGCCGTTTGAAATTGAGACATTGTGCGCGTGTTGGCCGGGAGCTCATCTTGTTTTCAAAAGTCTTTCAGAGCGTCTCGTGTACCCAACCTCAACGTATAAGCAAGCTGATTGGCAATGCTGCCAGCATGCTGGGCACGCTGCCAACTGGCAGTGGGCTTGAGCATTTAGATCTTTAGACCTTCAAGGGTCTGTGGATGATCCAATTGCTTGTTATGTAGTAGTATTTTATGAAGTTTTACATAATAAGTCTGTTTTTAGTGGTAGTTAATAAAGGCATTTGCTCTATAAAAAAATCAAGTACCTACCTTGCACCTTATTGTCACTGTTCCTAACCTAACCCGATATCAAAATACCTTATACTTATAAATGCTTCTGTTGATTAAGATAAGGTTAGAGTGTACCCGCCCATAGGTTCCTGCCTTGTCGTGGCAGGAGAATTTAGTAGCCCAGGCTTATGGGCGGCGCGGGAATCCCAGATAGAGCCGCTTCTCTGGCTCCTCTTTTTTTCTGAGACAGCTGAGAAGGCGGCGCTCGAGGTCTCCCGTTTCTTTTTGGTCTTTTCCCCCTAGGCAGTTTAGAAATTCGCACTCGAGGTTGGGCCGCTCTTCTGGGGTTTTTAAATATAGCAGCTGAGAGGCTGGCCGGCAAGTTGCGTGCCTCATGAGGAGTGCCGCAACTGAGCCGGGCTGCACTTTTATGTCTGTTCAATCCTAACCAAACCAACAGAAATTTATGTTTGTGTCAAGGTCACAACTCAGAATCAAGGTTAATAAGCTTAGTATCAAAATATTCATACTCATGTCACACTACTTTTAAAAATCAAGTCGATCCGTTTCTTCGTATATTAGCATGGATTCTGTACCATAAAGGTAGAATAAAGAAATATGTTTAACCTCTAATGGTGGTAACTAAAAGTATTTAAAAATATTTTTAATGTCAGACGAAATGACGGCCCAGTACCTATTAAACGTCATTGTAATATGTAGCATGGCAAAGGGAAAACTATTTTGTCCAATTTTAATGTCAGTTGTCATTGTCAATTCATACTTTATTTCCTCTTCGAGGAGCTATAATGGTGGAAAGACAATTTGTCCCTTTGCTATGCTAAGCGAGACATTTATAAAAGTCTGCAGTCAATGTATGTCACCTGTCATCTAATTACGTTTTGTGAATCCATGTTAGGCCCAATCAACCCAATTATGAACGCGCCATCGTAAATTTTATAGCAACGTAAAAAATGTTCTCTCTATCGAATGCCGAAAGTGAAAAAGAAACAGAAATAGTCTAATTAACTGTTATAATTACGATGGTGTCTTCAAAATTGGGCCTTTTAGCGTCGTTGTGATAGGTGACAGATTCGCTAACGCAAGATTTTGTCCTATCCTACGGGAATTATGCAATTTTCAGGATAACATGTAGCCTATGTCCTTTCTCAGGTTCTAGACTATCTGTGTACCAAATTTCAGTCAGATCGGTTCATTAGTTTTGGCGTGAAAGCGCGACAGACAGACAGACAGACATAGTTACTTTCGCATTTATAATATTAGTAAGGATAATATATTATCAGTATGATGATATCCAAGGACTGCTCATCGATTGATTTGACAGATATTCGATCGACAGTTGTTTATTTTGACATTCTTGCAGCGCACGCTAGAGTAGCTCGCAGATGGTAGAATTTTCCTACTTACTCAACATTTATCGTTATTTTTTGGACAATTCACAAAATATCTTTATAAATTGTAGCCTATGTGTTATTCTTATGTATAAGCTATATTATTACAAAGTTTCATCTCAATCTGTTCAGTAGTTTTTGCGTGAAAGAGTAACAAACATCCATACATCCATCCATCCATCCATCCATCCATCCATCCTCACAAACTTTCGCGTTTATAATATTAGTAGGATGAGGGTATTTTTAGTTACAAATCATAGTTTAAATCGATAAGTAAGTATCTCTATTAAAAATATAACTCATTATCACGGGTTTTTGGAATAACCTGTTTAAGATCTCAATTCCCAAAAGAGTCTTTAATTAAAGCTCACTAGTTAAAAAGAAATCCTTAGCAAATAACCCGCATTGGTGGCGAAGTTCGCGCTAACTACTAATTGCTGGATAAATCTTAACAAACTCTTATCCCGAGTGGGAGAGCCTTTTAATTGGGGCCTGTTTGTACAACTTGTGTGTTTATGTGTTTACTGGACTAGTGTGAATGTTTCTGAAACGTTAAGTGGCGAGAAAGGTCAGCAATAGATTTATTTTGCCACGTATTAATTATATAAAATGTTATTATGTTAATCTAGTTGAAATAGCAGTAGGCAGGGCACATAGCAAGGAAGACTGATGGCCGATGGATCGAAAAGTTGTCGAGTGGAGACCTCGTAGCGTCAAGCGCTGCATAAGAAGTCCATCCACGAGGAGGTTAACTTTATTAAGACCGCAGGATCGCGCTGTATGCAAGCCGCAGCTAACCGGTCTTATTAGAGATAAATGCGGAAGGTCTATGTCTAACAGTGGACGTCCTATGGCTGATGGATGGATGGATAACTATCCAGCTAAAGTACCAGCTACCTAGTACTGGGTGGGAGAGCCTTTTAACTGGGGCCTGTTTGTACAACTTGTGTGTTTATGTGCTTACTGGACTAGTGTAAATGTTTCTGAAACGTTAAGTGGCGTGAAAAGTCAGCAATATATTTATTTTCGACCGACGAAACGGAGGAGGTATTCAATTTTTTTTGAATAACCACGCATAACTTTTTACATAGTAGTCCTATTTCGATAGTTCTTTTTTGATAGAAAGAGTATACTTCGAAATTGATCCCATTTAAATTTTATTGTAACCGGCTTGGCCATTTTTGATAAATCCACAAAAATGTAAAAATGCTACATTGATATGTGCGATATTTTCGCAAATTCTATACACGGTTGAAGTCGGTCATGATATTTTTTGCAAAAAATTATTATGTCACATGTTATCTACTTGCTATATAGGGCTATTTGAAACTGGTGTACTAAGCCGGAGGAGGTAATTCCGGCCATTAATAAGAATAACTAACTTATAGCATAGACAAACTTCCTCTTATAGTATAGAGCAAACCCGGAATTCGAGAAAAAAATACCCTCTTCATACATTTTGTCCATTTCGTATCAGACAGCTATTTTTTTCTCCAATCGAGTAGGCTTTAGGCCGTAGTCCTTTTTTTTTAAATGTCAACAAAAATGTACATCGATTCGTACAAATTATTCGAATCCTGTACATGGTGGAAGTCGATGTTGCGATTATTTGCGAAAAATAATTATAAATTAAAATTATTTCTATCTTTCTCGAACTTAATACTATTTATTTTTAACTATAGTTATAGGTCTGATGGTAAAATACTATTCTAGCACTAAAGGAACAAGGGCAATTATTCTCAAAAGTAATTAGGTGTCGTCCTCGCACAATTGTGTAACGTAATGGAGCAGAAAAAGGCTGATGGAGCGTTGTTCACGCCAGAACAGTGTTGTGTGTCAAAGCTTTGCAAGCGAGGCTTAATTGTAGCTCAGCTCAGCTCTTTACAGTTGTGGTGGGATTTTTACGGAAATATTGTTCTTATGAGCGACTGCAAAAAGACATGATCGACATTTTCACCAAATCGACTTCCAAATAGGAAGAGGATATTCTGTACTGTACTGTACCAGCCTTTTTTTAATAGTCCACTGCAGGCGTAGGCCTACCCATGAAGGGAGATTTCCGAAGAGGTCCTATTTAAATTTTATCAAAATTGGCTGAGCTTCTTAAAATAAAACAACAATAATGTTGGTACGTGGATGTCACAAAAATTCGTGCAAATTATTTGGATTTTTATTCGATGGGAGGCGGTGGTTCCAAATTTTGCGAAAATTAATTATTACTTTACGGCTAATCTAAGTTTAAGTTAACGTCTACTTAAACAAAAGAGCACAGTTTTCTTAATCTGAAATTATTATCTTAAATCTCACGTTGTCCTGAAATTTTGCTGAAAATATATCCCTTCAATACCAATCACTACACTACACCGCGCAACTTATATACAGTTTGGTCTATATCTCACGTTGTCCTGAAATTTTGCTGAAAATATATCCCTTCAATACCAATCACTACACTACACCGCGCATCTTATATACAGTTTGGTCTATAGTACTCGTATACAAAGGCATAAATACGTTTTCTGTTTTACTCCGCTGTTACTTTAAAAGAAACATTCAATTTATCGTATTAACGAGAGTGGAGCCTCAGCAAACAGGCACTAATATCACTTACATTTATATGCATTTTATGCGCCGACTCGGCCGCGAAACATGACTCTATCTATCTTCGAGACTTTTTTTACACAGTTATGTATCATATTTAGTGGTATGATAAATCATTCAGACTTTTATTGCAGCGTTTAAGGTAGACACTTGCATTTCATAGGTACAGCACATTTTTCAGCAGAGCTAGCCGTGTATCATATAGAATGGCAATTATTGTATTAGTAAGTAGTATCAAAAAGCCTTCGTAGGTTGGCCTGTGTTTATCAGTGGACATTGGAAATTATAACAGAAAGCAATGAAAAAGAGTTAAACACATAATATTTTATTGAAATTAATTGATTTTTATGGCTGAAATACCTATCCCGAATACATTAGTTTTCAGACGGAAACGATAGTCAAAACTCTTTATTTACAACCACAATATGAAAAATAAACACTATTTACACATATACGACAAAAATATGATTGTACAATGGCGGCCTTATCCCCCATGCCGATTTGTTCCAGGCAACCTTGCACGAATATGAACTGACAAGAACAAAAAATAGTGGCCTTAAATAGATATTTACAAAGAAAACACCTATAAATGATAAATTAAATATACTTAATTCAATCTAAGTTTACATTTAAGATAATAAATATTCTTAGTACTCTCAAACAATACCTACCTCTTATATTTGACCATTCAAACTTCTCTGACAAGTACTGTAGGTATAGGTACTTCCTCTTTGTCTAGAATCATGACTTCTATTCTACAATGAACTTGGTACTACTAACTCTGAACTAGACGAAACTACACAGAACTTTGCCTTTGCCGTCTGTTCACTCTCGCATACATTAAAATTCAAAATCGGATTTCTGAATGTTGGACTTTAAGTAACTGGCACTTGTTACTTAGTACAAAATATGTTTAGTTAAATTTCGTAAACAGTAACTTTTAATTTTTATTGTCCTTAAATCACAACAGAGCGGAAATACACTAAATATTTTCCAAAACAAGATTTGAAGATGAACTTCCGTTAAGTAACGCCTGTTCAATTGACTAAAAGTAAATTAAGCCTTGCATTGATATGGATCAACGTGTACCCTAATCATCATATTTTTTCTTTAGATGAGAAAATACATGAGTACTCGTAAATAAAATAAAAAGCGTAGCTATATTGAAAACATAACCACAGTTCTCCTCAAAAAAAAACTTTATTAATAAACTTCATAAATATATAAGTATGTTACGCGATTACTCCGCCAATTTTAAACTAATTTTGGTGGATATTTTTCTGTATGGTAGATCATTTAGGGGTGATTGAAATTAAAAGTAATCGAAAAAATTTGAATAGTTTTTGGAAAATTTTACTAACATTTTATTATAAACACAAAAGTTTGTGAGTATATCTGGATGTTTGTTATTCTTTCACGCAAAAACTACCGAGCGGATTGAGATGAAACTTTGATTTAGTAATGTTTATACATCAGAATAGCACATAAAGATATCGCGTGAAACAAAGTTTGCAGGATCGGCTAGTCAACAATAATGAAAAAATTACTAAGTCAATGATCATTGATTCGTGTCGACTAAGTATTCGAATTCTGCGCACGTTTTTTTTTTTTTTTTAAATTTATTTTTTATTAAATTTTGAAAAAAAAAAAAAAAAAGTTGCTGTCAACGCATGTTGGCAGAATTTTTCTCGGCCCTTGTTTTTCAGATTTTTCTGCTCTAGCGGGCCAAATTCTACTCCAATCTTTTTTTCTTATTTTCTTTCGAGGTAATATTTGTAGAGCTAGAGATAGTCAAATAATTGTTTTCTATTGTGTGTTGTAATATTCGGTAGGTTTTTGACAGTCGCGGCTCATTGTTGTTTTCTTGTTTCCATGTCAACGCCATCCGAGTCTGCGCAGACCGCCCACGTCACGGTCTGACGTCCTGTCATTGTCCTGACGTCTCCACTTATAGAACCTAAGTTTATTTTTATTTATATTGGTAGTATAATTCTTGTTATTCATGGCATTTTGCGCCCTGGCCGGGCCAAATGCAGTTTCCCAATACGTTAATGTGTCGCAGGGGGACATGATTCAGTGCCTAGAGTGTTCCCAACTGCGATTTTTCAAAGGACAGAAAGGCCTCAAAATTCTCCGTACGCGGTGCCATAAAAATAGCCAAATTACACTTTCGGCCCCTATTGCAGGCTCTGATGGAGCCAGCAGCAGTCCTGTGAGCGCTGCTGCTCCTTCCAAACCGCTTTGGGAGGTTCTTAGCTCACTCAAAAGTTCTCTTCCTGTTTTAAAACGCATCCCGCGTGGTGCACGTTTTTCGGTTGCGCAGTGTTTATCTGCTGCTATTCGGAATGTTATTTCTAAAAATTCTTTAGACGCCTGGGAACACATCTTGACTTTTCCCTACGTTGTGCTTTACGTACATTCGGACCCAACAAACAAAAAATCCCTTACGACTAGGGTAAAGGAAAATTGCGTAAAGTACAGCGCATTGGAAGAGAACTCTTTAGATTTTGAAAGCATTATTTCGCCAAGAAAGCAGAATAAACCAAATTCTAAAAAAACAGACGATTCGGTTACTATTAAAATAGTAGAGAGCAAAATTAGTGATGGCGATATCAAAGGCGCCGCACGAGTCCTGTTCTCCAGCGACACTATTGCCCCCCACACACCCGATACGGTCCAGTCACTCCGTGACAAACATCCGCCGGCAGCATGTCTCCACCTGCCTGAGCCACCCTGATGACGTTGTCATTGAAGTGTCAGCTCAGGAGATAACAGCGGCCGTTTCTTCTTTTCGGAGCGGTTCAGCCGGAGGCCTAGATGGTCTCTCGCCTCAACATCTAAAAGATCTTCTATCTTTTAGCTCTGGTGAGGTGGCTGAGTCTCTCTTGAGAGAATTAACGGGTTTGGCAAATCTCATGTTATCTGGGCGGGTAAATGATGACGTCATCGAAGTCTTGTATGGCGCTAACCTATGCGCACTTGTCAAAAAAGATGGTGGCATCAGACCTATTGCTGTTGGCACCACATATCGTCGTCTCGCAGCCAAAGCCGGTTGTAGAAAAAAGTTTGCTCTTTTGAGTAGCCTTTTTCAACCAATACAGCTTGGCTTTGGTTCGCGGGGTGGATGTGAGGCTGCTGTTCATTCGCTTCGTACTTTTCTCGGTCAAAATTGTGGAGAGGTGATGCTTAAGGTGGATGTCAAAAATGCTTTCAATTCGGTTAATCGAGACGCCTTGTTGGCACAGGTCAAAGACAAAATTCCCGATCTTTTCAATTTTCTTTGGCAATGCTACGGCAAACCCACTAAATTAATTTACAAAAATGATGTTTTGCTATCTTCCGTTGGCTGTCAACAAGGTGACCCTCTCGGACCAGCCATTTTCAGCCTGGCCATTCATCCAATTGTTCAACGTCTCCAATCTAAACTCAACGTTTGGTATCTGGATGACGGGACTTTGGGTGGCGATGCGAGCACAGTCCTACGTGATTTGGAAATTCTTATTGACGAGTTTCGTCAAATTGGTTTGGAGCTAAACTTTTTATTTATTTTTTATTTAATTGTTACACTCCACAGACTCCAGGGTCTGTGCTTTTTAGGATATACATTGAGAAAAAAAAGATTTGAACAATATTGCTTGGAAAGGCTTAACAAAAGGACCCCAAATCTAATAAAATTAAAAACAAAAAAAAAATATGACTTTAAACTACGTTGATTTTACATAATATCATTTTACAAATTACTACTTATACCGCGCAGAGCCTCCATCACCGCCGCGTTTCGGTCTTTAATGGCCATCTTTAAATTATAGTCTACGATGACCTTAAGTGACGCAGTCGTCGCACGCCGCACAAAGTGGCTGATAGCGTCTTCCTCGTTGTCTGCGAAGTAAGTGAAGGACCTGGTGTGCCGTGAAACTGCGACGACCGCGTGTGAAACGCTTTCGTGCAACCTCATCTTAGCCTTGATTTTAATGGCGATGACAGAGTCGTATGTCAGACCTTGAGCTTCGTGGATGGTAAGGATGCGCGACCCCGACCCCACTCCATACCCTTGGGTGATAAGGGTCTCCTTTTCTTCTTGAGTGTGGACCAAAAAGAGGGTGTTGGGGAGGTTATGGGGTATTAACGCACCCGTGTATCTTTTCTGCTCTAGAGATCTGTCCTGGATTGCTGAGGAATATACACCCTTGTATATCTTCCTCAGTGAATACGCTACATCCATGGGGTTCCGATGCGTACATAACAACTCCTGGTTGATGTTTGCGACCAGGTTAGGGCGATGGTACCTCATCTCGAAGAGGTTTTCTCTATCAATATAAGGTAGCTGATTAACGTCTCCGATGAGGATAAGTTCACTGGCACCAGACAGCCTCGAAGCCATCACTATAGCTCCGAAATTATTCATGAGAGCCTCATCCACCATTAGACGGTTGCAACTCTCAGAACCTCGGAAACCATTTACGAGAGTGGAAGCCATGGTGCGCACCTTAGTTCTTACTAAGTTACCTATACGGTGCGCCAGCTTTTCTCTTAGATCTTTGGCTGCTTCAGTTGTTGTGGTGATGATAACGTCCCTATCCACATCGAAGTGTCGTACCACCCAAGTTGTTTTGCCGCAACCAGGCACTCCATTGACCCACTGGATCTTGGGTACCTTCCAGTTGCCCCACCGTGCCTCGACTTGACTGCTCTCGAATCTCATTGAATTCAATTCTCTGCTTGAATGTTCGCAATTTTGTCATCCAGCATTATTTTGGTACACCTGGCGGTCACCACAATAGGGTCCTCTGGTGGCGTCACGTACTTCAGTTTTCCAGTCCGATCCGTCTCATCCTCATTTAGGGCCACGAATCCTTTTATTGCATTATAAGCAGCCATATATTGACCTCTCATTGTTCCCTTGATGATCTGGGAAGTGTCGTTATTGTATATGGTTGCTTCTGCCTCTTCCAGTCTCGCCATCAAAAGACTCTCATTTCCTAGCCTAAAAGACTGCATGATGTTTTCGCAGTTTCTGAGATTGACTTCTCTAGTCGCTCTCGTTATAGCTAAGAATTCTATGAAGGCGTTTCTGGCGTGATCTGTTGCTGTTGAGGCGGGGATATAGAAGGGCGGATCAACCTGTCCCATGTCGGCTCTAGTTGGAGTCACTTGCCTTGTTCGTGGTGTAGTTTTAGTGGCTGATTTGATGCTGGGCCATTTTATTTTCGGTGTTTGTAGGAACAAGCTCTGTGTTGCGGCGCTAAATGCTGTCAGAAAAGCCGAAACGTGACCTCTACTCCCGTCGCAATTGTCACTATGCCGTTTCGCGACCTTTTCTGCCGATGTTCTTTCTTGTACCCTTTCAGAACCGCTTTGAGTGGATGAACATGGAACGGGGTGTCCCCAGCTGTCAGTTGCAGGGTTTTCTGACGAAGACTTCAAAAAACTTAAGTTTTCTCCCCTGTCTTCGTATATGATGACCTCATGATTTTTGGAGGCCTCTAGGCAACTTAGCCGGTCCGTGACTTCTCCTGTCCAGTGTGCTACAACCATGGCGTCGATGCTTATCATGCGGGAAACACTGTCTGTGTTTTCACCTAGACTCTTCAGCAGTAAACTTGCCTGCGCAAAGGGAGTCTCGGTCGTCCAGTCAAACAGTGCAACCGTTTTATTCTTCGATCGCACCAGTCCACATCGACAGCCCGCTACTTCCAGTATTGGCATCGCATCGTATGTTTTCTACTTCATAGTAGTTTTGAACTAATTTTTTGAGCTAAATTTTTCGAAATGCGAACTTTCGTTTGCGACTTATGTCCGGATAAAGATTTGATACTTAACAAATTTAATGATTTGGCACCTAACATCAAATCGGTAGACAAGTGTTCTCTTCGCCTTTTAGGTTCGCCGATATTAGATGAGTCTTTTCCGCATTTCGTTCAAGAAAAAATTCAAAATTTTTTGAGTGCCTCTGATAGGCTACTCAAAATTAACGCCCACATGGCTTTTACCATTATAAGATGTTGTCTGTTTGTTCCAAAATTTATGTACGCTTTACGATGTAGTCTATTGTGGAAACACAATGAGCTCCTTTTGAGCTTAAACGATGTTGTAAAGCAGTCTCTAGTATCGGTTTTGAATATTGACATGAGTGAAAGGGCGTGGCTGCAAGCCTCCTTGCCTGTTAGACTTGGAGGGCTAGGGGTCCGCCAAATTTCAAGTGTTGCTTTACCAGCTTTCTTGTCCTCCATTCATAGTACTCAGAACTTGATTGAAAAAATCCTCGCACCTTCTTTATGCCATTCTGGCGTAGATGTAGCTCATTTGAATGAGGCAACGAATGCTTGGAGGGCCGCTTGCCCAAATACCGAGCTTCCAAAGACTTTATCGTCGCAGAGACTGTGGGATCGGTCGATCTGCGAACTAGCACAGAAATCTCTTCTAGATACGTGTCTTAGCGTCGCGGATCGCGCTCGTATCCTTGCAGTCTCTGTATTGGAGTCCGGTCTTTGGTTGCAAGCATTGCCCTCTTTCAATACTGGTAACCTTTTAGACCCAACTGAATTTCGTCTAGATGTCAGCTTACGCTTGGGTGCAAGGTGTTGTGAGGCCCATCGCTGTCAGTGTGGTACTGCAGTTGACCAGCTCGGTCACCACGGTCTCTCTTGCTCAAGAAGCGCTGGTCGGATTGGACGCCACGCCAGCCTTAATGATGTCATACGCAGGGCTTTTGTCACCGCCAATATCGCAGCCGTACTCGAACCGAGTGGGTTGGCGCGTGGTGATGGCAAAAGACCTGACGGCATGACGCTGGTCCCATGGAAGTGTGTCCCCCTTAGTATGGGACGCAACTTGCGTCGATACTTTGGCACCGTCACATCTTCCTGAGACTCAGAGTAGGGCTATGGAGCGGCGGCCAATTCGGCTGAGCAGCACAAGCGGCGCAAATATGCTAACCTCGGTAGTGGTTACATATTTGAGACTTTGGGTCCGTGGGGGCCGGGAGCTCATCTCGTTTTCAAAAGTCTTTCTGAGCGTCTGGTAGACGCGACGCGTGACCAAAATGCTGGTGTTTATTTGGCTCAACGTATAAGCATTGCCATTCAGCGTGGCAATGCTGCCAGCATGCTGGGCACGCTGCCAACTGGCAGTGGGCTTGATCACTTGGATTATCTTTAGACCTTCAAGGGTCTGTGGATGAATTTGCTTTCTATGTAGTAGTAGTGTAGTATTGTCATTAATAAAAAAATAATTTAAAAAAAAATGCACACGTTAAAGTCGGTTGTACATTTTTGACGAAAATAATTATTTTAATGTAAGGTGCCGTGGTGGCCTAGAGAAAGTGACACCCGCCTTGCAATCGTGAGGTCGTGGGTTCAAATCCCGGTCCCGTACCAATGAGTTCTTTGAAATTTATGTACGGAATTTCACACCACTGGCTTTTTGGTGAAGGAAAACATCGTGAGGCAACCTGCATACTTCCGTAGAAGATATTCGATGGCGTATGCAAATCCACCAACCCGTACAAGGCCAGCGTGGTGGATATGGCCCAATCACCCTTTGTGGGTAGGCCTACATCCTGCAGTGGACTATTAAAAGGCTGATACAGTACAGTACAGGGTGGAGAAGGGCCTTAGTCCTAGAATCATATTTGGCAAAAGCAGAGTCATCAACTAGAAATGAAATTAATGCCAAACATTTGAATATCCTCTAACAATGTAATACAAAAAGCACGGCTGCTTACTCTGCCTGTGTTTGTATTACAGATGAGCAAGTGACACGGTTATTTATTCCGGACGCGAGATAATTTGCCATGCCACGTAATCTCGAGGGGCTCGTGACAGATTAGCGAGTAAAAATACACCCGCTAACATGGTGCCATGACCACATTACTCATTTAGGACTGGCACACACTTGAAAATTATGCTTTTTATAACTTACGATTTATGGCCATTTAATGAACCGGTTTTTCTATCGCGGCCGATACGAGTAACTCTTGAAATATTAGATTAGAATAATCCAGTTCTTTCCTACCGTCCACCTCCTGAGACAACGGCTCACCTCTCAGATAAAACTTGAAAGCTCCTTACTTTATATTGGTGACGGTACACTTGATAAATTTGGTGCTGGCCATCTATGGATGACAAATTGACAGTGTAACGTTTGACTTATAAAATATGCTTCTAAACCTATTTTATGTAATTAGCCATTCATCGCACTTTTCTTGTTATTAATCACATGTCTTAATTTATTTAGATAATTTTGAAAATAAAGTTTATTTAACGCAGTTTTATAGTATGTATCACACGCTTATACCATTATTTAGAAGTTGTAGTTGATAGAACAATATTATCATCATCGTTTTTAATATTTATTTTCCTTCTTTTTAGTTTGAAATTTCACCTTGGTCTTTATTTCTTTAAATTATACTAAAAGCCTCAATATCGAAGTATTTATTTTAGTGGTATCTTTTTTCAACTATGAATGAAATATCTGCTACAGTTTTGGTTCTGTAGCGCTTACCAAAGGTACGCTTCTCAGGAGGTGGACGGTGGGAAAGAACTGGAATAATCAATAAAACGATAGAAAAACAGGTAGGTACGTTAAATGCGCCATAAATCGAAAACAGTAAGTTTTACAAAAAAAAAATACTGGAAACATAATATGCAAAATTTTATTTTCTATAATAATAGTCTTTATTACTTTTGCCCTGAGTGCATAGTTTCTGAGATATCAGCCAAAAACATTTTTTCAAGATGGCGCTTGCAACTCCACCTGGATTTGTCATCATTTTGTGATTTTATGCTCAGAAAGTGATTATAAAAAAGTTGGATCGCAAAAGTGTTATTTTTGACCGACGAACCACCGGAGGAGGTACTCAAGTCGACGCGTACTTTTTTTTTATGTATAACCACGCATAACTTTTTTCGTAGTAGTTCGATTTCAATAATATTTTTTTTATTGGAAAGAGTATACTTCGAAATTGGTCTCATTTAAATTTTATCGAAATCGGCTGTGCAATTTTTGATAAATCAACAATAATGTGAAAAATGCTACACCGATCCGTGCGAAATATTCGCGAATTCTGTACACGGGTGAAGTCGGTCATGCTAATTTTTGCAAAAAATAATCTTGTTACTGATATAGATGATTTAATTTGAACCAAAATATCCCTTCCAAATTGCCACAGTAAAATATCTGAATCAAAATAGTCTCGTGTGCCACAGCCTACAACTGTTCGCTACACATCGGTGTAACAGCCTGGTCAAGTTACACCGTCATTATTTATTCTGCGCACATTAGGCCCCGGAGGCTCCTTGACGGATTAGCACGTGAAAAATACATCCCATACAAACCTTTTACGCGACATTAGCTGTCTTAATTTTATAACACAAAAACAAAACACAATCCGTGTTTTGTGCAATACCTACACAAAACACTCTATGCGGGACGTCAGTGCAGGACTTATCGCCCTCAATTCGAATAGGATAGTTGACAGTAATGTAATATATAATAATAATGTAAAAAATGTTATATCGATCCGTGCATAATATTTGCTTATGTTTGTAGAATCTTTAGTAGAATCCTGAACGTAGCGAGAGATTCAAAGTACGTCGCCCGAGCCAAAAATATATTTTGCGCCCGAGTGGTACACTCTACTTTTCATCACCTCTATGAGAAAACAAAAGGCGCCTCATATTTTATTGTAATATTATTATTTAGTAAAACGTAGAGTAACAATTAAATTGAAATAAATGGTATCTAATAATAAAACAAATAAAAACTTATATTTACATTCTTTTCATTCATTTTCTTGGCGCTGAACACTAACATTACAAATACTTCCAAATTCAAAAAGTGCGCGGCAAATATCATTCCGTCGCACTTACTTATTCCAAATTCAAAAAGTGCGCGGCAAAGATAATTCCGGCGCACTTATAAAGTTCCTTATAGAAAACACCTTTGGGTGCACTTAAAGGCGAACCAAGTAGTCCTTTTCGAATAGATGTGATGAAAAAGAATATTGTCATCTAGCCTATTACAATTAGAACAAGAGAGCTTCACACTCATATACAGTCAAACACGCAAGTACGTAGCCTGTAGATGAGCCACAGTGGTGCGTAGGTGTATAATGTGGCATGAACTGTGTTGGTTTATACTAGTAATTTTCCGAATAGTAAGTCTCAGAGCAAATAAAAAAATCAAGAGAGAACGTCGTTGAACAGTCTAGTAAGGTCGGTTTTTTATACATGTGTAGGTAAGTGCATCGGTGTTGCGCCGTCATAGTTCGACTGACAAGTCAAAGCGTAGTTTCGTTGTACGTCGTTGTGTGTGTAATTGTCTGTACACGGCGAGGCGTAGTTTTGGTCGACCTCACTTGTTTGTTCACAACATTTTGTGTTTATTTTTTTATTTGGTCTGAGCAGTAAAAATAAACACAAATTGTGTTTATTTTTAGGGTTCCGTACCTCAAACGGAAAAAAACGGAACCCTTATAGGATCACTTTGTTGTCCGTCTGTCCGTCTGTCCATATGTCAAAACCCTTTATCTCGGGAACGCGTAAAGTTATCGAGTTGAAATTTAAACTGTATACGTATATCTTGCAGTTGTGCAAAAGAAAAACTTCTCAGTTATCGTTTAAAAAAGTTAGAGCCGTTTATGTCGTAAAAAAACGCATATTTCACACTCACAAAATCAAAACCTACAGGGTACTTCCCGTTGACATAGAACTATGAAATTTGGCGAAAAGCATTGTCTCAAAGTACACATATAGGAATAAATCTGAAAACTGTACATTTTTATTTAAATCACATGAAAATAGGGCCTCAAAATTCACAAAATATGGGTTCAAAATTCAAAGTGAGTAAATCTTATCATGTAAGGTATCATATAAAAGAACTTTATTAGCATATGCTAAAACAGGTTTTTAATTATTTTAACAACGCGTTTGTACGGAACCCTCGATGTGCGAGCCTGCCTGGCACTTGTCCAGTTTTTATACATGTGTAGGTAAGTGCATCGGTGTTGCGCCGTCATAGTTCGACTGACAAGTCAAGGCGTAGTTTCGTTGTACGTCGATGTGTGTGTAATTGTCTGTACACGGCGAGGCGCAGTTTTGGTCGGCCTCACTTGTTTGTTCACAACATTTTGTCTTTATTTTTTTATTTGGTCTGAGCAGTAAGTAGGTATACCTCATTAAGTACCAAACCAAAAATAGTCGACACGCCTAAGCACCGAAGTCTGCCAAGTCAGTGGGGGGTGAAGAAACGCACACAAACCAAAATATAAGCAAGTTTACACGCACACAAATGTTATTAGCTAACACTAGCTGAAAATTAACGCTACACTAGCGCAACCAGACCGATATATTTAAATAAAGAGCATAACCGCCGGTCGCGTACTTTTGGCAGAGGGGTACGCTTTGCAGTGTCGACTCCTTTTGGTTAGGAACTTAATGGTATAACCTCGAGGCGCATCTCTAACTGAAACTTCAAAAGATGACAGATTAAGAAGTGACAGATTTGAATTTGACTGGCTATTCAATTCGTATCCAAGCTTGGACCCAAGTCACAGTCCAATGCGTGGTCCCAGTATAATGTGCCTTCACACTGCCACTATTCATTTTACAATTCCATTCCATCCATCCATCCACCCATCAGCCGTAAGACGTCCACTGCTGGACATAGGCCATATATATGGATTTCCAATAAGGCTGGTTGGAAGCGGCCTGCATCCAGCACGTTCCTGCGATTTTTATTATATCGTCAGTCCATACCTAGTCAGTTGACGTCCTACGCTGCGTTTGCTGATCCATGGTCTCCATTCGAGAACTTTACTGTCCCATTGGCCATCCGTTCTCCGAACTATGGGCCCTGCCCTCTGCCACTTTCATTTGCTAATCCACTGGGGTATGTCGATAACTATGGTTCGTCCACGGATCATCTCATTTCTGATTCGATCTCGCAGAGAGATGCCGAGCATAGTCTTCTCCATAGCACGTTGAGCTATCATGAGCTTATTCATTTTTCACAATTTTATTGGGCTATGTTAATTTTGGTCTGTTTTACACTCTAAAGACATTGGATTAACCAAGGGAAAAATATACCCCATGCAAAAACTTTTCTCATAACATAATCCCAGTCTTAACTTAAAACAGGATTATGAAAAACGCTGCTATAAAGACGTTAAGACCTAAACCTTTTGGGTAAAGAAACTTAATGCTCATTTGCATAATACTCGTATTCTGTACATAAAACACCGTCTTGTTAAACGGGTTAAGCTTAATGATTGTTTATATTTTACGTTAACTGCATTACCCACACTAGGTATAATTGTGGTTTTATATTATTTAAGTGTCATTTAAACTTTTCACTATTGTTTTCATTCTGCTGTTCTGTGATTATTTTCGGTTTTTTCCTACCGTCCACCTCCTGAGACCACCTGGGTGAACTGTGGAAAGTTTTTTTTTACAACGGCTCACCTCTCAGATAAACCTTGAAAGCCCCTTATTTGATATTGGTGACGGTACACCTGAGATTTTTTTGAGAAACCTTGTGAATGAAATATCTGCTACATTTTTGGTTCTGTGGCGTTTACCGAAAACGCTCAAAATATATAGCACTACTAACCTGAAGAGATTTCATAACCAGGTGGAAACTAAATATTTCCCAAGGAACACCAAGGTGGACAAAGGTGAGCCGTTGTAAACAAAAACTTTCCACGGTTCACCCAGGTGGTCTCAGGAGGTGGACAGTGGGAAAGAACTGTTTATTTTGATTTTAAATTATGCAGTGCAAGGTGAGTGCAAGTTTAGTGCTTCGAATTAGAAATTTTATGTGGATCATGATCGAATCATTCAACTGAAATCCGTACGCATCTGGTATAGGCCGCGTCTCACAAGATGGCGGATATGAAGTTAGCTGTATACAAGCTGCGCAATATCCAATCAACGCGCGGCTTGTGTGAGCTTTAGTCAGGATTGGATATTGCGCTTGTAGCTAAATTCATTTCCGCCAACTTGTGTGCATACATATAGTACTTAGGCTTAGTACAAAGTATGAAAAGCGAACTAATAGGTAGATAATTAAAACATTTATTTATTTATATAAGCGGAGCGTTGGTCGTCCGGCTGCAAGATGGGTTGACGATATAGTCGAAATCGCGGGTCGAACCTGGACACGATTGGCACAGGACCGAGGCAGATGGCACAGTAAGAGAGAGGCTTATACCCAGCAGTGGGATAAAGAAGGCTGTGGATGATGATTTATTTATCATTTAATTATTTTCTACAATACAACTAACATGACTTTCGGTGGACAATTAAACAATTGATCGGATCATTTCGATTCGATCACCTCAACTAGCAGGTCACGATCGACCCGGTTCGCAATGACCGAACAACAATTCTACTTCAAATGGAATATTTTCTATTTACTAATAGGTAGATAGTTAAAACATTTATTTATGTATTTATCATTTATTTATTTTCTAATACAACTATCATGACTTTCCGTGGACAATTGAACAATTGATCGGATCATTTCGATCCGATCACCTCAACTAGCAGGTCACAATCGACTCGGTTCGCAATGACCGAACAACAATTCTACTTCAAATTGAATATTTTCTATTTACGCCAAATGCAAGCTAGACGAAAATTAAAACAGCCTGTACAGAGGTTCAATCAATTCAGTTTGTGATTCAAACTCCCCTCCATTATCTTGATTGCAGATGATGCAGTGCTCCGAATAGAAACCTTTTTTATTTGCGCCGAACGTGGGCCAGATGTACTCGTAATCGGTCTCGCACAAGCCTCTACCAATTACTGCACTAATCCCGTCGAGTTAACAAGAAGCAGGATTGAAAACGACAAAATAAACCCCCGGTGAATGTGCTGAGCTCAGCTCGAATGCGTGTAACGGGATTTTTAACTTTATTGCATTGGAATACGGACTTCTCTATTTCTTGGCATCTAGGGTTGTTTGGGTGACCGGTTTTTGTTTTAAAATTATGGAACGTCTGTTGAACGAGGTGTCAATTCAGACAATTGTGTATACATTGTACCTTCACGTATATGTATATTGTACACACACATATATGTACTTTTATTAGGGTTCCGTTGTAAGACGAGAAACTGTTATAACTTCGTTGTGTCCGTCCGTCCGTCCTAATGGTATAAAGCCCTATAACTACTACAAAAAAATACCAAGTCGATGTTCCACATTTATTTTATAAGTTAACAAAACTATGAAATTTGACACTCAATTTTAGAAATTTTGAATATTCTCAAAAATTTCAAAATATGTGTATTTAATGTAAGGTGGGGATTAAACATTGTTTTAAATACATTTGTTTATAATATTTTTACTCAGTATAAGGATATTATTTTTTCTTATGATTACTAGCGTTAATCTTTTATGATAGCTTTACTTGCGGGTCAAATTAATGTCGGCGTCAGCTCTCCACTCTATGTATAGTACAGCTGTCTATAGCTGTGTATACAGATACACACCTACAAGCGCTACATTTACAAGTTTTAGACATTTCGTGATCTAAAAATCTAAAATAAAAAGATATGTTTTCGCTTGTTAACATTTTAGTCTGATTTTAACTTATTTATACTTTTATGAAATTGATATCGCGTGGAATCTAAAACAGAGGTAGGTGCTTGGTTTATTTATCCTTAATTGCTTTGTAAACCAACAAGGCGGGTGGATACAACGCAATACGTCAATTTGGTGGAGTCAATTCCCGGCGAGACTAGTGGGCGGGACGAATTAGGGCGAGGGCGCGACGCATTCGACTCACGAATACGATAACCACGGTTTGGTTTGTAAATTGAATTGTGTTTTTTTAAATAATTATATTTTGTAATCGTTACACCATTGAATAAGAATGTTCTAAATCTATTTGGTCCTCGATCCGCTTTGGCCTAAAGTATCTAATTCCTGGCAAGGCACAACGCGTTTCACTCACGAATACGACGACCATGGTTTTGTTCAATTCACGAGTAAAATGAAAATAAAATTGCTCAAAAATTAGTTCCAAAGAAGTCACTGGAACGGGAAAAACCCTGACTTGAACTCATTGAATTTCGCGGAATCAATTCCCGGCGAGGCCAGTGGATGTGACGAATTAGAGCGAGGGCGCGACGCTTTTGACTCACGAATGCGATGACAACGATTTTGTTATTATTATATACTACGGGACTAATCGCGCACTAAAATTACGAGATAAATAAATACGTCCTCATCCCGACGTTTCGGCCGTATCTACCCGTGACCACTGACGATGCAACTCGGCCGAAACGTCGGGATGAAGAAGTATTTATTTATCTCGTAATTTTAGTGCGCGATTAGTCCCGTAGTATATAATAATAATGTGTTCAAATCGCGAAAGTTTAAAAACAACAACCATTTTGTTAATTTGTAGATTTTTTTGTAATTGTTACATCTTACGTCGGTAAAAAATAAGTATCTCCTGGGTCTACATGGTCAATTTTCTGACACAATGTAACCTTCCGAGGGTGAGCTAGAGCGAGCTGCATTTGACTCAGAAATATCCTGTTATTTCGTTGACTCACAAATGGGCCAGTTTCTTGAAACATTATTAAATTATCGTATTGGTTGGTTATTTTCTCGTTCATTGTTCATATCGGTTACACGTTGACGAATGACCTTAGTCACACTCCTCTATCACAGCACAGAGGTGTTTCAAATATAATATGTAATATATTTATTCCAGAATTTTCCAGTCATTACTTAAACCATGGTCACAACTCTTACAAGTAACATTTGACACGTCAGTCCAAGGTATTGGGCTAAAGGCGGAGGCCATAACTCACGGGACACGTAGGGCCTAACGAGGCCTTGTCGTCATACGGAAGCCTAAATTAAAGCCTTAATCGACAAAAATTCTTCGCAATTGTGCCTCGCAGAGTTATTTTAATTGGAAGCGAGGGCGCCTTTTACATCCCCTCTGGCGCTGACTTCTTATATCCGAGTCTTAAATACGTGCGTATTTTTAACCAAGTCATTTTGAGAGAGTGATATCCAGGAAGTCGCGTAATTAAGCTGGGGGTACATTTGATGGGATGACGATACTTTCATTATTAAATTTTTTTGACCACCCGAACAAATTGTAAAATTGTTCTTGCTAATAAAAATATATGTAGTTAAATTAAGAAAGCATATAACTTTATTTCATTTAGCGCTGAAAAACGGAGTTTTATTTAACTGTCGTGCTTTAGACTTTATCAAAAATTAATAATAATATTTCCATGTACACATCTTTTAATTAAAAAATTATGTTATCAGCGTAATATTTCATGTCTGTACTTTTTGACTTATGACAAGGAAGATATAATAATACTATGTACTTATGATTCAATAAAAGGTACGCAGTTTTTCTCTACCTTTAAAAAAGTGACAAACTAGGTAACTTATACTCTATTAAATTTAACTTGATCTCTGCGACAGCTATCAGAAAAATCACGCCTATGAAGTCCTGAATTTCTTAATAGTACAGACAGTACCTGTCAATGTCATACTTTATGGGCATGCCGATTAGTGATGGGCGACGAATGATCGTGACCACAGAGTTTTAGAGTTTTAATTAAAATACCGATAGTTATTATATCGACGATATTTTAAATAAAACTTAATTTATCATTAATTTTATTGTATATTTTAACATCATAACATTTTTTACATGTGTAATTAAATGAAACCCAATTATATGTTACATTAGCATCGATAAATACTATACGAAAAACGTCGATAAATACTATTGTTACATTATTATGAGTATTTAATTAATATCATAACAATATTTACAGATATTATTATAAGTAAATAAAATCTAATTTCTCACCTTCTAGGTACTCATTCGATTACATTACAACATTGTTTGAAAATCGACTTTTTTCATCACTATCTCAACTCTAAAGATGTCAATTTTCTATGTCAATGTCATTGTCGCAGAGATCAAGTTAAATTTTATAGAGTATAGATTTATTATAAGTAGAGAATAAATGTGTCAATCTTTAATTTACATACCGGGGCGAGTCGCAATTTATTAGATAGCGACCCGCCCCGGCTTCGCACAGGCGTATTATACATATAAACCTTCCTCTTGAATAATTTTATCTATTAATAAAACCGCATCAAAATCCGTTACGTACTCATAGTTTTAAAGATATAAGCATACATAGGGACAGACAGCGGGAAGTGACTTTGTTGATTGTTAATAATGTAGTGATAGTGATATTATAAAAACTTTATTACAATTATTTACAAAGAACGAGACAAACATTATTTAATATTAACAAAGTTTAACTTACTCGACCAATTCAACAGTTTTCCAATCTCTCTCGTACCCCTCTCTCCTCGTATTCCCGTTTCTTTATCTTCTCTAACTCTCAGCTTTCACGTACATCGATATTTTCCTTTTTATTTCGCTGGCTGTACAACTTTCAGCATTCCTGAAAATGCAATCGACGGTTCAATTACGGAGCTCAAATTTAGCGAAGGAAAAGTTTGCCCGTGGCACTTTTTTAGGCGATAATCGGTTTTACTAGCCAGAGTTTTAGTTTGAACCTGGAATTTTTTAAACGCCTGCACACCGCTGTGCAGGCGTTTAAAAAATTCCAGCTTGCTTGCACGAGACAGCATGTGGCGGTGAGGTTTATTTTCACACTAGGCAAGAAAACCTCTTGTCTCATGTCAAGTGTCGGATATGCAGTAATTATTTTTCACCAAAAATGGCGCAACGGACTTCTACCGTATACAGAACTAGAATATTTCGTACGAATCGATGTGCCATCTACCTATGTATTAGATTTTACATTATTGTTTTATTCTTTTTAAAAAACGGCTCAACTGATTTCGATAAAACTTAAATGGACCACATCGGGAGTATGAAGAGACCGCGACCGAGACAGAGAAAATAAATTGGTTGACAATTGGTGACAATATCGATGAACATAAAGGCCAAAACACACATACGGCGGGCGCGGGTCGGGCGCGGTGCGGGTCGGGAGTACGGCGTGTCTATTTGTACCTGTTTCAATGGACGACAACACACACAACGCGCCCGCCCCGCGCCCGACCCGCGCACGCGTTCTGTGTGATAAAATCTTGTCAATATAATAACATACGAGTTTTCAACTAAAATATAATTGAAATCACAGTTGGACCCGCGCCCGCCGTATGTGTGAATCGGCCTTAAAATACAAAAAAATAAACTCGTCTTGTCTCGTTTTTGGAAGTTGGTAAAAATAAGTACATATATGGTCATAGATATCGACCACTTTTATTATGGAACAATCCCTGGGTTTAAAATAATGCGACCAATGTGAATATCAGTCACTCGCGGTCAACCTTTCCAAGTCCAACTGTGATTTCAATTATATTTTAGTTGAAAACTCGTATGTTATTATATTGACAAGATTTTATCATTAAATCACACTCATTTCACTCATATTATTGTAAATAATACACCAAAAGTTTTACGTATAACACAAAACCGAAAGATACTATAAGTAAAAAATCAAAGTACTGACAATCTACAAATATCAACTGAGCCAATGAATGGATTTAATGTTCAGAATAAATTTCCCTCTCTCTAGAATATCCTCTCAAGTATTTCAATTAATTGAATCAGTTTCAAGATCCTAATATCTTTAGTAATATAAGTGCTTCACAAAGGAACGATCAAAACTTCTAAATTAACAAAGACTACACGTCCGTTACAATGATCATTTCATTTCAGTTCTGTAGGATCAATGTAAAGGGTTATACGGAACAGTGGGGCTAGGAGTAAGGAAGAATGTGTAAAAGTATTGCTCGTACCGTCTCGATGAGTAATCGTTATCATGTCATTTGTGTGTTGTCTCAATGTGCGTTGACAGTCGATCTCATCTGTCAACATACACGCAAAAATAGTAGATTTTGTACCAAGAGAACCAAGTGGTATTTTACGTCACGGGCGACAATTGGACCCTGAGCGTAGCGAGGGACTCTATAGTTAACCCCCGAGTACAGCGAGGGTGTTTTAAGAGTTCTGAGTGAAGCGAGGGGTTCAAATAGCCCAAGACGAAGACAAACTTGGTTCTGGTGGTGTATACTCTACTTTTCATACATCCTGCGAGAAAATAAAACCCCAAGAATATGAGTAATACTTTCGTTATAAGGTCACTAAGTGTAGGTACTCACTAGGCAACTCGGTATTGTTCACAATAAAATAAAACAAATTAGAATGTACCCATGAATTTTCATAGAAATGCACACAAACTCGAATGTAAATACTACGTGAAAAACATAAGAAGATGGCCCGCTCGATTATCATGGCCTAACACAGGCATTGCAAAGAGGTTTTATTCTACAATAAAATTGAACTGATACGACCACCAAAGAGGTTGTATTCTATAAAATCAAATAAACCCTTCTACAATGCCAGTTGCCGTGCAATGCGAAGAGTTTTAATTCGGTTATACAAAATAAAACCTCTTTACGATGTCCTTAAATGTTCTAAGTTAAGAAATTTTACGTTTACGAATTAGACGTTCTAAATTTAAATCACTTTACTTCCTAGGGAGTTTCATACAACATTATTGACCTGCCCCCTCGAGATTGTGTTAAGATAATAATGACTTATTTTACGTTGAGATTGTAAGACATATAATTAGTCATTTTCGAGCAGGTGGTATTAAAATACTATTTTGTCAGACTAGATATTGACGACTATTGTTAATACGATATATTTTACACATTTCACAGACTAGTTCATTAGACTTTATTATGATACGAGGTCACCGAAGGTTGGATCGACAAAAATGCTTAGTTCTGCTAGTATTTCAAAATTCAGTTTTCAATTCAGTTAAATGTTAAACAAACCCCTTTAAAAACAAATGAATGTTTATCATTTCAGTGCAACCTTACATCCACTTATTGTACAGTATTGAGTGAGTAGGTAAGCACCCACGCCCCCGCACGAACGCTATATCGCTCGTACAGTGTCGATGAGTAATCGCTGTCATGTGTGTAAATGTTCGTTGACAGACGATGTGCAGTGTTGCAGTGCTCATCAATTGTCAACGCACACGCAAGAAAGTACTATTTTGTCAGACTAGATATCGACGACAATTGTTACTGTAGTATGATATTTTTTTCACATTTTACAGAATAGCTCATCAGATTTTGTTGTGAAACATTAAATTACTGTAGGATGGCTCAATAAAAACGCTTAGAGCTGCGAGTGCATTAAAATTCCGTTTTCAATTCATTTCATAGTGTTTAACGATAACGCTATATCGCTCGTACAGTGTCGATGAGTAATCGCTGTCATGTGTGTAAATGTGCGTTGACAGACGATGTGCAGTGTTGCAGTGCTCATCAATTGTCAACGCACACGCAAGAAAGTACTATTTTGTCAGACTAGATATCGACGACAATTGTTACTGTAGTATGATATTTTTTTCACATTTTACAGAATAGCTCATCAGATTTTGTTGTGAAACATTAAATTACTGTAGGATGGCTCAATAAAAACGCTTAGAGCTGCGAGTGCATTAAAATTTCGTTTTCAATTCATTTCATAGTGTTTAACGATCTCCTATCATAGTTTATCAGTTCAGTATAACCTTACAGGCTTACACCCACTCGTTCTACAGTTTTGAGTGAGTAGATAAGCACGCACGCCCCCGCACGAAGGCTATATTGCTCGTACCGTGACGATGAGTTATCGTTGTCATGCGTGTCATGTGCATTGACAGTCGATGTGCATTGCTACATCACACATCGACCGTCAACACATACGCTAGAAAAAATAACGTTCAAGAAAAAACTTCATTAAATAGATACTCAGATTTTATTCTGAAATACTAAATTACTGTAGAACGCCTCAATAAAAATGTTTAGTGGTGCAAATATATTCGAAATCAGTTTTCAATTCAGTTCGCAGTATTTGAAGACCTCCTGTCGGTTTTTAGTGATGTATCTCAGTATAACCCTAAACTTCAACTCATTCTACAGAATTGAGTGAGTAGGTAAGCACGCACGCACGCCCCTGCACGTAGGTTGTATTGCTTGTACAGTGTCGATGAGTAATCGTGTTCACGCATGTCATGTGCGTTGACAGTCGATGTGCAATTCCGTTTTCAATTATTCATTTCATAGTTATTGACGATCGTCTTTCATAGTTTATCAGTTCAGTGTAACCTTACAGGCCTACACCCACTCGTTCTACAGTATTGAGTGAGTAGGTAAGCACGCACGCCCCCGCACGAAGGCTATATTGCTCGTACAGTGTCGATGAGTAATCGTTCCGCCACATTGCACATCGACTGTCAACGCCCACGCGGTGATAACAAATCTCAAGGAAAATTTATTACGTCTTACTGATAAACGATCGGAACTTACATGATACTGAAATACATTTTGTGAGCTTACGATATGTTTGACCTATCTATTCAATAACGAAAGAAATAGTCGATATAAATAAATGGTAGGTTTTCTTTGTAATCGACTTCCATAGAGAAGGAGGTTCTATGTTCGTCTGTATCTATTTTTTTGTGTTATGTTCATCGATAATTTTGCCAATTGTGAACCGACTCAAAAAAGTCCTTTTTACTTCGAAAAGGTATACTCCGGAGGAAAGGTATACCTCAGCCGACTTCTGTAAAATTTAAATGGGACCACCCATTTAAATTTTACAGAAGTCGGCTGAGCCGTTTTTGAAAAATCAACAATAATGAAAACAATTCGAGCGAAATAGTCGAATTTTGTACACGATGAAAAGCGGTTTTAAATTTTTTTTGCAAAAAAATATTATTATCTCAAGTGTAACTTAGCTATGCACAGTGTCTAACTTAGGTACGCATCGTTATAGCTCAAATTCAATGTCTATAAAATTAAGAGGCCATGGACACTGTAGCAGAGTTAGAGTCACTGAGATCCTTTGGTTAAAGTATTTTGGAACAATGGCATTCCAGTGGAGCTCCGTGGTCCGACGATTGGTACCGCGATTCTGCAATCATATAGTTTTATCGAGGATCAGTTTAGCACAATTTTAGTTTACACATGTTTTGTAATAAACTACTTGTGCTTGCAGTCAATTTAATAAAAAAGTTAATAAAGCTGTTGAAAAATACTACAGAAAGCTCAAATCTTTAGATCTTAGTATGAGTTTGCATAGCAAACTAAAATTGCTATCGTTTTTGTGTGGATTCATATTTTTTATTAGTTATTCTTCGTTTCCGCCAGATGCACTGTACAAAGATGTCTGGAGCCATGCGAAAACTTAGTTCACTTACTTAGTTTCCGTTTACGCATAAACTAATACTTACTCCACTGTAGAGTATAGATAAAGTTAAGTTTATAACTTTGAAATAAAGTTTCGATTTTACGTTAAAAAAATCCCCGTTCTTCCAACCCGTAAGTTTCAAAGATCATTTCAGTTTTAATTAAACTTACCCCACTCTTAGTCAAGAATCTGCAATCATAATCCTAGATAAGTCACTGTTCTACTGATATAAATACATTTTATAATTCATAGGAACACCAAATGAACTCTACCATAAAATATCCTTGAGTAATTTACATGCATAACGTTTCACCAACATTTTTCAGCTAATATCTCAGGTCTAGCCGCAATTTATCAAACCTGCTCTAGATTTATATCAAGTCATACGAGGCTAGGTATTGAAACGCAGTCCGAGAACTCTATAATAGAGCGATATTTCAAAATGTTCTACCATTTTTCTGGCTCGGAAAACCAATTTGTTGCCCACGGGAGAGTAAAAAGCTCTTTTAAATAAGTGGCTAGGTATTTTGTTGTTTGATAAAAGGCGAGCAAAGAGAGAGGAATAGTTTCTGGCCGGACTTCTAATGGCTTTTTGAGTACTGCAATTTGTGTGCTTTCTTCTTTATCAGCTGAGTCCACTGTTACTTATAGGGTTGATACATTACAGATATTTTTGTTACATTGCCATTTAAAATGAAGTTGATTAGGTCAACCATATAGGAGGAAAATTTTCCCTGTTCTTCGGGGTGAACTATAGAATATTTAGAATTTTCCTTAGTGTGTTTGGCAACTCTATGTTGTTGTTTTTAAACGTTCGCGATTTGAACACATTATTTTTATATTACGGGACTAATCGCGCACTCAAATTACGAGATATTGTTCGTGGCATCGACCGTGGTCACGGGTAGACCCGTGGTTAGTCCCGTAGTATATAATAATAACTCTATGTTGTATTGCTTTTCATGGTCATTTTCATTCTGAGGATCATAGAGGAGATTCATTGCGGGATCACTTAGCCTGCTCCTTAACATTATTAATACTTATTATTGTACTAGTGTTTTACCGATAGTCATGTTACTTTGTGTGATGAATGATGAATGTCATCATGAAGAAATTGAGAAAATTTAATTATTTTTAAAAGATATATTATTAAATTATTCACTTAAATAGAAACATTATTTTTAGAAATTCACAAGAACGCTGTATGTTGTTGGTCTTAAATTAAAGTCGTTAAAAACAAGAATAACAATTATCTTTAGACCTTCAAGGGTCTGTGGATGATCAAATTGCTTTCTATATAGTAGTAGTGTAGTATTGTCATTATTATGATATAAATAAAAAAAAAAAATAAAAAAAAATAATAATATTTATTCAGTACCTCTGCCTAAAGTCAGTAATCAGCATGATACATAAAAATCAATCTAAGTACTTGTAATTGAAAATACTGCCTCCATCCACTTACAACCCCTACGGCTATTCACCAAATAGCATAAACAGTAAACATGCTACGTAGCGTTATATTTACGTTTACGTTCACCCATACGGTAATAGCGCGGTTATAGGTGCCGTTCTGCTAAATACCGCGATAAATAACGCTGCAAGGGTACCGATGGTTATCTAAACGAGCGCCGACGCCATCGCCATCAAACCGGATAAATTATTAACATCGTTGTGGTGTTGAGTTTTTAGGTTGTAATATTATGTTGGGATCGATAGATTTTGCTTCTTTCAGCTTGGTGTCAATATTGCAAGCCTAATTTTAACTTAACCAATTTTTAAAACTATTAGTCCTACACCATACCTATCGTATTTTACTTATTTTACTATATTGTTGTAGGTACCTATCATGTTTATTAATTTATTTTCGTCTGTGACAGATATTATTTAAAAATTGTTCCTTACAAGGTAAGTACCGATTTAGCAATAAAACCACAAAATACTAATTGTAATATTATTGAAACGCATTCCTCGTGGGAGAATTATAATTATATTTTTTAATATTCGTAAAAGTTTGGATCAGAAAAATCTACTTCGATAACTGATCAGTTTAACTCTACCTCGTTATCAAATACATATTTTTCACAGCCCCAATAACACAAACATTGCGTTATATTTACGTTTACGTTCACCCATACGGTAATAGCGCGGTTATAGGCGCCGTTCTACTAAATAACGCGATAAATAACGCTGTAAGGGTATCGATGGTTATCTAAACGAGCGCCGACGCCATCGCCATCAAACCGGATAAATAATTAACATCACCGCGGCGTTGTGTTTTAGGCTGGGTTATTATGGTAGGATTGTTGGATTTTTCTTCTTTCAGCTTGGTGTCATTATAAAAAACCTGATTTATTGGCGAATTTAAAAAACTTTTAGTATTGGGTATACCATTCAGTATTTTGCGCTAATTATGGCGATAAATATAACGCTGTAAGGGTACCGATGGTTGACGCCATCGCCATCAAACCAGATAAATAATTACTCGTAACATCTCCGCGGTGTAGTAATTTTAGGGTCTTTTATTATGTTAGGATTGTTATATTATACCTACTTCTTTCAGATTGGTGTCATTATTGGAAGCCTGATTTGGTCTTAGCCAAAATATACAACTTTTAGTATTATATCATACCATATTTGCTCTAAATACGGCGATAAATAACGCTGCAAGGGTACCGATGGTTATCTCAACGAGTGCTGACGCCATCGCCATCAAGCCGGATAAATGATTTACCTTTAGATGAACAACGTGCTTGATGTTGCTGTGTTTTTTTGTGTTATCACAATTTCATTAAAAAAATTATATATTTTAATGGGAAGCCATCGTTGTCTAGTTGTAGTGACACATATCGTACAATCCTGAGGTTGTGCGTACGAATCCCGGTCCCTTACTAATAAGTTCCTTAGAATTTATGTAGGTACGGAATTTCACATCACTGGCGTTTCGGTGAAGGAAAACATCGTGAGACAACCTGCATACGTGTCTAGAAGAATTTCGATGACGTATGTGAATTTACCAACACCGCACCGCACTAGGCCAGCGTGGTTGATATTGCCTAATAACCCTTTGTGGGTTAGACAAGTTCTACGGTGGACTTTTAAAGAAAGGCTGGTACAAGAACAAAATGTCATGTTTGGCAAACCAAAGTAAAGAGCATAACCCAGAAGATTAGCAATGTCAAGCAACAGTGAAAAAGATACATGGCATGTAGAACAATCGTCTATGGGGTCATAAAAGTAATGAGCACATCCAAAATAGTACTCTATTAAGACTACTCTGGACCACTACTTTCAAATAGTTTTATTTGAGATCTATAACTGAAGACTATGCCAAGCTGTAGACACCCTAATCCCAATTAGACAATGACAGTGGTGACGAGAGGTCTTTGCTCATAAATAATCTGACAATTATCCGTCAGTATATGAATGGGTGGCTGCAGGTGACATTTTCCAACTGAGCGCTACCGTGGCTCGGATGACACATTAAATTGTATGTTTCGGTTGTTTTACCATTTAGCCATGTCAGAGGCCTTCAGGCGGCCTAGAAACTCTGACACCAGGACTAGCCACCCGGCCTATACGAACTTACTTACTTTTATCTGACAATTATGTGTCAAAGAATCGTTTAGTGTAGATATAAACAAAAATCTGAAGCACTTCTTAAATCTTTTCTCAGTAAATCTATTACTTATCATAGATTTTTAAAATGTAATGCCTCTGCGAAAAGATAACCTATACAGGAAAGTGACTTTTAAAGTAAAGCTCATAGAATAAAGTAAGCTCAGAGCTTACCTAAAGTAGAATATCAGTGAAAAATGCGTTTGAGATGTAAATGCAGTTCCGGCGCTACCCACTTCCGTCACCTGCGAATTGTCGCTGCATTTGCATCTCAAGGGTCGCAGGTTCACTTCCCGTCGGGACTCGTTGGGTACTCTACTAGAGTCCCACTTTATCCTCATTGTAGACACTTTTCTCTTTGGGAGGGTTTTTAGCACATTTGAGATTACGTCTCTCATATTCTTTGACTGCATTTTTTCTTCATTTTAACCCCCAATGAAATAGAGGACTGTTATGTGCTATATCTGTGTATCTGTATGTCTGCGTGAATGTTTATTTGTGCGGCATGCACGTATAGAGTTCCGTATTATAAAAGGTAGAAAAAAAATTGTGGTGGGTACGATCGATTATCTTTATTTCTCTCAATAAATTAATGGTTATGTCTTGAAATTCCAAATGTTATCTATCTTGACCTGTTATTTGTTTTCAGGGATGAGTAGAGCAATTAGTTTGAAATGAATATTAAAAACCGGACAAGTGCAAGTCAGGCTCGCACACTGATGGTTCCGTACAAATACAGAAAATTACACAAAATTGGGAAGTACGTTGTTAAAATTTAAATACTCATCATCATCATCGACAAAAGTTTTTTTATTTTACTATTCTCGTCATTCATCAAAAATTGTTAAAATAATTAAAAACCAGTTTTAGCATATGCTAATGAAGGAAAAACGCACATTTGATATTGATTATATGTTTAATGAAATAGTAATATTACGCAGAGCTTTTTATAAAATTAAATATTCTCACTGTACGTAGGGTTCACTGACATGTACTAAAAAGGAAGGAGGGCGGAAGTGGCGCCACCTTGACAGCGGATGACAGTGCCAGTGTGACCAGGAGACAAATACTTAAGCTTGCGTTCACAATTTATTCAACACCCTCCTCTGAACGCAAACCCATTGCCTTCGCTAGAGCTTCATGCTTAGGCTGGTGTAGCCCCTTTGTGAGAGCATCAGCAACCATGTCTCGAGTGCTTATGTACTGGACTGCGACTTGTTTGAGTGCGATGCGCTTCCTCACGAAATGGTAGCGGACATCAATATGTTTGCTGCGTGCATGGTATACATCATTACCTGAAATCTTAAGTGCACTTTGATTATCGCAGAACATCATAATAGGAAAGCCTGAAAGGGATGGCCAAAAATCTTCTTCTAATTGCTTTAGCCAAATAGCCTCTTGAATAGCTGTGGCTAGAGACATAAACTCAGCCTCAGTGCTGGATAAGGCTATGGTGAGTTGCCTTTTTGAGCACCAGCTGATAGCAGCACCCTGAAAAACTTATACAAGTTATGTTTTCTTTCAACGGAGACAATTTAACACCGGTAGTGCATTTTGGGATTTTCATTAAATCAGTGAAATTCAGGTGACCCATACGTTGGTGCCGTATATAGGTTTTATTTTCTGTTGCAGCGGGCATAGCATGGGCTATTTCATTTGTGTCATTTAATCTGTACATACTATTTGATAAAATAGCGCTGGCAATTTTCAGGCCATTTTGATTTAATATTTTGCATCCATTATCATTAAATTCAACTTTACAGCCATTTTTTATCATTTTACTAACTGATAACAAGTTTGTTGATAAGTCTGGTACATAGAGAACGTCTCTCACTTGTATTTTGTTGATTTTGCCTTGAGTATCCGGTACCGAGATTGTTACATTACCAGAGCTCTTGACATGCAGCAATTTGTCGTTTGCAATCCTTATACTTCTAACAGGTGGAGCAGTTTCTTACTCTATCCATTCTCTGTGAGATGTCATGTGCATCGAAGCACCTGAATCGATGTACCAGCAGTTGCCATCGTTGTGCGCTGAAGCTGAAAAAGCAGCAATAAATCCATTATTTTTATTATCATTTTTATTCTTTTTATGCCAACAATTTTTGCTGAGGTGACCATGTTTATTACAATTGAAGCATCTAGGCCCCTTCGATTGCCCTTGTTCTTGATTCTTATGCCCGTTTTGATAACTACCTTTATTTTTTTGATTTTTCATGTTGGAATAGAAAGCATTTGTGTTATCTGTTTTTATTTCTTGGAGCAATTTACTTTTGATTGCGTCTGCAGATATACTAACACCCGAACTTTCCAATGCCATGATCATAGGCCTGTAATGATCCGGCAAACCGGCCAACATCAGAGTACCGAGCCATTCATCGTCTACTTTAAACCTAATATTTCTTAAGCGATGAGCAGATGACATGATTTTACTTACATATTCTTCGACGGAATTACTATTTTCAAGCGTGGTATTGATAAGGTTTCGTAACAGACCAACCTTACGGCACAGACCGGAATCTTCAAATGCACGTGCCAAACTGTCCCACATATCTTTTGCAGTTGTTGCTTCTCTTATATGCACGTAGATTGTCGGATCCACGAGCAGGATAAGTTTGGATCGCGTCTTGGTGTCTTTGCGTTCATCCACCATTTTTCCTGCAGGAATGTCTATACAATCCCAGAGATCGTCCAATTGTAGGTATGCTTTGACAGCAAAGCACCAGGTTTGATAGTTTTCCCGCCCAATCAGCTTTTCTATTGCTATATTTTGGTTTGCCATTGTGTTTGCTGAAAATAATAGCTGAAAAGAACACTCCCGCGCCGCGACCGCGTGGTATTATACCTTAAACTTTTTGCAAAACTGTAATGTTATTCACGAAAGGTACGGGACGGCCCATAACCTGAAGGAAAAACGCACATTTGATATTGATTATATGTTTAATGAAATAGTAATATTACGCAGAGCTTTTTATAAAATTAAATATTCTCACTGTACGTAGGGTTCACTGACATGTACTAAAAAGGAAGGAGGGCGGAAGTGGCGCCACCTTGACAGCGGATGACAGTGCCAGTGTGACCAGGAGACAAATACTTAAGCTTGCGTTCACAATTTATTCAACAGCTAATGAAGCTCTTTTATATGATACCTTACATGATACGATTTACGCACTTTGAATTTTAAACCCATATTTTGTGAATTTTGAAGCCTTATTTTTTGTGATTTAAATAAACATGTACAGTTTTCAGATTTATTCCTATATGTATACTCTGAGACAATGCTTCTCGCCAAATTTTATAGTTCTATGTCAACGGGAAGTACCTTGTAGGTTCTCATTTTTGTGAGTGTCGAAATAAGCGGTTTTTTACGACATAAACGGCCCTAACTTTTTTAAACGATAACCGAGATTTTTTTCTTTTACACAACTGCAAGAGAGCATAGATATACGATACAGTTCAAATTTCAACTCGATATCTTTACGCGTTCCCGAGATAAAGAGTCTTGACATACACACAGACGGACAGACGGACAACAAAGTGATCCTATAAGGGTTCCGTTTTTTCCTTTTAAGGTACGGAACCCTAAAAAGCTACTTAAATCTTGTCGTTTATATCATAAAATGCTTATTTTCATAGATACATTTATGGACGTACGGACTCATGCACTTAAACACTCTCATACTTCAGCTTCTTGTACCTCTGTCTGTATTAGCTATAAGTATATTTATTTTGTTAATATATTTTATAGGCACGCATAAATAGAACACTAAAACTGTAACATTAACTTTCATCAAAAGCACTAAGTACAGAGATCCAATAACTGAAAGTTTATTTTTAATAAAGCGATGGGAGCATCCCAAATAACTAAAATTAAATTTGAACAGGTCGTGTTGCATTTTTCAGCGAAATTTCCGCGCAGACGTTTCCGCGAGTCGAGTCGACTTCCCCTCCATTGTCACTTGGCTAGAATGGCAGCTGGCGACGTGTACTGTAGAGTGCCACACTCTGTAATAATGTGTAATACTTACGTACCTATAGGCTGAATCCAACTTCTTGGGAGCTGTGATAATCACTACATACAGACAGCGGGAAACGACTTTATAGTCGTTTCTCGCTGTCTGTCTGTCCCTATATAGGGTTATTTCTAATCAATTAGCATCCTCTTAGGGGCTTATTCTATACGTCAAAACTAACTACTTTTGTTGTGCGACTTTTGTCAAAACTCAAAAAAAATTTTTGTTGTTCCATAGAAAAATATCGTTCACCCGCGACAAAATGTGTGGAACAGCTGAATTTTTTTTTTGAGTTTTGAGAAAAGTTGCCAAAATAAAGTTGTTAGTTTTGACGTACAGAATAAGCCCCTAAAAGGATGCTAATTAATTAGAAATAACCTTTTATATGCTAAGATCTTATAAAACTACGCATCTGATTTTGTTGTCCTTTTTTTAATGTATTATGTGATTTATTTTAAGAGAAAGGTTTATATGTATAATCCACGCACCCGTGCGGGTCGCTAGTAAATAAAAATAAATAAAATTCTTAATTTGGCACAAAAACTTAGTTCTGAACAAAGTCAGAATGACCGTGTGTCGCGGGCAGCATCGCTCACCTCTGGTAAAAGAATTCAGACAACATAATTATGATTTTGAATACAGAAAATTATCAAATAAAAGGCAATAACATAATCAAAATTACAAAATCTAGACAACAATAGCCGTATCTAACGTTTGAGTTGTATGTAAGTGTGTGTGTGTGTGTGTGTGTATGATTGCATTCAAGTTATAATTGTAATTAAGTCCTTGCTATCTTGGCAAGATAGTGGATAACAGTCGTTCAACACATTTTATTTTACATTTATAGGAGGGAAGTGGATAAATGTTAGTTACAAGCGTGATGTTAGTCACAAGCTGCGCATACCCAAATCCTGACTAAAGCTTACTTGGCTGCGCGAGGATTGGATATGTTAGCTAACTTCACAGCCGCCATGAAGTTTGATTCGGCCTAAACTCAATTGATATTATTGCACGTTATATTCTCGATCTTACAAGTAATACTATGAATGTATCGATCAGCTCACTATTATCTGAATCTATGAACAAAAAAACAGGAAATAGCAGAGCTGGTGGCGGAGCCCAATATTATAGATGAGATAAAATCCCATAGGCTTCGCTGGCTTGGGCACTTGGAAAGAATGGGAGAAGATCGCGCCGTAAAAAGGGCTGGGCTTACTTGGGACGGCCTTCGGCCCTTCGGCAGTCCAAAGTACCTGTACTGGAAAGATGAAGTGGGATAAAATCTTCTCGAGCTCGGGATTGATGTCTGTCTGATGGAACTTGCCCAAGACAGAGAAGAGTGGCGACACGTAGTATATTTTATGGGAGGCCAAGTCACAACTTGAGTCGCTGCGCCAAAATAGTAAGTAAGTAGGAAAGTATGAAAAAAAATCTCCTCTTAGGCAACTGTGTAAAAATAATAAACTTTGAAAAGATCCTACTTAAGGAGACTGTACCGAGTATTAAAGTTCAGCTTAACACTAGTATAAAAGAAGTTTTCTAATGAGAAAAATTCATGTTCTCGAGTTCATGGCGAAAGTTAGCCAGGAACAGTTTAACTTTGCCAACTTTTTTACTGTCATGAATTATACTCATGATCTACAGGGTTATCTGCTTGGCCTGTACTCAACCGAAAGGGGTGATAATTGATTGAAACCGTCAATAATAATAATTTTTACTATCGGGTTATAGGTTATAATTTTTGATTGTGACCAGTGATTAGGTACAATGTGACAAAAAAACATTTTAAAGGTGTGTCTAATTGGTAAAAATGCCTAATTTATAAATTTGAAGGTTAATTATTAATAATTATTCAGGGTTGCTAGAGATAAACTACCTATTGAGCAAAACATATTTATTTATCCTAATAAATTAAAATTATTTTTTTTAAAAATCGGAGTGCTATTTTTTATTTTTAACTGTTGTAATAGATATAGAAAAATGACAACTTTCTCTAAATGTAACGAGTGTTGTGGTTAGAATTTTTGATTATCATTATACCAGCCTCCGTACATTTTGTGGACATGTCCTTTACTATGGAAATTATATTTTCAGGGCGAATAACAATAATTGTTGCCTGTTAATTGAATTACGTCTCATTATTTCACAATGTGTTACGGAAATTTTCTAATTTTCATGGTTTTGTAATTTCCCTGCTTTTATACTGCTTTATTAGAAAATATTCGCCCGAGGCATCGAGATCACCCCTTTCAGCCTTTTTAAAAGCACCCTTCGGGATATTGTTTATAGCGTTAATTTTTTTTATTTAAACCTTTTCCTCATCGGGAACATTAACAATGGTTTCGTTTAAAAAATGGTTTTGAAAAATCTGGAAATTTATGAATCGTTCATTTTACTTCGATAAATTTTCTGTGCTAGAGTAGGTATAGGTGCATGATAGAAAATAAAAAAAAAACCTGACAAGTTGAGTCAGGCTCGCACATCGAGGTATCCGTACAAATCCAGAAAATTTAAAAATATTGGGAGGTAAGTTGTTAAAATATCTATTCTATAACCATCGACAAAAAAGTTTTTTTTTTCAGTTTTCTCGTCATACATCGAAAATTAAACATTGTTAAATTCAAAACCTGTTTTAGCATGTGCTAATGAAGTTCTTTCATATGATACCTTACATGATACGATTTACTCACTTGAATTTTAAACCCATATTTTGTGAATTTTGTGGCCTTTTTTTGTGATTTAAATAAAAATTTACTGTTTTCAGATTTATTCCTATATGTGTACTCTGAGACAATGCTTCTCGTCAAATTTCATAGTTCTATGTCAACGGGAAGTACCCTGTAGGTTTTGATTTTTGTGAGTGTCGAAATATGCGGTTTTTTACAACATAAACGGCTCTAACTTTTTCACACGGTAACTGGTCTTTTACACAACTGCAAGAGATTGTAGATATACGTATACAGTTTAAATTTCAACTCGATATCTTTACGCTTTCCCGAGATAAAGAATCTTGATATACGGACAGACGGACAGACGGACAAAGTGATCTTATAAGGGTTCCGTTTTTTTCCGCTTGAGGTACGGAACCCTAAAAACAACGGGTTGCACTCCAGGAGTGCTGGCAGAAGTGAACATTTCAACATATAAAGTACTATCATCATTTATGTGGTAAAATACAATTTCACACACGCGCACTCGCGCAAGCGCCCTGCGCCGTCTTACGAATTTTCGATCAGGTCACGTGTCCTGACGCGAGTTTAACACTTTTTACCCATCCCAAAAAGTGTACAACGTCGCTAAAGAAGTTTTCACTTCAAAAATCGATGTTGTACCTAAATACTTACTGCACAGTACTCTTATTTACACAAAACTTAAGTAACATTTCATAAACTTAACTATATATTACAAAAAAAAACCACTTGAACTAAAAAAGTGAGTATGTATAGATGACGATGAAAACCCTAATCTAAAAGCCCACTACCAGCGGGCACAGTTCTCAAAATGCTGGCCCCATTGCCACGTTGGATAGCAATACTGATCCTTTGGGCAAAATAGAGGCCGGCATTTTAATCACGTGTTGCGTCGACCAGGCGTGATGAAAGATCTTTGTAAATATTTTTTGCTCCCGGTCCCCACGGTCCTAAACTTTCGACCCCAAGAGGTTCTAATATGTATCCACTGTCAATGTTCGCATATTTGTTCCTTTTGAGGTCTTCTGCATGTTTGCAGCGCCATCCCTATTCTGAGTTCTTAGAAGATGGGACGGAGCGAGAGTATCAACACATGTGGCGTCCCATACTAAAGGCCGTCCCATCTTCCAAGGAATCAGGGTCATCCCATCGGGTCTTTTACCATCGCTGCTTTTACTCTTATTTATTTCAGATTTTGTAAATTCTAGAGATTCACCGATATTCATTTTCGAAGGTACATTTTAGCTAGACATGTGTGGTTGTGTATTTATATTCATGGATTTATGGTACGGTAGTCCATGGATCCACCGTACCGTATTACCCTACTACGATAAGTGCCCTACATCAATTCTTTCGAAAATTATAAGAATAGATAAAATACACACTAAATTGAAAAGGTAAACTAGTTTTAGTGCTACGCACTCTTCAGATATTGGTCTAGTTGTAGAGAGCTAATTTAACCTAGTTGTTCACAGGGACTGACAAGTAGAGTAGTTAACAGAGTTGCCGAAGTCAGTTAATAGCTCTAGGAGGGACCGCAGAACCGGTGAAATTAGGTATTAACGGTTTAGTATGGAACGCGGTTGAGTATTTACACGGGAAAAAATGGTACCTTGTAATACCTACGTATAACTTGTGAATAGTAAGTTCGTATAGTAACCGGATGGCTAGCCCTCTTCTTAAGAGTTTTTAAGCCGCCTGAAGATTTGACATGGTTAATCGGTGAAAATAACCGGGACTCACAATTTAATGTAAAATTCGGGCTACGGCAGCGCTCAGTTGCTTATACCAACCAAATTCAAAATTATACCAACCGCAGACACCCATCCAATGACTGCAAACGTGCAAACCATTCCGTCATTACGGAACGGTTCGGTGACTTTGGTGACTTTGTGTTTTGTTAGAATTTAATTTATTATTTAATGTGTTTTCATCTGAAAAATAATAACATGTTTTACTCAATGTTTAGAATAAATATTTAGCTAAAACTTTGCTATGCCCTATGAAATAGGGTGACATGTACCTAAGTTAATTAGTCTTATATTAAGATTTAATTGTAACTTAATGTATGTGATCTTGCAAATAAAAAAATGTCAAAGTTATCCTGTACTGCATATTTTTATTTCTACTTGTTATTTTCAAAAACAAAGCTAAAACCTACTATATGTACACAACATAATAGTATTAATAGTGTCCCTAAGTAGTTTCCAAAATACGGGTTCCCGACACCCAGTTTGGCCACTTTCCATGAATAAATAATTTTTGAATTTGAATTAATTAGGTACACCTACAAACTACGATTTCCGTTACATCGCAGCTTTTGAAAATGATATAAATCACAGAACAGCAGAACTTAGACTAAAATACACCAAATTGAGCCGCCTCTCCGGGTCTTGGACCTCGACAAGCCTATGTGGAGGCTGGCCAGTAGGTCAGTTCACCGACTGACCGACAATGCGGTGTCGCGCTTGTCGCGATGCTGCGGCCGAGCGCATCGAGGCGGGGGCGGCGACAGGATGGACGGGCGGCGAGTGTGCCGCTGCCTGCCCTACCGGCCAGCGTTGTAAGGGGTGCCGCTAACGTGTAGGCGGAGGCGCCGGGGCTGCAGGGGAAGAGGAGTATCGGCATGGATTTAAACAAAATCCTTGAGTATCGGTATGTCGTCCACCGTTCTCCCTATCCTCTACAGCCGTGGTGGCAGGCGCAGGGCCACTTTAAATGACCTGTTGCATCGGGACCAGGGCTGTCGGACACGGGTGCTGTCCGTCGCCCAGTGCTGGTTGGTCCCAGGTGGTGGTTGACGATGTGTCTGGTGTTCGGCACATCATCATTCTGGCGGGAGCGCAAGCTCCATGGTGTAGCCCGAGTTGGGCCAGCGCTGTCGAGTGCCGCGGAGGAGTGCGGAAGCGTGCCCGTAGCCCCGACATCAGGCGCAGTGATGGAACACCTAGGGGTTTTGGTGGGTATACCGTCTAGTCGGCGGGACTCCCACACAACCACTCGCCTGCCCTCGAGGCGTGGTGGTATTCATAAAGGATATATCCCTGGTAAAAAAGGTAAGTAGTATTAGCTGGCTTGTGAGTAATTAATAAGTTCATAGGCCTCCTCTTATGTCAGAGTTTTTAAACCCTCTGAAGACATTCCAATATGGTTGAATGATTGACCAATGCTTACAATTTAAATTGTCACCCGAGCCAAGGTAGGACTTAATTGTAAATGCCGTGATTGCTAAAAACAAACCTATGTGCTGTACAAAGAAATCATCGACAAAGTATACCAACTCGTTTAAATCCATAACGCCTTCTAGTTTACAACTGCAAGCCATGTCCGTTGTTGCGGTTGTTGCTACATAAATTGTTCAGTAATTTTTTTAACTCCAACGCGTTAAAATGCTTATATTTCCCTTAACACCAAGGCTAGCCACCTAACTTATATAGGTACTGCTTTGACTTGGCATTTTATCTATAGGTACTGCCAGTTTATTTTATTTTTATTTTATAAATTTTATCAGCCTACACAGCTCAGTTAAAAAGTAAGTAAGTTCGTATAAGCCGGGTGGCTAGCCCTGGTGTCAGAGTTATAAAGCCGCCCGAAGGCCTCTGACATGGCTAATAAGTTCACAGTTAAAGATATATCTAAATACCTCTAAATGGCGATAGTGCCAAATATACAACACATAAGCCGTGGTGATCTAGAGGTAATGACAACCGCCTTACAATCGTGAGGTCGTGGGTTCAAATCCCGGTCCCGTACCAATGAGTTATTTGAGATTTATGTACGGAATTTCACACCACTGGCTTTTCGGTGAAGGAAAACATCGTGAGGCAACCTGCATAATATGTCCGGAGAAGAATTTCAATGGCGTATGTGAATCCATCAACCCGCACTGGGCCAGCGTGGTGGATATCGCCCAACACCCTTCGTGGGTAGGCCTATGTCCGTCCTACAGTGGACTATTATAAGGCTGATACAGTACAGTAACTGTACTGTACTGTACTTGTTGGTACTGACCAACAAATTCTTATACTCCATCCTATTTCTTCTCTGAATGTGTTCAGGTTACTTACTTACCACAAGATGTTTTCTTTCACCAAAAAGCCAATGGTGACGAATTTACTTATTTCTTTGCAAATATTGGGAGCAAAACCCCCACAAGTAGTGAGTAGGTACCTACCAATATTCAAACTTTTGCGTTCACACTGGCGTGAGTGCAAATTGAATATTGGGAAAGCAATCAGCATTGTCGACGTGTCGATTATGTCGAAACCTATTAATTGCATTCGCTGACTGTCATGTTGTTATTAAATCTTCGGATTGGAAGCTTAATCAAATTCGTCAGTAGTTATCGTTTAGCGAGATTTTTGTTCAAACAAATAGGTAGATACATGTTGCAGTTAAATGTTATACTTATAGCATGAGAAATGTAAAGCTCAGCGTAGGACGTCGTCAACGAGGTTGCGAATTCACGCTGGATGTAAGCCGCTTGCAACCGATGTTATCGGAGATCTATTAGAGCCATTAAGGGAGGCCAATGTCCAACAGTGGACGTTCTAACAGCAATCAAGTCTAATCTGCTGATAAAAATTACATTGACTCAATTACTACACAAAAGGAAAAACTGGTCATTTATTCTAATCTCCTATTACAATGAGGTGTAGTACCTATCTCTCAAACAAAAAACACAAACAGCATCAAAATCAATTTCAGTTTGGTATAAACAAAACATAGCATTGTCGTTGATAAGGATAAACATCCTTATCAACGACAAATGATGAATTACTTTACCACCGTAGCGCTTATAGCGTATTTTGACTAGCTGTACGTTAGCGATCATCGAAGTTAAGCAATCTCCGCACGTTCAGTCTTCGGATGGGTGTCCGGGGGTAGCATTTACAGCTGAGCGCTACCGTGGCTCGGATGACACGTCAAATTGTAGGTTCCGGTTGTTTTAACCGTTTACCAATGTCAGAGGTCTTCGAGCGGCTTAAAAACTGACCCCAGGGCTAGCATTTAAAGTAAAGATTTTTAGGTATAGAGTGATTCTTAAACGATAAGAAATCAAACAACAATAAAAGATAAAAGTGCCTTTTATTAATTACATTACAGAATTTATACAGACTCCGCCGAATACATACAAAACATTAACAATTTCCTGAAGAAATCAAATCACATAAATACCTAATCTATCGTAGACTATCTATAGCCCACCGAAGCCATATTTAATTGACTATAGTGACAACATAGGCAGTGAAAATGTGCGACAGAAAGTAACAGCTATTTAATAAGGCTGCTTTTTCTATCATTGTATAAGTTGCAGCAGAGAAATATGAAAACATGGGTATTTTATTCAAATGCATCAACTTCCAACGCTTTGAGTGAATACTCATTAATATTATCTATGATATCTTTAGCTAATTTAAAGTAAGTTCCAGTATGAGTCTAGCATAATTTGTATATCAGTAACATTGAAGATCATGATCGTGTAATGCAGTAATGCAGCTCCAAAAACTGCGGTTACAGGTTTAATATCAAATAGAAAAAAAATAACGCATTAAGTATTACTGTAGTATAACGTGGTATAAATGACATTTTCTGCAAATAAAAAAAATTAAGCAAGATAAATAGTTGACTCAAATTTTTAATTGATTTATTTATTTGCAGAAAATGTTACGTCATTTGCAGAAGCATTATATTATTTTCTACTTGATTAGTTTTAAGCCAAATTCACATTGGTTTAGCGTCTAAAGTACTTTAGCTTTAGTAGCATAGGAGGCGCTTACATATTGTGATAGTGATTGCTAATAGAAACACGTGTTCTCATTTTTTTTCTCCTGAAGCTTATCAAACGATAGAATAATCAGTACTAAAACGAGTATTTTATCAATATCAGTCCTTACTTAACATCTAAATGGGTCGCCTAGGAAATTATCGGGCTATTCTTTATTTGGTTTACTAGTTGTTATCTAATCAACAAATAAATAGGGTAACTTAGGGCTAAGGTCACTGGATCGCGCCTTTTGTCGACCACTTTTACGCCCGAGCCCACTGCAAGCGGTTTGCGAACTGCGTTTTGAAAATTTAGAATGCGCTTTCTGTTTTACCGACGCTACAACACACACACAGTCCCATGCACACACAAGCAAGCAATGGCAGTTCGAGATACTTAGAATTCGTAGATGTCCTAGACCTCCTTTAAATTTTGAATTCTGAAGTTTCTTTTGGAGGAAATTGAATGGTCTAATAAAAATTAAATTCAACTCTAGGGACTAATCAATGTACAAAATATTGAAACATCCAACTGGATTGAGACCTGTTAAATAGTAGTAACTTTTAGAGCATTGTATAATTCACGTACGAACCGATACAACCTTTTGGAGGCGATCGCATCTGGCGTAGCAGCGTAGCACAGTTACGTACTTCAAAAAACGCAGTTCATCAAAACGCAGACCAACCGGTTGCAGTGGGATCGGCGCCTAAAAGTTCAAATCAATTTATATGACGAACCCACCTACGGCCTCATTCTATCTTAATACCGATTCAATAAATCGCCTCGCTTAATGACTTCATTATTCGTTATCTTGGTATAATTTCGGCCAAAGAAATATAATCAGACGTCTTTGAAGCTAAGAAAATTAATGTACCAGAGATTAATTTTCGTATTCTCAATTATTTATACTGTGTGTATTTCTAGTTGAAGAAAACAGAAAATCCCATATCATAGACACCATCTTTTAGAACGGAAAACGTAGAAATCGTGAAAGAAAATGAACTCTTTCGTCCAAAAAATCATTGACAATATAAGTATTGCAATTACAGGGTTAGTTCCAAAGCGAAAGTTGGTCATAAGTTGGTGATCGATTACAATAATATTTCAGACTATTTATTTCATCTAGAAATACAACCTGTATATTGTTGAAGAACAAAATATTTATTCGAATTTTACACGAACATTTGGTATACAGAGTGATCGTTAAAAGTAACGTTGCTATGATATATACCATAGCCTATTTATAACTTATTTCCAACAGTCATCTTTAAAATACACAAATCACCGCCAAATTATCATACCTACTAGATGTTAGAGTGAAGCGTATGATTTCAATGTCAATAAAAATAAAAATATGTGCTCTATTTCACTACCATAGAGTTGCATTCTTCTTCCAATCCGTATATTACAGGTGACTGTTTAAAAGAAGTACATAAATACTCCTCTAACGTAATGTCGCTAACATTCAACTAAGACATTTTAAGAGCTTTCAGACAACGCTACTACGTTTATGTAATATAGCAAGAAAGAATACTTTAAAATCTGTCTTTTTATAAACTGGACAAATGCTTACGTAGGTACGTAGTTATAGGAAATTCATATGTTATGCTTATTTTATTTTTATTAATTTAGAATCCTACATTAATAAAGATAAAAAAGCAACACGTGAAAATAAGTGAGCAAGATAGAAAATGGGCGTATAAAATCCCCTTAACCATGTCGCAACCCCTTAACACACATCTAGGGCTCTTCAGCAGTTCAACCGCTACAAATGCCCTTATTAAGTCTTTAAAGGGAGAAAAGGGTGCTTTCGGATAATTGGTATGTTTGATTCTACTTCAACATACTTCCCTTTAGACGTAGATGGGTTTTTGCCATTGGTTTCGGACCTCTAAGCAGTTGCTTCCACTGCATACATCCAAATAAGTATAGAAATACTTGCTCGATGACTGCATATTATGGATAATCCATCCCTGACAATAAGGTATATAAATCTTCATGACGTAGATATCCTAAAATATCATTATACTGTCTATTATTATACTCAGCATTAAGTACAACTTTTACTAGGGGCTCATCTCCGAAATTGTGACAAAAATAGCTATTCCATACATTTTGTTGAGAGTCAATTAAATTTTTGTATACAACACATATTTTTTTAGCGATTTCGGCGTAGATGTCCCTATAGAGTTAGTCGAAATGATTGGTACAATCATAGACATTAATAAGTACTACCTAACTAATATTTTAGTATATCTCTAGATTTATACGCCGTATAGTCAGAACGTCAGATCCATTAGTACAGATTTGGCATAGTTTACCTCCCTTGCACGTTTGCCTGTGGCTCCGTACATTTTAGTTAGTTCTTCCTCGTTTCCATTTTCAATTTCAATTTACGTCTAAACTTGTACTCTAGCACAAAGGCTAGCTATCCTGTTTATACGAATTTACTTATTCGGATTATTTATCTATTAGGTAGTGCAGACAACTGCTCGCATAGGCCCCTGCCATCAGAAAAAAAACCCGTCTTCTACATTTACTCCTCGCATATTGAAAAATAATGTAGCGTAGTATGAAAGCGTTTAATTCCCAGCTAACGAACGTCTGAAGTCAGTGGCCGCCCCGGTGAGTCCCGTAGTAATTACGTCATTAATTTAGACCGCGTTGCCTGCCGTGTGCAAGTTGCCGTTCGCGTTGAGGGGGATCGTGTTGAATTCATCCTCCAGATCCTCGTTTTTCCTGTGGAAAGATACAAATGTTAAGATTATTTGGCAGGGAAATTTTAATTAAACCTCCCTGGTTGAATAGGCTATTTGACAACATTGAAAATATTGATTATTATAATACTATTGATTGTGGTTATCCACACAGATTTAGCCTTTAGTTTAAATAAAGTGAAATATGTCTTATATTTCACTTTATTTCAACTAAAATACGTCTAATTTTCGCAAATCGCACGAAATTAAATACGATATTTTTCGTCTCTAAGAAGGGCGGCATCTTTGCAGCTTTGGTGTCGTTACATGCTAGTAAAAAAGAATTTCTCAATTGACTGTTGTTTGTGTAATTTGTGTTTTGTGTTTTTGGAGTAATACCTATTATTGGATCTGTAAGTTACTTTTAAAGTATTTTTTGTCAATTTTTAGATGTGAAGTAGCGTATTTACTAGTATTAACTAACGGTATTTACTAGTGTGTGACGTCACAAACCAGCGCCATTACAGAAAGTTGTTTTGGCGGGATCTTGAATATCTATTCTTTGACACTTGATTTTCATTGTTAATACATTAGATCTCTCGGAAATATAAATGTGTTAAGAGTGCTTATTATGTACTAACGAATAATTTAAAACGATTTCCAAAAACTATTCAAATATTGCGCATCTATCACATGTCTTACAAAAATATAACATGATAGAAAACAAGAAGAGCTTCGGTTGGAGGGTATATCTGTGAGGTACTCTATTTTTCGATTTATACTTATTTAAATATTAGATTTATACCTAATATTTTTTTATATTAGCAAATTAAAGTGGCAATGGGCAGGACACATTGTTCGAAGAACGGATGGCCGATGGGGCCGGAAAGTTCTCGAAAGACCACGGACCAGCAAGCGCAGCGTAGGACGTCCACCGACTAGGTGGACTGACGATATAATAAAAATCGCAGAAACGCGCTGGATGCAGGCCGCTTAAAACCGGCCTTATTGGAAATCCATGGGGGAGGCCTATATCCAGCAGTGGACATCCTGCGGCTGATAGATAGATAGACTAAAGGAGAAATTTGGATAGAAACGTATAAACGATAGGGGTATAAAAACCCCTCTTCACATAGCTTGGCATTTGTATTTTCATGGTCTATTTTTTCCGACTTACAAAAAAGAGCAGGCACTATGTTCGTCTGTATGTCTGTGTATATTCATCTATATTTTCGCCAATTGTAAACTGAAGTAAAAAAAAAAAATTTAGCAGTGTTTTTATACTTCCAAACTAAAATGGGACCACCATTTAAGTTTTATCGAAATTAGCTGAGCCGTTTTCGATGAATCAGCAAAAATGTACAGGGATGTCACATCGATTTGTGCAAATTATTCGAATTCTGTACCCAATGGAAGTCGGTGCAGCAATTTTTTGCGAAAAATAATAACTTGTGATCTATTTTCACATATAAAAATTTGAAATTGGGTGTAGTACCTAATTATTACATTTATCTATGAGAAGCATTATGTTTAATATAATAATAGTGTGCGAAGTGCTGAAGCCGAAGATGGTAGACCTTTGACTTTATACTCTACACCAGTGTTTTTCAAAGTGTGGGTTTCGACCCCTTGGGGATCGCAACGTCTTTAAAGAGGTGTCGCGAACTTCGGTACAAGAAAAAATAACTTTTAAAATATATTTAATAAGAAAATATTAATCTAAGAGTAAGTCTGCGCAGCATCGAATTTCTATATACGAAAAACACACCTAAAAAATTCCGCGCTCACTACGCTCTCGTTTAGTACACTGCTTCTATTTGCTTAGTATTTCTTTTCTGTTTGCATCGGATAAATGATAAAAATATAGATAAAGTAGTGTAGTATTACAATATTTCAAACTGAACATATTTAACAAGTTTACTATACTCTATAAAATTTAACTTGATCTCTGCGACAGTAGAAGATTGACATTTTTAGAGTTGGGATAGTGGTGGAAAAAATCGATTTTCAAACAATGTTGTAATGAAATTGAATGAGTAGTTGAAGGTGAGAAATTGGATTTCATTTACTTACTATTATTTAAGATCAAGTATGTACACATGTAAATAATGTTATGATATTAATTATATACTCATAATAATGTAACTATAGTATTTATCGACGTTTTTCACTATTATCGATGCTAATGTAACATATAATTGGGTTTAATTTAATTACACATGTAAAAAATGTTATGATATTAAAATATACAATAAAATTAATGATAAATCAAGTTTTATTTAAAATATCGTCAGTGTAAACTATCGATATTTTAATTAAAACTCTATCTAAAACTCTGTGGTCACGATCATTAGTCGCCCATCACTAATCGGCATGTCCATAAAGTATGACATTGATAGGTACTGTCTGTACTATTAAGAAATTCAGGACTTCATAGGCGTGATTTTTCTGACAGCTGTCGCAGAGATCAAGTTAAATTTTATAGAGTATAATACAATACAGTAAGTAAAGAGGGTCGCGCCATGAAAAAGATTAAAAAAACCACTGCTCTACACCAAATTTTCTTTATTCTCTATGGGCGGGCACAATACTGAAATCAACAAAAACCGAGTAAGTAATAATATAAATATCGTCAGGCTTATAATATAAATAGCCCTACAAGAAGTCTTGTTCCATTTTGTAGAGATTATAACAGGAAAATAAATTGGTACAAATCAAGTGCCTCATATCAAATTAGATCGCGATAAAAAGGTCACGACTCTCCTAATGGGCCTTATCACAATTGAAGGATCAAAATATTACAAATTAAGGAAAAAGAGACATTTCGTATTTGTGAAGTATTTTTAGCAGATTGGTTGAACACTCACAACTCTCCGGGATGTCATTAATTGACCCATGACTTTTAGGTTTTTGCCCATTGTATCATGAACGTGCAATGAACGCGTGTCTGGCAAAAAAAAACTTTGTTTTGAAAAGTATGGTACTGTGTGTTTATTTAGTTAAGATTATTAAATTGATTTATCACATTATTTTATGATTTGACATTATTTAACTTATTACATGAAATTATTGTATTATGACAATCTTGACATCTTATAAATCAGTAGTATTCTTTATTTTAATTTGACATACTATTATAAAATTTTGCTTGTAGATATAATTGCTAATATTGTCTTTTTTTAACGTGCAACTATGCTATTTACATTTGTACGCCATGATGGGCAAGAACATGCGTTCTCTACTCTCCGAACATCTATATGCGACTTTGTCTGTATGTTGTTGTACACTACCATGTTTCTGACAAATAAAGTATGACAAATAAAATCTTGTGTTTTAATCTTCGAGCAAATATCTGTAGAGTGCAATCGTGCAAAAAAGTGTCCGAGCCAAAACCCTGCCCAAGCTACGTAGTGGGCAGGCTGTTTAGTTAGTCGTAAAACGATTGCAAGCCGATTACAATGCTGCGCGATGCCAAAGTGCTCGGTTACAACTGTTACAAGCACTAATTAGGTGACATAACGTATTCGAGAAAATGGGTCATTGTGAATTATTTAATGTAAATATCTAAGTCGGTATGTATGACGGCGCTCGGACATTTTTAGGGTTCCGTACCTCAAACGGAAAATACGGAACCCTTATAGGATCACTTTGTTGTCCGTCTGTGTATTTGTCAAGACTCTTTATCTCGGGAACGCGTAAAGATATCGAGTTGAAATTTAAACTGTGTACGTATATCTATGGTCTCTTGCAGTTGTGTAAAAGAAAAACTTCTCAGTTATCGTATAAAAAAGTTAGAGCCGTTTATGTCGTAAAAACCGCATATTTCAACACTCTCAAAAATCAAAACCTACAGGGTACTTCCCGTTGACATAGAACTATGAAATTTGGCGAGAAGCATTGTCTCAGAGTTCACATATAGGAATAAATCTGAAAATTGTACATTTTTATTTAAATCACAAAAAATAGGGCCTCAAAATTCACAAAATATGGGTTCTATACTCAAGGTGAGTAAATAGTATCATGTAAGGTATCATATAAAAGAACTTCATTAGCACATGCAAAGCACATGCTTTTTTTTACTACTTTCATTTAGGGACTGTGGCTCTGTAGATATTTGCTTGAAGGTTTTAATTAAATGCAACACAAGTATTACTCACACTTTAAAGTAGAAAGACGTTCTACTATAGTTTAAATCGCATTTGGTGATCTTTTTCAAGATTGGAATATTAGCACGCGGGCTTGTCTCGCATATGCGTCTTGCAGTGCGGAGGTAGGTTGCGGGCAGAGCAGAGTACCTATGTTGTTGCGCTAAAGATCTTCCTCGTCGGTATCCCGGTTTCCCTCGGAAATACTCCAGCACGCCGAACTCGCTACGTCTCCACCAGACCCGTGGGCAAACTCTTTGGTTCCTGGCAAACACGGCTTCCAAGTCGGTGGTAGATTGTACTGTGTCTAATAGACCGTTCTGTTACCAGCGCCGTCAGGATTACGTGCATTGTAGTTTTTTTTTTCGGAGTGTTTTGGCACTGGCAAAATTTTTGATGACTATAATATTGTTGTCGTACGTTCACGTACATTGTAGTTGACATATTATAGCGTATTGTGTTCTTCGCCGTGCCTAATACGTTCCTAGTACAGTCATAGTAGGGTATGTTATAGCGGGTAGACACCTTTGGACAACTTTCCCCATGGAACCAAACCCTGACGGTGCACAATCCGCTATGCCATACATTTTGTCAAGGTTAAATAAACTTTATGTATAGAACATTGACTATATTCTGTACTCTAGCTGAATGTAGAGAATTTTGAGTGTTAAACCAGTCACCTCAAACATATATATCTCTCTCTCTCACTCTGTCTCTTTTTGGTAGTATCGGTCCAAAGCTAGTATAAATGCACGTTAATTTTATTGGTATATATTAAAATAGAAAAAGACAAAGAATCCTTGAATGTTAGAGCGGAAACTGATAAGCTGAACACATTTAAATTAAAAGAGCTAATTATGCAATTAATTGATACAAATGTAATCAGAAACCAGTATTTCATAGACGTAATAGTACAATAATGTACTGGTACACATGTGTATTTAGTAACTACATTTTAAAGTTAACACATTATTTCAATATATAAAATAAGTTTCCAAATAAATAAATAAATAAGTAGTCTATTCAACTTGTGGCCCTTGTGGGTTGACGTCCTACGGTAAAAGTCATGGCTATCTGTACTGTACCAGCCTGTTTAATAGTCCACTGCAGGACGTAGGCCTACCCACGAAGGGTGATTGGGCCATGTCCACCACGCTGGCCCAGTGCGGGTTGGTGGATTCATATACGCCATCGAATTTCTTCTAAGGACGTACGCAGGTTGCCTCACGATGTTTTCCTTCACCGAAAAGCCAGTGGTGTGAAATTCCGTACATAAATTCCAAAGAACTCATTGGTACGGGACCGGGGATTCGAACCCACGACCTCACGATTGTAAGGCGGGTGTCACTACCTCTTGACCACCACGGCTATGACTATCATGACTATCTATCTACAAGCATTACATACTTCCAACCTCACACATTCTACCACTGAACTAAATAACAATCCCATAAAATTCTATACTTCCGCAGTTACAAATATCGAAACACAAAACACCGACTCCAAAGTAAGTAAGCCCTAAAAAGTAACGACTAACCTCTGAGCAATACAAAAATTCAACAACCAATTACTTAACTGTAATGAAATGCAAATTACCCTAACATTTATTGCCCTAAGTGAAATCCCCCCAAAAGAAGGGTGAGGAGAAAAGTTAAGGCTGCCTTTCCAAGACGAGCGAGGTAGTTAAGCCGCGCTAAGCTTAAGCTGAATTCTTAAAAAACGTTTTGGGTCTTTTGGATTCGTACCTACAGACTTCGCACATAAATCTGGGACCTCTGGCCTTGTTTTTAACGGTCTTATAATGGTATCAGAGCCAGGGGTTCAATTTTTGAAACAAAATGACTATTAAATTCGCATGCTTTGTTATCCTGTTCACACGAACGTAGATGATGAATGCTCGCTCCTACTTTTACTCGGTTTGTGACTATTTACGCATACGTCTTAGCGAGCTATCAGCTTAAAAATAGAGCCTCGTTAACAAATTAGTAACTTTGTGTAAAAAAAAACAAAACTTTTACAGCTTATAATGTGTTTATTTTACCGATCCTATACATACATCGAGCTAGATAGAGTTTGACAGCTTAATAGAAACCTCCAAAGTAGTGCCTGGGCCATGCAAAGCCTCCTAACTCTTAAACAATTGTTTTTGACCGATGAAAAGGAGGGCTCCCTCCACTTGGATCCACAGTTAGGCTCCACTTATGGATCCGCGAATACTTTTTTCCATTACTTACTTGATTTTGATCCACCGTGGATTCATGGATACTTTTTTTCCACTTAAATCTAAAAGTGGATTCATGGATACTTCTTTTTCCATCTAAATCCACAGGTGGATTCACGGATTTTTTTTCTGCTGCGATATCCACCAGGTGGATCCGTGGACAGTTTTATTCCTTTTCTTTGAAAAGCGCTTGAGCAAAAATCCTCAACCTGAGCACTTGAGAAAGTCTTGTCGCGGGTGTATCCCTGAATCCACGGTGGATTTAAGAGGAGAAAAAGGTATCCGGGGATCCACAAGTGGAACCTAGCTATGGATCCAAGTGGAGGGAGCCAAAAGGAGGGTACTCCAGTCGAAGTGTATTTAAGTATTGTTATGTAAGTGTGTTTTTTTGCTTTTTTATGTATTACCAGCATAACTTTGTACATAGTGGTTATAGTGGATTACGATATTTGTTTTTTATTGGATACGTCGAAGTTGCTCTCATTTAAATTTTATTGAAATCAGCTGAGCTATTTTTGATAAATCAACAATGACGTGAAAATTGATACATCGATCCGTGCGAACTATTCGCTAATCCTGTACACGGTTGAAGTCCGTCATGCCATTTTTTGCGAAAAATAATTATGTAATTACTTATCAGAACCGGTTAAATTAATTCGCGAAAAACGACCTGTTTGGCGTTTAAATTCTGAAATTATCTTTATCTTAATTTATTTATTTGCACAATGTAGTGTACATAACAATGTTAAGACTTGTACAAAACATAGACCCCGTTATGGCGCTGCAAGAGAACAATTCTCTTAATTACTTATTACTATTTATGCTAAGTACCGTACCGTACCGTACCAGCCTTTTTAATAGTCCACTGCAGGACGTAGGCCTACCCACGAAGGGTGATTGGGCCATATCCACCACGCTGGCCCAGTGTGGGTTGGTGGATTCACATACGCCATCGAATTTCTTCTACGGACGTATGCAGGTTGCCTCACCATGTTTTCCTTCACCGAAAAGCCAATGATGTGAAATTCCGTACATAAGTTCCAAAGAAACTCATTGGTACGGGATCGGGATTTGAACCCACGACCTCACGATTGCAGGTCGGGTGTTACTACCACTAGACCACCACGGCTTATGCTAAGTATAACAATGTATTTAGGTATTTAAATGAAATTATTTACAATTTAGTAATAGGGTTGCATTGTATACCTACCTAATTTAAGCGTTCTCAGGGTCATCGATATCGGCTCTGTTACAAAGTTATAGTAACTAAGCATGGAAAGAAGTTAAAATCAAAATTTCTCAGCTTAGCTTTGCTCTTTCCCCTCAAGCCTTAATGGAAAGGCACCTTAATGCTTGTATTATCTTAGATTTGGATAAACAAAAACGTTTCCTTCCAGATTGGATTAAAGATACTTTGAAAGCTAAAAATCTAGTTAACCCTTTCAGGAAGTTCTTCAATGGATTTGCGATTTAATTAATTAGAAGTTCGAAGAGTTGATAGGAATTAGTTCAGCTAAGAAAATATAATAATGGAATGGTTAAATGTCTTCAGGAAATTGAAGACATGATTTTTATTAGCTTATTGAGCTAGTAAAAAAGTTTACTGGAAACAAAAGATGCGAAATTTTATTTTCTACAATAATGGGGTGCATAGTTTCCGAGATATCAGCCAAAAACGTTTTTTCAAGATGGCGCTTGAAGCTCCACCTGGATCTGTTAGCATTTTGTGATTTTATGCTCAGTAAGTCATCCTAAACTTAACAAGAAAAAAAAATAGATCAGAAATTTAGTGCAAAGTTGATCTAAAAAGCGTATTTTTTTCCTGAGGTATATTAAACTTGATCAATGATGTAGGTCTACTCGAAAAAATAAAATGAAAGAAAGAAAGAAAGAAAGTTTATTTACTAGAAAACTTACAATGAAACACACAAGTTACAAAGATGTTCAATACAATAGTTATGAGATTTAGCAGAGTGAATTCATGGTAAGGCAAGTATACAGTGGTGCAGTGAACCCCAAACTAAACACGTGGCTTGTGTCTTGGGGCTCGAGTGCGATGTAACAGTAAGAATATATACCCAATGGGTTTTAAAATTTGGTAAAAGGAAATAGTAGCAACCTGGACCATCGCGATGATTAGATGATATCACTGACCGAATAAGCCACGTTGAGATTGGCAAAATTTTCTTCCAGCCGTCTGGATGTTAGTTCTCTTCTACAGGTTACATTTTTCAACAAATATTGAGAAACTTGGTACACTGGTTTTATATATTTTTGTTATATTTCGTTGTCGGCGATTTTTGATTGGGGATATGTTTCCTTCAAATGGGGTTAAATTTTTTATAGTACTCTAGTTATCGACCGATTTCGATAATGTTTGGCAAAACAGTTTAATATATAAAAATTAATAAGATCGAGATAAATATGCTTAAAAATATTCAGTTGAACAGATGTGAGGTATCCTGTTCGGAGTAGGTACTACTAGTTTAATATATCAAAAGTCAAAGAATGAGGCTAGCACAAGACCGGAAAAATGGCGAAAATGAGAGTAGGCTTATTAAGCCGTGGTGGCTTAAAGGTAGTGACACCCGCCTTACAATCGTGAGGTCGTGGGTTCAAATCCCGGTCGGTCGGTCACACCACTGGCTTTTCGGTGAAGGAAAACATCGTGAGGGAACCTGCATATGTCCGTAGAAGAAATTCGATGACGTATATGAACCGCACCTGGCCAGCGTCTTGGATATGGCCCAATCACCCTTCGTGGGTCTACGTCCTGCAGTGGACTATTAAAAAAGGATGATACAGTACAGTACAGTTATGAAAAACAGTGGATGGAAACATTAACCGCCTAACCACAAGAGATTTAAACACGCTTTAAACACTGTTAAGCCGTGCTATTTGTACTGTTAAACATTGTCTAAAGTGAGCTTAAAACTTTTGTGGTAAGACGGTACATATTTATCAATAAGTAAGTATATAAGTAAGTTTTGAAACAGACTAATTAGATAGAAGAGATTGGTAAATAATCAAGTACATTTACTTCAGCGATTGGTTATAATAATCGACATCTCATATATCGGTAACATAGCCCCATTCAAGATGGGGATAAACAATAGCCCTAAACAAACCCTTTTATGCTAAAGTTCGTGGATAGCTATACAAGTAGGGAGAAACTTCTCCTAAAATCTTTGCCAAAAAGGTTACTAACCACTGACCTAACTAAAACATCTGGAGAATGTCCTAACCAAACAGTTTAGGAAAACTAATATTGTCTACTTTGAAAGAAAATATAACACTATACGTAAATACTGCTAAGATAAATACCAACATTAAATCTAAGTACATATATGTGATTTAATTTTAACGTATGATTACTTATGAATGACATATAACTGAATAAACCGATACTTTTCTAAGAAACTAATTAGACATAATTTATATACGTAACAAAGTTACCACAGAAGTGAATTTACATTCTAGTAATGTTCCAAGGTTTACCTTAATAACTTTCAATAAGGGAAGATTTTTTGGATTCGATTGGATTAACTATCAGTTTTTCGACTTCAAGATTTCAAAACACACATCTTCGCTGTTATTTTCCCTGTAATATTGCCTTCATCACTTGCAGTAACATTTATGTTAAGTTTCTGTTTTCCACAAATTCTCTCTATAGAAAATTAAAACAAAATATTATTTATGAAAATTAACTACACAAAATCAAGCAACGGATAGTGATATATCTGTAAGTTCAATCATCACATAGCACTCAGAGCTAATTACCGATGGGACTGTAAAATTCTCGATGTTATTTAAATAAAAATTTACACTTCAGATTTATTCCTATATGTGTACTCTGAGACAATGCATCTCGCCAAATTTCATAGTTCTATGTCGACGGGAAGTACCCTGTACGTTTTGAATTTTGTTTGTGTCGAAAAATGCGTTTTAACTTTACGCTGTAACTTTTATACACGATAACTGAGAAGTTTTCCTTTTACACAACCACAAGAGACCATAGACATAAATTTCAACTCGATATCTTTACGCGTTCCAGAGATAAAGAGTCTTGACATATGGACAGACGGACAACAAATTGATCCTATAAGGGTTCCGTTTTTTTCCTTTTGAGGTAGGGAACCCTAAAGAAAAGTAGGACCACGCTGGATGCAAGCTGCCCTACAAACCGGACCTAAGAATATCGAATAAACAGAGTGAAACACTGTGAACGACTTACAGCTGATATGATGATGATGAACAAGTAGTTATCTATTCTAACCATCACATATTCTGTGGGCAGTGTAAGCAAATCAATGCTAATGGTTCCTTCCTGTGGTCCGTTATCATATCGCCACTGCAATATAGTCCCTATTCCTGAATGCGTATGGTGTCAAAGTGCCGGAAGGCACGGCTAAGTGGTCGACCGCTTTTGATGTAGAGTTCAAATGGACGCAAGCAAACATGGGCTAGGTCTAGATTGTACACAGACGAGTCTAGATCCATTCATTTCGTGATTCGACTCATACAGAGTATCAAGTTTTTTAATACTACAGAGTGAGACGAGACGCGAAAACCCCAGACGCGGTTTTAATTAAATTAATAAATTGTGGAGAATTCAGATGTTTTTCACAGATAACGATATTTTTTTTCGGCTGCTGTGTGGACTTGTGGATCGAGTACAGGAAGAAAACGAAGTGAGAATGAGATTAATTGTTTGCATTGGGCTTTTCTAGGAAAAATATGATAATGTATCTTTTCAGATATAAGAACTGATAAATGTAGGAAAGCAATCTTACAACGCCGTCACGCACGCAAAGTTTAGAAACGCTATTTAATAAGCTGAATTAAACTCTACACTTTAAACTCTACTTGTTATTGGTGAGAAAACTAAGCCTAATAGTACTTAAATAAAAAAAACATAGGTAAATTTTATTACAGGATGCATGATATGAATGATATAAATCAATTAAATCAAAAAGTCTAATTAATTCTTATGCCAAAACCATAGAACATCACAGCAAAACCATCACTCATTCAACCACATTACAAAATAGAGATAAACTTGACAAGAATACAAAGCAGTTAAAAAACAGTTCGTGTGTACTCACAGTTTTTTTTTACTTATATAGGGTTATTCAGAAGCAGTGTACTAAATCCGAAATTACTAATAAACCCGGTGATTTGGGCCAATAATATGAAATACTCTTACTACGGGGTCGATTCGGAATCCGAGAAAAAAACAACGTATTTATTTTGTCCACTCTGAATTACAATTTTGTGTATTTTTTCATTTTTTCTCAATTCTCAGGTTGGTCTCATAGTAAAACATGTTCATAGTGATAGTTCAATAGTAGACTCTTTCTGAATAATCTTGTATGCAAGATTATTATTATGATGAAAACGACAAAAACATAAACATGCCGCTGAAAGTTTTATTCTATAACTACGAGCTCAATTTTATAGCACACTTTTTTCATCAGTGGTTTCCATTAACCACTGATAAACCCACCAAGAATACAAAGCAGTAAATTTTATATTGTTGGTATGTACTCACCGTTTCCTGTACTTGTATATGATGAGGACGATGAACGCATTTCCTATGAACAGCGCCGCTATCAGCAGCGACGGGATCACGATGTCTGCAACAATAATGGTATTGTTAAACTTCCACACTTTTTTCTGCTTCCACGACGTATCAGATAGCTATACAGGTTGTTCCTGAACTCAACGTCAAGCCGGTACAGGGTGAGGTGGGGTCACACCAGTCCCGGGAAAAATATGAAAAACAATCCCAATCGGTTATTTGAAATTTTACAGTAAAAATAAAAAAAATGATGATTAAGGATCATGTTAGTTATAAAATCACCGAAAAAATGTATGTATGTAGTATCAGTCTCTTGCTGGAGACTGATACTACATACATATCACAAGCTTTGCTTAGTTTAGGATCAGAGACCGTATCTATGACGTCCCCTAATATTTATTTAATTATTAATAAACTAGCTGCCCATTCCAGCTTCGCCCCGGTACGGACAGATTTTAAAAGAATAATAAAGAAATGATTATAAATTGAGACATATATACATACAACTAATATATCTTTCATGTTGTATCAAACTGCACATAGTGTGCAAAATTTGGTTAAAATCGGTTAAGTAGTTTAGGAGTCCATCGCGGACAAAGAGCGTGACGCGTAATTTATATACTTATATTAAGAAGATAGAAAAATCAAAGCGAGTAAGGCCCATCTCTTATTAAGCCGCCATAACCAATAAGGTGATCCTCTATAAATAAAAGCGTCAGCCCCAAGTTAAAAACTCATAAGGCTTTCACGGTTAAAAAGTTATCGAAGCCCGTAAAAAGAAAAACCCTAACTTTGTAGAGCTCTTTGCCTCTAAATGTAATAGTAAACAGTAGACGCTACGTAAGTAAGTAGGTAAATAAAGTAATAAACTTATTATAATTCCAACAAACCCCACGAAGTTTTCTATCAAGCTTTCATCATAAACAATGAAATTCGAAAACTTTCCTTCGTAAAACCACTATTTTCATGTGCAAAGTCAATAATGAGTGAGTACCGTAAGAAAACCATTGTTTCAAGTTGCCAAGTATAATAACTCAGCTCTTGTTATTGTTATTCTAACAATACTGAAGTAAATCAGTAGCTTTATTACAACAGACGCTTTTGGAATACTTTAGGGACGAAATCGATTCGTTTTGCTGGTAAATGAGTAGGTAAATTGAGTAAGCGAACTCGATTTTAAGTCTCCTCGGAGTAAATAATATATTATAATACAAGCAAAGAGCAACGTATGCAGTGCAAGATTATTAATATAACTATACTTGGTTGCCTGGAAGAAATCGCTTGTAGCGATAAGGCCGCCAGTTAGAAACCTATAAATTGTACTGTTTTGTCCCTATAATTTGTTTTTTATGTAATGTGGTTGTCTAATAAAGTGTTATTGTTTGTTTTTTTGTTTGTATACCTAATTAATTGTAAAGCAATAATAAGCCGTAGTAGTTTAGTGGTAATGTCATGCGCCTTACAATCGTGACATCGTGGGTTCAAATCCCGGTCCTACCTACGTACGGAATCCTCCGGAATTTATGTACGGAACTTCACAACACTGGCTTTTCGGTGAAGGAAAACATGAAAAGGTCTCTTGCATATGTCCATTTTTAGATAGTGAAAGTGAATCCGCCACCCCGCACTGGGCCAGCGTGGTGGGTATGACCCAATCACCCTTCGTGGGTAGGCCTACGTTCTGCAGAAGACAATCAAAAAGGCTGTTACCGGTTTACAGGGTACAGGAATAGTAGTTTTCATGTGGCCAGTGGCTCCACGGTCCATACATATATGATAGTTCTGCTTTACTTCAACTAGCACCAAAGAAGATATTGCAAAAAGGGCTCTGACTAGGTACAGTAGCTCAAAAAATCCGATAAACTATGATAAATAAATGCGCAGAGTAAAACAACCGCATTAAATGCTTAATTTATGAGTACTTTCACATTTTCCAATTTGGTTTTTGTTCAGTCATTGAATTACTGCCATTTTGGTCACATGTAACCTTTTTGATATAACCTACATAGAAATAATAGCCTACATGTAAAAAATGCACTGAAGAATTTAGTTTTGTTAGCAAAACTTTTCAGACGTTAATTGTACATCAAATTGACACGTTTATAAGTACTTTGTACTTCGATTAAGACTTTATACGTTTCTTTTGTTTCATTTTAGCGTGTTTTTTTCGACTGTAACTATTTTGATAAAATACCAAAAAAGGTTCAATACTTAACAACTAGCAAATGCATAAACCATGCGACACCAAAATATATAAGAAGAATAGTATGGCCGCCTTATTTTCAAACAATGTCAATGTTATTTTCGATTCGAATACAAAAAAGTACTTTTAATGGACACTGTTATTGTAAAAAATAACGGGAAATTCATTTTCTTGAAGAAACGAAGCAAATTATGATATACTGTACCCTTTGGTGGCCCAATTTCTATATATTTTTGCAATATCTCCTTTCCAAAAAATCAATGGAGACAGAAAAAAATTACAGTAGTTTTCGTATAGTGGGAATACTCGAGCCTCCTCAAAAATAGTTTATTATGTTTCTATGGTTACAACAACCTCCAGCAGACTGGAAAATTGAATTTATTACTCGCGTCATGCTATTGGAAGCAAAATAAATTGCTATTTCATCCTAAGTACCTACACGTGCTGAGATACAAGCAATTCGAAAACTTTACTTACTCTTTTAGAAATTTATAGGTACGTGCATGATTGCATTCTACCAGATGTAAGGCTCCTAACCCATTGCGAGAGATCTACAATCTGTGTTTCAAAAATCCCTCCCCCACACTCTTTTCCTCTCTGTTATCAATTTGAAAATAAGTTGATTTTCAGAACGCGAAACGCAGACTGCAAACAGGCGCCAGAGAGTTCTGAATCTGAACCTTCAGCAGAGCTAGGGTCTAGGCTAGGTTTCTAGTCTTGAAAACTCCTGATAAATAATGCCTGACGCTAGGCTCAGGTAGAAAATCAAACACCCTTATTTACACTGTATACACCACACTCACTTATACTTAAACTCGCTTACAATAAAACACACTTTGTATTTGACAGCTGCAGTTTTGATGAATAAGAATTCCGTAACACAATTATGACGAAGCTAATGACCTTAACAAACATTACACGGCCTTTTCAGACTACGATATAAATTTAGATACTGTACAATTTAATGTATTTCTTTAAAAAAGTGCAAAAAAGTATCCTTATGGGTTGCCTGGAAGAGATCGCTTCCAGCGATACGGCCGCCTAGTGTTGCACTACCTTAAGAATTTAACTGATGTATTTATTGTAAGTATTTAATATGTACAGTGAAAAGTTATTTGTCTGTTTATATTCTAAACCAACATTTACACACACACAATTGTGTCTTTGGCTAGGTAAGTAAAGGGATAGTGATTTTGAAGACACTGATATTTCTTAGAGACTTCGGAGTCGGTTTCATACTGAAACTCGATCAAATATTGGGTATTCACAATTTTGAAAATCTCAGCTCTTTTCAAAACAGCTATCTATAAGAAGAAGCAAAATCTGCAAGTTGCCTTCAAGAAATGAGAATTCAAACCGCCTTATCGTTTTAACGATCAAACATACAAATATATATAATACCTACAATAGAAGAATTTATATTTTATATCAGACTTTCAGACCAACATATTACGTAGTATAATAATATGATAGCTTTAGATATATTTTTTACCGCTAATAAGTCCGCTCTTGACCATCAGCTCGCCTGATGATAATCGACGTTGTGGTGGAAGATGGAGCACGTAGACTTAAAATTTAAAACACTGCTGTGACAAATAACATAGAAAACGGTAGCGGAATCTGCAAGGTGCCTTCAAGAAATGAGAATTCAAACCGCCCCATCGTTTTAACGATCACCCGACGGCAGCACTCAGAAGCTGTTAAGCCATCCATCCAGAGACAATGCTCCCTATTAGGTATTCCCCCAGAATAGCGACTATTTATGCAAACCACAGCTCAAGTATAAGCGGACTCGAAATAATCGCGCGCCATTAAAACTTGGCCCAACTTAGCGTACTTGGCCGCTTTACAATTTGAGGAATTTGAGGATTTTCGCCTCGACTCCTCAAATAATGGCTGGTGTCCTGGCGAAAATGAAAATGTGGCTTAATATTTGAAAGGATAGTTGACTGGAGCAATTTACGCGAAATAGGGGTCCTTATTCTACAGGATTATGTCTTTCATTGGTGAGAACGATGTTTTAGTTTGAACATTCCGAGCGTTTTGTGCATTGTCCCTTGATTTTCCCTTCCAATCCTAACTAAGGCAACCTTTGAAATATTGTCTATATTTTCCTAGAGCACTGGTATCATTGTTTTAGTGACGTCTATGATACCCATGATAGCAGACAACAATGGGGCTACTTATTGTTTACTGATTAGACTACTAGAGTCTTAGAGGAAAAATATATCACGAATAGCGTCTATCTAAGAATACTTAAAGGACTGCAATCTACGACGGTTGACCTCTTAAAGACATGAAGCCAAAAATAGTAGAAAAACTTGCAACCAGCAGAAGTAAAAGGTCCAGAACAGAAAAGAGAAAGAATGGTGTAGTACTTTAACAGCCCAGTCCTGACGTGGTGATTTAAAATGAGATTGGCGTGTACTTACCAACCATCAAGCTGGGCTCGTCGTGCGGCGCCATCCTTGTGGTCGTGCTCTGGGTGTCGTTACCGACGGCTGCAGCCGCCTCTTCTGTGAAAGATACAGAAAATTATAATCACTTATTCACACTCACTCGTGTATAACTCTTAGGGCACCTTCAAATTGACCGCAACGTAAATTGCGCCTATAAAATACGGAACCCTCAAAAGATCACGCGACTGTAGCGCTGCACGTTGAGGCAATTCGAAAGCGGCCTTAGAGTGCGCCAGAATAGGCATGGACTGGGTATAAAAAAACATTGTTAAAATTAGCCAGTTAGTTAGAATATGAAAAAAATATTTAACACGTATATTTTCTTTTACCAATCAAACAAAAAATGATAAAGATAAAGCGTGTCAAATTTTGAGAGCGGTGGCTCTTGACGTCACTTCTACGTGAAAAGTACTAGACGTGACGTCACGTGGAGCTTTGACTATGTCTTCATCATTTTATGTCTAATTGACAAAAGAAAAATACGTGTCTAATATTTTTTGATAACCTTACTGACGGACTAATTATATTTTTTTAGTCATCTATCATATTTCCTGTGCCGATATTGGCATGGAACGTACTACACAAGGATAATGATAACTAACACCTTCAAATTCCAACTAATCAATCCAATCCTTATATCACTAAGACTTCAGGATGCCTTATAAAAATCTTCAAACAACTTGATTGCGCAACCAGCGAACACCAGCATATAGATAGAAGTATGATGGTAAAAAGACAAATTTTATTATATCTTTTCACAAACTGTCTTTTGTTTTGCGTCGTTGACTTTTGTCTTTCAAATTGAATTCTAATGAACGCAAAGAACGCAATAAAAAACGACACTATCTAGTACAAAATTCGTATCTATTTAAATGCAAAGGTACCTAGACTTAATATCAGCCATTTCAGCAAGTTTTTATCAAATTACGCTTTCGTTGCTAAACTAGTACTAGGAACAACTGTAATACCTATTAAAATGGCTTATTTACACGAATCTACAGAAGTGACAGTGCTAAATGCTAACTTTGTATAGAAATGAGTTTCAGAGGAACAAACACTAGAGCAGAGCGTCTAGTTTCTAAAAGACGGTGTTATCGCCAGGGCCAGATTTAGAAGTGTGGACTGTGGAGGCCTCGGGGCAACAAAGGAATGGAGGCCCCTTGGTGACAAATAGAGGGATAAGTACTACTACAAGATGTAAACTGTTGTAATGTAATGTACCAGTATGTAACCAGACGTGTGTCAACCAGATGTAACCAGACGTGTGTCAACTTCAAATATACACTTATAGGGACGATTTGGGATTTTGATATTTTACTGATTGCCTAATTAGTGAACTAGATATGTATACGTTCAGGTTTTCCGCCATTTTCTACAAAGTACAGTAGGTAAAAGTAAAGCAGCGAAAAAAAAACACAAGCTTTTGTGGGCCCTTCTATTTTGGAGGCCCCGGGGTAGTTCCTTCGGTTGTCCTACCCTAAATTCGGTCCTGGTTATCGCTAAGAATAATTTAGATATACATAGTAAGTTCGTTTAGGACACAATCTAGTTTTGTTTGATGCGCAAAATTACATCTGTATTATTGTATACACGCTTAGTGTACCATATTTGGCACGTTCCATAATGGGATAAAGAAACACCTGACACTTATTACTATAGGTTTGGAATACGTGTGTAAACAGTTACAATGACAACAGATTGTTAATAGATTTACTTTTTACAGACTTCCGAAAAGGATAGGAGGTACTATGTTCGCCAGTGTGTATTTTGTTCATCGATATTTCCGCCAAAAGTGAAACGATTTAAAAAAAAATGTCTAAAGAGGTAATTATGTTTCGAGGTGGTCTCATTTAAATTTTATCGAAATCGGCAGAGCCCGTTTTCATAAATCAACGATAATGTACTCGTACATGTATGTCACAACGATGCAGTCGTGCAAACTATTCGAATTCTGTACACGGTGGAAGTTGGGGTTGCGACTTTTTTCGAAAATAATTATTCACAAAGTAATTTTTTTATTTCAAATCTTAACGTCAAAGATACCTAAAAAGATTACTTTTTGACCGACGAGCCAACCGGAGGAGGTACTCAATTCGACGCGTATATATATATATATATATATATATATATATATATATATATATATATATATCTATATATTTATCTATTTATATATATATATATATAAATAGATATATATATATATATATATATATATATATATATATCTATTTCTTATGTATAACCACGCATAACTTTTTTCATAGTAGTCAGATTTTAATCATTCTTTTTTTTATTGGAAAGAGTATACTTCAAAATTGGTCCCATTGAAATTTTATCGAAATCGGCTGAGCCGTTTTTGATAAATCAACAATAATGTGAAAAATGCTACGTCGATCTGTGAACCGAATTCTGTACACGGGTAAAGTCGGTCATGCCATTTTTTGCAAATAATAATGTATTGACATTGTAGAATGTTAGCATAAACTAAAGTTACACAATAATAACTGTACACCAGCATTAATAATATCAAGTTTTTGTATAAGTGTATTTTTATGCCATATTTGGGACATACCGAAGTGGGACACAGACACACCTGACACCTTTCGCAATGGGATCCGAGTACGTGAGTAAACAGTCACGATGAAAACGGATTCGAAATAGATTGAATTTCTTATTGTAATCGTTTATTAAACATTGTTGAGGTGCTATTGCTTACTATTTGTTAATCTGTGCTATTGCGCAATTGCAGTGTTGGATAAAGTTTTATTTATTATTTCAAATAGATTTGCGTTTGACTACATAGAATGCGGTCTAGGGCACGTAAGGGCAGCAAGCTTACCTAGAAGATATCTGTTTACTAGAGATTAATTTGAAGACACCTATGTTGTACTTGGTACAAAGCCGTGGTGATCTAGTGGTAGTGACACCCGCCTTACAATCGTGAGGTCGTGGGTTCAAATCCCGGTCCCGTATCAATGAGTTCTCTGGAATGTATGTACGGAATTTAACACCGCTGGCTTTTCGGTGAAGGAAAACATCGTGAGGCAACCTGCATATGTCAGTAGAGGAAATTCGATGGCGTATGTGAATCTACCAACCCGCACTGGCCAGCGTGGTGGATATGGCCCAAACACCCTTATTGGGTAGGCCTACGTCCTGCAGTGGACTATTAAAAAGGCTGATACAGTACAGTACAGTATGTTGTACTTTAGCGGAAAGACAGACTCAGGCAAAGCATTCCGTTTGTACTACTTTTAGTCATAGCGTATCTACCAGATTCATTGGCATTTTTTCTACCAGACTGCAACTGAGACAGCGTGATAAAGCTCGTGAAATAATTTTACTTGAAGAAAATAGTCATACGCCACTAAAAAAATATTTTACGATATCATACATTGCAGAAATTGGGGTTGTATGATTGCAAATGAACATGTGACGTAGAACTGTGGGTAAAAAATGTTTAGGTAGGTAATTATTGGCTTTAGTAGGTAAATAACGCGTAGTTAGGATTTTAAGATATATTTAAGAATTTCGTGGTAAAAATGGTCCCGGTCGAAATGATATTAACTAAATATTTTTTTCAATATTTATTGTAGTAACGTTTTCTGCGAATTATCATTTCTGCACGGGAAGCATGGCAAAGAGACTAATAGTCCTTCCACCATTATATCCCCTGGAAGAGGAAATAAAGTATGGATTGAAAATGACAACTGACATATTTGGAAGTGGAAAAATGGTTTTCTCCCTTTGCCGTGCTACCCGTGCTGGTGCTATATTTTATATTACTCACGGGACAGTAGAGTTCAAAATATTCACCATGTAAGCCAATCTCGAGCGCTGGGAGTGAAAACCCTCTGAAGACCAAAACGCAAAAAATCAAATATCTCGTTTAACCTTATTCCCAGAGCAAATCAACGTTTCGCCTTTGGCGGAATAAATAGAAAAAACATCATGCATCGTGGATTACTCTGAAATAACTGCTTATTGAGAAAATACGAGTTTTTGATGCTACGCGTCTACCGAATCTAAAAATATTAAACGGTATTTTTTGATTGAATTGGCCATTTTAATATTATTTTTTTAACTCTGAGAAAACGCTGAGAATATGTTGACTGAATTGACCAGTTTAAAATAAGATTTTTTTAAACCGACGAAACGGAGGAGGTTATCAATTTGACGCGTACATTTTTTTAATGTATGAATACGCATCACTTTTCTTAGATTATTACGGTTTTGATAATTATTGTTCTATTAAAAAGGGCATACCTCGAAATTGGGGTCTTATAAATTTTATTGAAATTGGTTTTAGAAAATCAACAATATAATTATTTTTCACAAAAATGGCAAAACCTACTTCCGTCGCGTACAAACTTCGAATAGTTTAATCGTATCCATGAAAAAAAAATAACCTTATTGTTGATTTATCAGAAATGGCTTAAAAGATTTTGATAAAATTTAAATTGAATTGCCTCGGGATAATACCCACCCTTTTGAAGTATAATATGTTTTGATTCGGTTCACATTTGCCGAACATATCGATGAACAAACGCAAAAAATACATATAGACGAACATAGAACCTCGTCCTATTTGGAAGTCGGTTAAAAACGGCATACATCGATTCGAGCACTTTGCTCGAATTGATTTTTTTACGTAGATTGTACGGGGTTGAAGTAATAGCCGTGGTGGTATAGTGCTAGTGACACCCGCCTTACAATCGTAAGGTCGTGGGTTCAAATACCGGTCCCGTACCAATGAGCTCTTCGGAATTTATGTACGGAATTTAACACCATTAACTTTTCGGTGAAGGAAAACATCGTGAGGAAACCTGCATACGTCCATCGAAGAAATCCGATGGCGTATGTGAATCCACCAACCCGCACTGGGCCAGCGTGGTGGATATGGCCCAACCACCCTTCATGGGTAGGCCTACGTCCTGCAGTGGACTATTAAAAGGCTGTTACAGTACATAAGTAGATTCTGCTATTTTCGCGAAAAATAATTAGGTAGGTATTATATTCACTTCGTTTTTCAGTTATATGACGTCTACTGTTGGACATAAGCCTTCTCTGCAGATAGACCGTTTGAAAGCGGCTTGCATCCAGCGCGAGCATAATGATATGTTTTTACATGATTACCCATAAAAGGAGAGTTATGTTATTGTTATTATCTAACTGATGACTTTATAAAGATTATCTGTAGACCAGAGGTCGCAAAGTCGTATAAGACGTGACTTTTAACAAACGTTGGGTTGAGATTAAAAATAAAATATGTGCGATCGTAATGCAATGTCTTTTAAATAAGACAAAAACATCCTACTAATATTATAAACGCGAAAGTTTGTGAGGATGGATGGATAGATGCTTGTTACTCTTTCACGCAAAAACTACTGAACGGATTGAGATGAAACTTTGCAATAATATAGCTTATATATCAGAATAACACATAAGCTATAAATTATAATGATATTGTGTCAAAAATCAAAATATCATGCGGGCGAAGCCGCGGGTAAAAATTAGTTTGAAAATAAAATAATGAAATGGATGAATTTATATTTAACTAGTTTTTACCCGCGGCTTCGCCCGCATGATATTTTGATTTTTGACACAATATCATTATAATTTATAGCTTATGTGTTATTCTGATATATAAGCTATATTATTGCAAAGTTTCATCTCAATCCGTTCAGTAGTTTTTGCGCGAGCATAATGATATGTTTTTACATGATTACCCATAAAAGGAGAGTTATGTTATTGTTATTATCTAACTGATGACTTTATAAAGATTATCTGTAGACCAGAGGTCGCAAAGTCGTATAAGACGTGACTTTTAACAAACGTTGGGTTGAGATTAAAAATAAAATATGTGCAATCATAATGCAATGTCTTTTAAATAAGACAAAAACATCCTACTAATATTATAAACGCGAAAGTTTGTGAGGATGGATGGATAGATGCTTGTTACTCTTTCACGCAAAAACTACTGAACGGATTGAGATGAAACTTTGCAATAATATAGCTTATATATCAGAATAACACATAAGCTATAAATTATAATGATATTGTGTCAAAAATCAAAATATCATGCGGGCGAAGCCGCGGGTAAAAATTAGTTTGAAAATAAAATAATGAAATGGATGAATTTATATTTAACTAGTTTTTACCCGCGGCTTCGCCCGCTTACGCAATATATCATTATAATTTATAGTCTATGTGTTATTCTGATATATAAGCTATATTATTGAAAGTTTCATATCAATCCGTTCAGTAGTTTTTGCGTGAAAGAGTAACAAACATCCATCCATCCATCCTCACAAACTTTCACGTTTATAATATTAAGTAGGTAATCCTACGAATCAATATTCGCAACTTTACTAACGTGGGCATATTATGTCTTATAGCGCATGTCGCTTTTTACTCCGCCGACTTCATTTCCATATTTTCTAGAGCAGGCGTATGTTCAACAGTGACGGTACTCTCACACTAATAACATTTTAAATGAAAACAACCTGAGTGACCGACATAATTTCGTACTGTAGACACTGTATCAACGTATGAAGGTCATAAAGTCGGAATTATAGTTTTACAGTACCCCAGTGCTAAGCATAATAATATCAAAGGCTGTAACTTAGATCGTGAAACGGAGAGTTAACTTAGCCGTAACACAAATCAACAAGAGTACAGAAGATAAGTTTCATACGCTGAGATAGCAACACGCACAGATATCGCCCACGGACGTGCAATCTCGGAACACGCTAAACTCTAGCGGCTAGAACATCAATACCACCCGATGAATATTACTTGCAGAACATGTAGAAATAAAGCAATTAATAAAACCTTAATTGTTCAGTAAGTGAGTACCTAATTAAAATGTAAGAACGGGTGTGTACCACTGAATACGATAGTTTTTGCATACCTATATTATAGTTGACAGTGTTTGATTATTATCAAAATATGAGGTAAAAACCATATAAAAATACTAATCTTATAGCAAAGATAGATCATATAATTTATTTATTTGGTACACAAAATAGAATACAGTCAATAATATGCTTAAATATTGTAATGATAAGAACTATGAGCTAAACCATATTCCAAAACATGTGAACAAATCATGATTACTGTAACAGTACTTAAGTATTTGACAAAATACAATTGATTTTAAGTACGAGTAGGTTAATACATCAACAAAGTAATTTAATTATAACTACATTCACGGTGAACCGTGAAAGCAATGCTCCTCACGTCTCTTTTAAATTTGGGTAAATTTGAATTGAAAATGTTTATTGCGTTATGGTGGATATTAAGAACTTCGTTGAACTGGCGACACATTCTAATGACTGGATTGTAAAAATAAGTATTGTTCTTATAGACGCGCAGGTAAAAGATTTTAGGTTTAATGTAATAGCTGCTTCGGACTTTAGGAGTAACATTGAAATCGATACTTCCCAAAAGGAAAGGAGAATCTATTTGCGAGGGTATTATTTTAAAGAGGCAAACAAAATCAAAGTCAGTGCGGCGAGTTTCAAGAGTTTGTATATTAAATTTTTTCAACTTATCGCAGTACGACTTAAATTTACGATTTAAACCCTGTCTATTACATAAAATGCGTAAACATTTTCGCTGTACACGTTCAATACGATAAATCAGCAACATAGATGATATCAGACAAATTGGTCTATTTGTTTTGGAGCTAAAAATCCAGGAAGTAACACAAAGATAGGTACCCAGGCATAAATGCGCAGATCCACAAACACACACACATCAGCGTCACGTCGTTAAGTGTCAAACTTGAGCACGTCCACGAGCTTCATATATACGTGAGTATGAGTTTAACTTCTGTAAACTCGAAGTTTGGTGTCCGTGAGTCGAAACAACGCTAGGGCTGACTAATGTGACGTATGGGCCCCTGGAGACGCTAGGGTTGGCCCGTCTTACAACTTCGGTCAACTAATAGATTGCTAGACAGTTTATGGCCTAACTTTTGTTGGTCACGGAACTTAAGGGGTATAGCCCTGAAAATCCCTCTCCCAGGCGCTTCCTGACATATACTTACTGAAGGGTGTACATTAAATAAAAATAAATTATATAAATGTGTGTATTTTATACAGTGTATGTTATGTGAATAACGCTTAAAATGGTAAATTAATATTAGGACTAGCATTTGGATTTAATGTGCCACAAAATAGGTACCAAGGCAAAGACCACTAACACAGAATAGCTATGTAGGTACCTATATTAAAATTAATCACCAATCAATATATACTACCCTAGTCAAGAATACCGAATAGATTTTTATTTATTAGAATATAATGTAATATCCACAATTCCATAACCAAATGTTAAGTACTACACAAAAATAACTTCTGTTCGGATTCACGGTAAGAAATACGATCGTATCTATGACCCATATAGCGTCGTAACAAGAAACTAGCGAAACTAGAGTTTTTGTTATGATTGATCTTCAATTCGGACGTCCATTACTCTACCATACAATTTATTAATATGTAGTAACATTATATCTACTCATCACTGATGAAATCAGAGTCGTTTGTTTCTTTCGTTTATGATCATAGGAAGTAAGACAGGTTGAAAGAAGCGTCGGTCCACAATTTCGATGGATTTCTTACACTGCGTTTGCCTAGTCTCTGTTCGAGGACTTTTGGGCCCTCTTGTTTATAGCTCCGTTATATATCGGCTATCGTTATCTCTACAATTCATTAATTCATTCGTAACATGGCATAGCCGGGGAAATTTCACTTTACATGTGACTGTATTTGCTGCTAAGCAAGGTACGTTTCTCATTCCCTTCGGGCTCAGAGCAAATAAAAAAATCAAGAGAGAATGTTGTGAACAAACAATTGAGGCCGTGCAAAACTACGCCTCGCCGTGTAAAGAAAATCACACACACATCAACGTACAAGGAAACTAAGCCTTGGTTAGTCGAATTATGGCGGCGCAGCAGTGACGCACTCACACATGTATAAAAAACCGGCTTCCCTTGACTGTTCAACGACGTTCCCTCTTGATTTCTTTATTTGCTCTTATTTCTTTATAATACAACCCGAAGGGGGTTGTATTATACAAGTATTTTTTCAATAGTCAAATGTTGGCAGATGTCAAATATCGTCTTTCAGAAAATGAAGTCTTATGCCAGTTTCTTTTCAAACAAAATGAAAAAAAAATATTTTTTTCATAAAATAATAGGTATTAGCTGATATAACCTAAGTCCTTACATAGTCGATGTACCACCTGCTCGTACTAAGCGATTCGCTTCTTCGTTCATAATGCGGACCGCCAGGGATTGGAATGCCCTGCCTCGGTCATTGTTTCCTTCCTGACAATTACAATTTGGATATCTACAAGTCAAGAGTGAATAGGTATATTATAGGTCTACATATTCCATCTTCGGCTACAACTTCGCTTTCCATCAGGCAAGTTTGTGGCCAAATGTAGCCCTATCTACATAAAAAAATCTAAGACTAAGAACATCTAGGTAGGGATTATATTTACTATGATGGTGGGAATATAAAAAAACCTATCTTGGATATTTCTTGAATCTACGCCTAAAGAACAATTTTCGTCATGTACTAATTCAATAAAACAGATCAAGGTACCGTATTATCATCCATAACCTCGATCAAAATACTATCACTACTTTCTTATATTCTCTACTAAAAAACAAGTAGTAAGGCGTAATAAAAATATATGCCTCCATAAATTAGCTTTACGCGAGGTCGTAAAAAAGGAGCTAGTATCATCCCTAATGCTCTGACATCTTTAGACGGAAGTAACGCGAATTGACAGCATGCCAACCCTATAATTTATTTCGTACTTGATGGGGTAAGGATGTCCCGTTTTTCTCTCAAGGACTTTATCGAGATTGAAAGGTTGTCATTGACATCATAAACGACTTTTACTATATGACTAACCTAGAACTCGAAAAGGAAAAAAAATAGTTGTTTCATAACATTTATTGATTTCGACTTGCAATTCTGCATGGGATGGCTGATTTATTGTCTGGAATTCCCGTTTGACCCGTTTTGTTCGTGATCTGAACCATTTTTATTTGTTTGAAAAATATTTTCTACAAAATGTTTAACATTTAATTTTAAAATGAATAGTTGTTTTACGAGAACTATGAAAGAAAATAGTGGGTGAGATCATTGCCCAGCAGAGGGACAGCATAGGTTAAGAGAAAAAAAACCGGACAAGTGCGAGTCAGGCTCGCACATCGAGGGTTCCGTACAAACACGTTGTTAAAATAATTAAAAAGCTGTTTTAGCATGTGCTAATGAAGTTCTTTTAAATGATACCTTACATGATACGATTTACTCACTTTGAATTTTGAACCCATATTGTGTGAATTTTGAGGTCCTATTTTTTGTAACTTAAATAAAAATGTCCAGTTTTTAGATTTATTCCTATATGTGTACTCTGAGACAATGCTTCTTGCCAAATTTCATAGTTCTACGTCAACGGGAAGTATCCTATAGGTTTTGATTTTTGTGAGTGCGAAATATTCTGTTTTTTACGACATAAACGGCTCTAACTTTTTTAAACTATAACTGAAAAGTTTTTCTTTTACATAACTGCAATAACTCATAGATATACGTATACAGTTTAAATTTCAACTCGATATCTTTATGCGTTTCCGAGATAAAGAGTCTTGACATACACACAGACGGACAGACGGACAACAAAGTGATCCTATAAGGGTTCCGTTTTTTCCGTTTGAGGTACGGAACCCTAAAAATAGCTTAATTTGCGCGAAATTGTAAACAACGTGTTTATTTCAAGCCCAATCTTTTGACTGGGGTTTTTAGATGGAATGCGAATTGACAAAGTGTCAACCCTATAATTTGTTTCAAACTTGATGGGATAGGGATGGCCCGTTTCAAGGACTCTTCCCTGATTGACAGATACTTATGAACATGTTTGGCAAGTCATTTTAATTCTGAGTGAATATAAATTTGTTATATGTCAAGTTTTTAATGAGTTTTTATTACAATATCTAAATATCTAAGAGGATATTAAGGATGGAAGTAATGTGAATTGACAACATGACATCACTATAATTTAATGCAAATTGGAATGGAACAGGGAAAGTAAAACGTATCGTGAAAATATTTAACGCGATAGACTAAAAAATGAAGGGTCTAATCAAGACGAACTTTTCAGTGATTTGTTAGTTTATCTTAATATATATAAATCTCGTGCCACAATGTTTGTCCTCAATGGACTCCTAAACCACTAAACCGATTATAATAAAATTCGCACACCATGTGCAGTTCGATCCAACTTGAGAGATAGGATAGTTTAAATCTCAAATTATAGTCGCAATTTTAATTTATTTAGCCACAGCAACGCGTGGCCGGGTCAGCTAGTAATGTATATAACGTAAGAAATCGACTCTACGCGATATTAAAAAATCTAAAATACTACAAATCAAATTTAATGGCGTCCGGGAGCACAAATAGCGATGTTGCGCAATAACAACTTCAGAGACAACATTGAGTTTGAATCGACCTATATCATCTTTAGAACAATATATTTCAATGAATGTGTAGATAAATTGATAGCGTGCCAGCCCTATAATTTGTGCTGACCTTAATGAAATAGGGCTGGCCAATGTCAAAGACTTGTCAAGATTGAAGAGTTACAATCCGATTAGTTAATGCAATTTTAATTATAAGATTAATTTAAAATCCAGACATTAATTAATCTCTGGACGACAGGCCGTAGTGCTATGCCACTTTCGATTTAAAGTCTGAGTGCCTCTACAGCCACCGCCACAAAACCTAGCGTTAAAGCTGTTTTTAGAACTCCTTTGAGGATATTAGATTATTTCACAGCACAATAGCGGCTGTGCAGGACCTCGCTGTTTGCTTTGTACTATAGTTGGGCAGAGTATATGTAGGTACCTATAGAATTCGAATAGTTGGTACGAATCCATATACTTAGTATTTTTTACATTATTGTTGATTTTTAAAAACGGCTCAGCCGTTTTCAGATTAACTAAAATGGGACCACTTTTGAATTATGATCTACCAACAAAAAATAATGATCAGAGTCAGTTCATGATTGGCGAAAATATCGATGAAAATACACAAAAAAATTACACATAGACGATTAAAGAACCTTTTTGGGAGTCGGTTAAAAAGGGAAATATTTTTTTTTCTGAATTGGACTGTTATTAATAGAATCTGACGCATATACAAGTTTTATCATGTAAGTAGGTACGTACTTAGGTAGGTACCTAAAGAGTATGGCAAAACCAAACTGTAGGTAGTTGGAATTCCCTGTCAGGGCTATATTTACTTGCAAATGGAGGTATAATATTTACATTGGGTACTGTGTTATTAATTTTATTTGTTAAAAGTGTTTGTCTCTTTTTAATTACTTCTATTGATGAGGCAACTGCTCTGTTATTTATTATTTCTCTCCGTTCATGGTTGTCTTCCAGACAAAGCGCTCTGTGCAATAAGGACGTCATTTACAAACCTATTTTTAGTATTTTGTTATTGTAATTTGGTCTTTTTGTTTTGTGGTTGTCTAATAAAGCTACATCTACCTAAACGAGTATATAATATATAATGCGAAATTAAAGATAGATATTTTAATATTCAATGAATATAATTTTATGTTATACCGCTTATCTAATCTAAAACTACATAACAAGCAATTGGATCATCCACAGATCCTTGAAGGTGGTATAATCATATTTATGTATTTTCAATTCGAACAACAAATGTTAAATCGCTGGAATTAAATGAATGTGTAGGTAAGTATACCACGCCGTAATAATCGATTGTGTATTGCCATGCCAACCTTTTGTTTGCGCGTTCGTATATTACGGGATTATAGATCATAAGCCATTGATTTATTTTATGACGATATGACAATATCTCGATATTGTAAACTGAATAAATTACCCTGGATTTGGATATTTTCTATCCTGAACAAAAACTGAAAACATAATAAATTCAGTTAGATTACTACGCTAACTAAAAATATTATTTTCCGTGCACTACTTCACCTATTGGTTAAAACAACAAAAATACAGTTCTTTCCCACCGTCCACCTCCTGAGACCACCTGGGTGAACAGTGGAAAGTTTATTTAACAACGGCTTACCTTTATCCATCTGAGTGTTCCTTGGGAAATATTTAGTTTCCACCATCCACCTAGTTATGAAATCTCTTCAGGTTTGTGGTGCTATATATTTTGAGTGTTTTCGGTAAGCGCCACAGAACCAAAAATGTAGCAAATATTTCATTCACAGTTGAAAAAAGATATCCTAAAATAAATACGTAGATAATATTGAGTCTTTTAGTAAATTTAAAGAAATAGAGACCAAAGTGAAATTTCAAACTTAAAAAGAAGGAAAATAAATATTCAAAAAATGATGATATTGCTCTATCAACTACAACTTCTAAATAATGTAATAAGCATGGGATACACACTGTAAAAATTGCATTAAATAAGTTTTTATTACCTAAATAATGAATAAATTCATACATGTGATTAATAATAAGAAAGTTAGATGAATGGCTAATTACATAAAATACGTTTAGGAACATATTTCATGAGTCAAACGTTGACTAAAAAAACACTGTCAATTTGTCATCCATAGATGGCCAGCACCTTTCTCAGGTGTACCGTCACCAATATCAAATAGGGCTTTCAAGTGTTATCTGAGAGGTGAGCCGTTGTAAAAAAAACTTTCCACAGTTCACCCAGGTGGTCTCAGGAGGTGGACGGTAGGAAATAACTGAAAAAATCGGCCAAGTGCAAGACAAAGGGTTCTACTGTACCATATGGCACCACCTTTAATTTATTTTGATAATAACTAAATTAATGAACCAAAATACTAAGGTCCTAAGATAAAAATACTAAGGTAAAAATATTACCATTTAGGTACGGAACCGTAAAAACGTTTTTTTTCCACGGGAAAGTTTTAAGCTTTAATTATTAACTTTAAATGCTCTTATTTCAGAATCTAAAATATTTCAATCAATAGTTTGAAATCTAAAATTTATTTTTCATCATTATTACATTATACTATACAAAATACTGGATTTTATCTCGCCCAAAGAAACCTAATTACGTCCCTCGTTATTTGCTTCAATTCTTCAATCCTGACTGCTTGTTCAAACTTCGCACAATACAGGGGGAACCGAAAACATCCTCCAGTGAAGGGCTGTCGAAGCCATAACAAATTTAATCATAGTCTCTACAAGATGAAATTAATTTGCTTCACGCAAACGCCCACCTCGATGTACACTATAATTCACATAGCTGTATATATCACCCTCTTTGTGTACCCAATTTTTGCCCCAATCCCTTCATTCTGAATACGTCCCCAAACTTCTGCAGTACACAGAGAGCCCGTAAAGAGAACGTCAAACTGTCGAACTTTCAGCAAATTTAATCATAGTGTGTGTGTGTCTAACATGCCGATTTTAATTTAATTACACGAACGCCAACTTCGATGTGCAATGTGCATTTCCGAATTAAAAATTAGCTATTATATCTCAATCGTCCAAGTAGAACGTGGTTCTCCCTAGTACGTACATCTTACTTTTTGGCCCAATCTCTTGATCCTAAGTACGTCCTCCAACTTTTGCAGAGCACAGTAGGCTTGTAGAGAGCCCCCATTGAAGACCTAGCAATGATAATTAGTGACTATGATAAAACTTAGGTTTTTCTAAATTTAACTGATTAGAGAGAGTAACTTCCCTAACCTACAGATTATAATAATATTATAGTATACGAATGCCAATGTCGACATGCATTTTTATTTGCCTTGTTGTTATTTCACCCTATCAGAAATCCCTATTTTTCGCCCCAACCCCCAATTTTAAATATACGAAAGTCAATATCCATTTAATTTTTTTTTGAGTCTTCATTCAGTCTTTTATCTTACCATCCCAAGCGATCGGTCCATTTATTTTGCCCCAGCGCCCTGATCCTGAGTACGTCCCCAAAGTTATGTAGAGCACAGTGGGCTCGTAAAGAGCCCGCGTCAAGGACTGTCGAAGACTTAGCAAGTTTAATTATCGCAAGCCTCCCCATACAAATAGACCAGTCGACGTGTTGCCAACTTATAAGCCCTAGAGTTAGTTACATGGGGGACTAGAGTTGTGAAATGGGTAAAGTATCTGATTAGCGGTAAATATACGTATAAGTAATAGTCTAATAACTTACTAAATAAAGTTGCGTAAGTCTTACTACTTAATGAGTTTCAATTTGGTAGGCATACATCGTTTAGGTTTACAGAGTGAGAAGAGTGGTTTTCGTTTTGTTTTTTTGTGTTTTATTGCGATTCGTAATTAATTCTTTAAGATGCATTAATACGATTTTTTTGTTTATTTAAAGGGTGACATAATGGAGAAGTTTTTTGGACATGGCAAAAGAGAGATGTATTTAGCTCTGTAATAAGTAGCGTAGAAAAACATTCTGTCGGTTTTTTTTCAATTAAAAATGATATGACAAAGATTAAATTTAAGATTACCCACAAACCACATCACACTGGAAAAAAAACTGGGAATGGCAATCAAGATTATTATTTACTTCACTGACAACAATAATTAAATCATATGTTGGTGCACGATATTTGCTGCTGTTAGTGTATTCTGTCCCACTTCTGGACAAACTTCTGCAGTACACAGACAGTCTCCCCTCATCCCTCCAGTTTGACCAATTTTGCATGTGCTCTAGAGTACAAATTTCTGTCAAACTTGTTAAATGAGTCACGCCAATTCTTTCAGGGCCTGATGTGACCGAAACAATTTTGTGCTGTAGTTTAGACTCCGTGCCACCACTGAAGTCCGATAAACGAGGCAACGTAGTTCCTACTTAGTTCCTAAATTCTGCCGTCGGAGTTTAATGGTGGTGCGGACTTGTGGAGTATACCTAGTCAGTTTCTGTCAAAGGTGTCAAGTTCACCACGCCCTCGCCATTTCGTTCGAAGCCTGTCAAGATGCTGTTAAGTGTCAAGTGACCGGGCCGAATTGGGACGATATTTAAATGGAAAATATTATTTAAACCGAACATTTCCGATCCGGCACATCACTAGCGGGCAGTTAAAGCCATCATACGTTTCGCATGCGATTATTTTATGTTATTTTTACTACCTTCATGCGAAGAGATTTATTCCGACATAAAGCTGAATAAAATAACGTTGTGACGTTACAACGGGAATAAAATTACGTTGTTATTTTACAACGTAACTTTATATCCGGCATTGTTTTTGAAGTAGAATTTGGAATCGTAATTTTACTGCCCTTCATAACCCAGATTACTTTATTTTATTGTAAGTGTGTACGTTCTCTGTTTCCTTTCTGAGAATTATAATTTGTAACCAAAAGTAAAGTAGCCGACTAAAGAAATACCTATATGACGTGTAAAATATCAAGGCAGGACAAAAATATATATTTAGCTTCTTCAGTTTATTTTAGTATACTAAACCTCTATCATACTTGTACTTGAGTTGCTTTGTACGTACATAGGTACTTAATATTGTTTCATTACATCTATTCGAAAAGGACTACTTGGTTCGCTAAAGGTGGTATTTTCCATAAGAAACTTTATAAGTTCGCCGGAATTATCTTTGCCGCGCACTTTTATAATTTGGAAGTATCTGTAATGTTAGTGTTCAGCGCCAAGAAAATGAATGTTAAATATGATATTACAATAAAAATATGAAGCGCCCTTTATTTTCTCATAGAGGTGATGAAAAGCAGAGTGTACCACTCGGGCGTAAAATATATTTTTGGCTCGGGCGACGTACTTTGAATCCCTCGCTACGTTCAGGATTCTACTAAAGAATCCCGAGCGTAGCGAGGGTCCCTCACTTCGCTCTGGATTCAAAAAAGCGCCCTTGCCGTAAAAATATTATTTCGCTCCCATATGATACAATCTACTATTATGTCCTATTTCACTATTAACTATTTGCAAACTATCCCGGAAATATGATAATAGTAATTTATAGGTATATGAAATAATCGGCCAAGTACTACTCGGACAGCGCACGAGGGGTTCCCCCTTCAGGGAGAGCCCCCTTCAATATATTTTATTTTAATCTATTAGTTTTAATTTTGAAGTGAATAGACTAAACATTTTGTGAATATTTCAAGCACCTACTTGTTGCCGTCATCGAGCTAAAAATAACGTTGCATGTTTTGGGGCCCAATATTTATTTAATTCTGTTTTAGTATTTGTTGTTATAACGGCAACAGAAATATCAAAACCTGTTAAGATTTCAACTGTCTAGTAATTACGGTTCATGAGATGCAGCCTGGTAACAGACAGACGGACAGACGGACGACGAAGTCTTTGTAATAGGGTCTCGTTTTGACCCTTTGTGTACGGAACCCTGAAAAGAGTCGGGTGAAAATTAGAATTGCAAGTAGGGGAATTACTGCCTTAGGTGAATCATTACGTGGGATCAATTCTTGGTCCTATACGCGCAAGTTTATGTTAGTAATTGTGTTACTTGTATGAAAAGAAGGCATTTTTTTTCTTTATCATCATCTCAGAGTCAATTAATTATTAGTTTCTAAATAGTACATTATGATATAGGTAAGTGCGGTAAGTTGAAAATTACAGCCGAGGCGATATAGCTAGCCCGAGCCGTAGGCGAGGGTTATATAGAAGCAGAGGCTGTAACATTCAAAGCGCACGTATGTCATACGACGTTTTATAACATATTTGCGAGGAAATTAATAAAACTCTGAGTTTCTTAAAAATAAATCTTTAATAACTTGTTAAAGCAGTTATAGAAATTTGAACAATTTTTAAAAGTGATTGTTACGTTGCCAGTATATTGACCACTTTTCTGACATAAAAACTCTCTGCTAAGATTTTAAAAAGTATCGTTCATTTTTAGACGGAGCATCTTAAAAAACCGTGCATGTTACCTTATTAAAAAAAAAACTCGTGCGTTTTACATTACATTAACGCACAAGTGCGTAATGAAATACATTACGATATTGAAATTGGTGTAATTACAGCCACTTTACGAGCAAATATGTTATAAATACTTTTAAAACTCTTTTAATTTTTTAATGAAGTGATACTTTTAAAGGCACCGAAGCCACTTTTTCAAACATCCTTTCTGTAAAATGTTTCATAACATTTTGTTTTAGGTCGACGAATTCTTAGAAAACGCGCTTCATCTCATTTCCCGAAAACTGTAATCAAACCTCAAAGTTTACCTATTTTATTTTTTAATAGGAAAACTCCGCTCAATAAGCGATCTCAAATTGCTTTCAAGGTAATCGTAAAACTTCGGTGACGTCACAAAAATAATTATGAATAAGTTTTTACTTTACATAGGTACTTTGTAGCTAATAATTATGTTACAATAACATAATTATCTTGTACCTACATACCTAAATATGAATCACACATATTGACTGCCTCGGTGGCTCAGTGGTTAGTAACCCTGACTCCTGGGTCAAAGAGGTGTGGGTTTGATCCCCACCCAGGGCAACCATTTATGTGATGAACATTGGTGTTTGCTCTGTGTCTGGGTGTTATTTAGGTACTATCTACCTAAGTATGTATTTAAAAATATGTATAATATGTAGTATATCAGTCTCTGGCAGCCATATCACAAGCTTTGCTTAGTTTGGGGTCAGAGACCGTGTGTAAGATGTCCCCAAATATTTATTTATTATTTATCATACTGAATTAGTTATTATCCTTACTAATATTATAGATCGAAACTGTGTTTGTTAATTTGTTTGTTACTCTTATACCAGGGCAACAAATTGGCTATGTTGGCTATAAATTACAAGTCTTTTTCTGCTTGATATTACAGTCTTTTATTGATATTGGACGATCAATACTACTCCAAGACATTTCCACACATTGGTGTGTTGGGACCAAGGCTTATAATTTGGAGCCAATATATTGTGTAAGTAGCCGTAGTGGTCTGTTGGTAGTGGCACCCGCCTTACAATCGTGAGGTCAGGTTCGAATCCCAGCCCTTTACTCATGAGTTCTTTGGAATGATGTACGAATCACATCACTGGTTTTTCGGTGAAGAAAACATCGAGAGTCAACTTGTTTACGTTCGTAGAAGTAAAATTCTATGGCGTATATGAATCCACTTACCCACACTGGGCCACCGTGGTGGATATGGCTCAATCACCCTTCGCGGGTAGGTCATGCAATGGACTATTAAAAATACTGGTACAGTACAGTATAGCTAATCTGTGGCTCTAGCATAACACGTAGCAAGGGAGCAAAGGAACAATTTGTTCTATGCGTGGATATAGTTTAAAAGTTTTATAGACTATTTTCTATACGGAAAAATTAAAAAGTCAGAGTTTGTGACTGCAGTAAGTAACACATTCTAGTCTATTACGCGATCAGCCTGATTCGCGTAATAGACAATTCTTTGATACTTTTATACCTATTACTAATCCTACTTCCATTTTCAACCTAATTTGCTGAAATTCGAAAACACGATTATTACGTCGGAATCAACACAATACGATGGTAGCGCCATAAATCCATAATTCATCTGATTGCAACTAGGTAGATTTAATTTTATTAACCTCCCGCTACAGTAAATTGGGTACACTTCCAATTTATGAGAACTAAATTAGACGAAACGCGACGAAAATATACGCTATTAATTTCATAAACCCCGTCCAACCCAAACATGGCAGATTGAACAAAGTCTTTAAAACCATTTCACCCACAAACATATCTGAATGTTGTGAACATTGGAGCCACCATCGCAATTTTCAAGAAAACAGGATTATTGCGCAAGGAAATTCTAGTTTGTATATTTAACCGTTTAACTTGGTTGGTGAATAACCGAGTTTTTTTCTGGATTGAAGCCAAGCGTCGCGTGGCCGGCGTCACGCGTGACGTTCCACGATGGAAATCACAAATTATACCGTCTAATTAGTCTTTTTCACGATACAACGTATGTAATGTAAACATTCCACTGGTTTCTTTCTGCCTTTTACTATAATTATTGCGGTAATGAGGATCTAGATGAGAAGGACATGGTATCAAAATGTGGGGAAAGTCACATATCTTCGGGACTCGACTCGTGAAGCATCTTTTAACATAGCATTTCTGTGACATTGTGACACAAACACAAATATAAATACGTATTTAACTAGAGAAGATCTGTTAGAGTGGATAGTAACAACACTAGATATTTGTTAATGCTACCATCGCATTTTTATGATGTTTTTAGTGCAGTTTCAATTCTAAACAAAATTGTTATTTATGTAGACTATCAAATAGGAACACTGTTTTTAATTCCTTTGCGGTCATTAATGCTGGATTTCGTCCTCTACCACGGTCAAAACGTCTAAAACTGCTAAGTCACAGTAGGTATGTTATCTATTAACATATTACCAAAATTTTATTTAAACTGCTTAACTGCTTATAATATAATCGGCATCATTCGCGTGTTATAAAATTATTTTCCGTTGTACTCATATATGTATAATTGTATATGCACTTACAAAAATATTTCTAAACCAATATACTAAACTACAATAAATGAACTCGTACCATCAATTTTATTTATTATTTATCATTCAAATGATCAATAATAATTCATCTTACGTACTACATACTGGGTACATCAGGAATAAATAATTCCTCTGAAATCTGAAAGACGTATCAATTTCTAAAATTGCTGATCCATTAACTTCAAATAGAGATCGTCATGTCATCTCGGAAAGTTTCCGGAATAACGGTATTCATTTCAATAATATTATTTTCACGGAAATATAATAGAGAAAATACTTAGCTAAGTTCGCTAACAAATATAGCAATATTTAGTTCATAGCTGTGTAACGCGATCTCGTTGATTTTGAATGTATAAATTGTTTTGCTAAGTGACTTTCAGAAGTCCATATGCTCATAATTTTATTAGAATCTTGTACTATGGGACCCACCTTTTACCCTTCGTGAGCAGGCCTAAGTCTTGCAGTGGACTATTAAACAATTGGTCCAGTACAGTACCATAGGATCAACTCTGAATATACGAAAAATAACAACTGGTTCACGCATATTGTCTAGAGTAAGTAAACTTAATTTAGTCAGTAGCTTAAAATTTGTTCATAGTTCTGACTCTCTGAGTAATAATACACCTCTCCACTTTGCCCTGCATAGATATAGAGCTTAAAGTGAACTTATCACAACGAGAGCAAATTAGATTTTATTACAAAGGTGACGTCCACAAGTGGTATATTATTCAGAGAAAAATCAAACCAAAATGTTACATACATAATTTGAAAGTTTGATTTATGGGCTTCTCAAAAATATTTAATTTAAATTATTTTATCCCTCCATTTTTTTAAATGTGAAAAATGAATTGTATGAAGGACAATAATACAGCTATGTATTTTTTCTAGTTTAACAATAATAAAGTGCTTCTATCGTTATTTTACTTGCATTCGTAGTTGATTCTTCCTCATTCATCTCTTAATTTGCTAAAATTAAAAATTATAACCGATCAGTGTGACCAGTTAGTAGGTACAATGTCACAAATAAACACTTAAAAACTGTGTCTAATTGGTAAAAATGCTTTTATTCAACAATGTGGAGGTTACTTAATCAGTTTTGCTAGAGATAAATTACCTATTGAGCCAAATATATTTATTTATCCTAATAGATTCAAAATTAATTTAAAAAAAACGGAGGGCTCTTTTTTGGTTTTAACTGATGTAAAAGACTCAGAAAAATATGAACTTTCTCGAAATGTAACGAGTGTTATTAGTTATTAGTGTGGTTAGAATTTTTGATTATTATTATAGAATTAGAATCATTTATTGATGGATTGAGCTTAATACTAAAATTAAATATACAACAGTTTGTACAATAATAATTAGTACCGCAAAATACATCTCGTCATTTCGCAATACACAATAGCAAAATTAAATTAAAAAATTGGTTAAATAAAAAATAAATAACTAGGTATCTATTTCAGCAACAAGGTTAAATGCTGTGGAAAGGCCACCGAATACAAAATTAAATAATGTCGGAACAATACAAAATATCAAAAGTACAAAGTAAATATACCAGCCTCCATACATTTTGTGGACATGTACTTTCCAATTGTTTAAAAGTCTCTTTACAAGTTTAAAAAATGTTATATATGCAGCACGACTGCGCGATATTAACTCGACGTCAATAGCTTATCAGGGGAAATGAAAACTCCCATTTCTTAATAAAAATACGTATTAAAATTTCAACTTTACATTAGGATCAACTTTATTCAATGTTCCTCTTGAAGAACTTTACAAAAGTAACATTATACCGGAGGGGAGCTTGGGGCGATGCGATCAATATTATTGACTGTCAGAGCGAGGGTGGCGTGGGGTGCATTTGCACGTACTTAGTTTCTTAAATATCGGGAAACTTTCACGAGAATATCTTTTGAAGCATCGCGATAAGAGAAGAGACTCTTAACTAGTAGATTTTATAAAACACTAGCTTAAAACCCGCGGCTTCGCCCGCGTTGTCTTAGTACATAGGTACTTACTTAAAATGAAAAGAGCCCGCGGTTTGATCTACGTTGTCTTTGTACATGCTTATAATAATATCTAATAGTCCGCAATTTGGCCCGCGTTGTCTTAATACTTGCTTAAAATTACTTGCAAGGATAATGCCCACGGTTTGGTCAAAATTGTAACAGTATTTGCCTATAATGATAATAGATCACGGTTTGGCCCGCGTATTGTTAGTACTTGCTTAAGATGGTTATTTATAGCACGCAGCATGGACTGCGATGTCTTAATACTTGATTAAAATTATAAAAGCTCGCCGTTTGGCCTGCATTGTCGTATTACTTACAATGATAATAGCCCATGGTCTGGCCCGTATTGTCTTAGTACTTGCTCAAAATGATAAAAGCCCGCGGTTTAGCTCGCGTTGTGTTAATAATTAGGTACTTACAAAGATAATAACCCACAGTTTGGCCCACGTTGTTTTTATACTTACTTAATTAAAATAACAGCCCGCGGTTCAACCCGCGTTATCTTGGCATTTGCTTATAATAATATCTAATAGTTCGCGGTCTGGCCCGTGTTGTCTTAATAAATCCTTAAAGTTATAATAGCATGCCGTTAGCCTGCGTTTTTGTATTGCTTGTAATGATAATAGCCCACGGTCTGGCCCGCGTTATTTTCGTAACTGCTTAAAATGATAAAAACCCACAGTTTGGCCCGCGTTTTCTTGGCACTTACTTAATTTTAGTAGCTCGTGGTTAAGCATTATGCTCGATTATGAAGACGCCATCGTAATTATAATAGCTAATTAGCATAATTATTTCTGTTTCTTTTTCACTTTAAGCATTCGATAGAGAGAACACTTTTAAGTTGCTATTATGTTTACCATGGCACCTTCATAATTGAGCCTATTATCGTATTACTTGCAAGGATAATACCTACAGCTTAGCCTGTTAGTCTCAGTATTTGCCAAAAATGATAATAGCCCACGGATTGGCCTGCATTGTCTCAGTATTTGGTTATTTAATTTACTTGCATCTAAAGCGTGTTATTACGGAGTACGTGAATTTTTGGATGATAAATTGCCGAATTTATGAAATTAACTCAATAATAAATAAATATATAAAATAAATATTGGAGGACATCTCACACACGGTCTCTGATCCCAAACTAAGCAAAGTTTGTGATTTGGCTGGCAGAGACTGATATACTACATATACATGTATTTTAATGTATGTACTGTATTGTATACACCACCGACCATACTCCTATTTTTAGAATAATTCCAGTCCATCCAAAGGTTGCCTGGTAGAAATCGCCAAAGGCGATAAGGCCGCCATTGTACAGCATATTGTATAGTTTCTGTACTGTGTTTCTGTGTACAATAAAGATATATTTATTTATTTATTTATACATGTAGGTTGACTGGCAGATAATGCTGTTTAGCGCTAAGTCCTCCTTTTGTACAAATAGTGTGCAATAAAGTGTTAAATAAATAAATAAAAATACATTAATAACACTCAGCCACAGAGCAAACACATATGAACATCACATAAATATTTGCCCTGGGAATCAAACCCACGCCTCTTTGACCCAGGAGTCAGGGTCAACCACTGAGCCACCGAGGGAGCCAATAATAATAATTGTATGAGTAACTATGTAAAAAATTTCACTTTTCTTTGCTGGAAAACATTGAGGCAACCTGTACGTACGTAGAAAAAATCAATGTCGTATGTGAATTCAGCAACCCATGCTTGGCCGGCGTGATGGATATGGCCCAATTACCCTTCGCGGATAGGCCTATTTTCAGTCATCCATCAGCCGCAGGACGTCCACTGCTGGACATAGGCCTTCCCTATGGATCTCCAATAAGACCGGTTGGAAGCGGCTTGTATCCAGCGCGATCCTGCGGTCTTAATGAGGTCATCCGTCCACCTTGTGGGTGGACGTCCTACGCTGCGCTTGCCGGTACATGGTCTCCACTCGAGAACTTTTCGACCCCAACGGTCATCAGCCCTCCGCGCTATGTGCCCTGCCCATTGCCATTTCAACTTGCCAATCCGTTGGGCTATGTCGGTAACTTTGGTTCTTCTACGGATCTCCTCATTAATGATTCGATCTCGCAGAGAGACTCCAAGCATAGCCCTCTCCATAGCTCGTTGGGCTACTTGGAGCTTACTAATAAGGCCCATAGTGAGAGAACACGTTTCTGTGCCATAAGTCATCACTGGCAACACACACTGGTCGAAAACTTTCGACTTGAGGCACTGAGGTATGTCGGACGAGAAGACACTACGCACTTTTCCGAAGGCTGCCCAGCCGAGTTGAATTCGTCGATTGGCCTCTTTGTTGAAGTCGGACCTACCTGACTGGACTACTTGTCCTAGGTAGACGTACGAGTCAACGACTTCAAGAACCGAGTTTCCAACAGAAATCGGGGTAGGTAAAACATGGGAATTACACATGACTTTCATCTTGTCCATGTTCATCTTAAGACCCACCTGTTTCTATTATCCGTAGTACCTATTTTCAGTAGTGCACTATTAATTAAGGCCGGTACAGGTATTAGACATGTTTCATTAAGTCATTAGAAATTTAATTTTCCAGGCAAATGAAAAAATGGCACACAAGTCGTAATTCTAGTCAGGCATGTTCTAGGATGCTATTATACTCATAATTTGATTAACTTTTACAATGGTACCAACCCCAAAAGCACGTGAATAAAATCAGCTGTTCAACACAAAAAGTTCATCGATCCGCGACAAAAAGTATGGGAAATGTAGGTAATTTTCGCTTGTCAGGGTGGATCCCATAGTAAAATACCTATATTGATCCATATGTGCGCTAAGTTTAAGACAAAATAAAATAAAAAAAAACGTAAACTTTTGGGGACCCATTTTGCCCCATTTAATGATAAACTATCATTATTATAATCCTATTCTAGATACTACATTATTTAAAAAAGCGCATTGAAGTTTTGGGACGTATCTGATCCCTAAGGATTTTTTTTAAAGGAAAATTCAGAAAAACAGGTAGGTACAGCCATATTTTTTATTTAGTCTCAAAAGCATCTATATACAAAGTTTCATGTCAATCGGTACAGGGAATAAGAAGTTACATGCAAACAAAAAGGGCCCGTTTTACCCCGTAAGTTAGAGTTGGGTACGTTTTTCATCCTTAGTGCTTCATTATGTCGTACGATGTACGTATATTCCTAATTTCAAGCTCGTATCTACAGCGGTTTGGGCTGTAGCCTAAACTTATTAATTTTGCGTATCTCTAAGGAACCTTATAGATTTTCCTGGATTTTATTAGTTACTCTATTAAAACATGCTGAGTGCTTCCTTCATACCAATTTTCAACCATAACCGTTCAGCTGGTTCGATGTAATTGACGCTTTTTTCACCAACTTTGGGATCTTATTTGACCCCTTAGATGAGGAAAATTCGGAAAAACAGGAAAAAATGTGACTTTTATTTTGTTTGGAAAGCATGTATACAAAGTTTCAAGTCAATCGGTACAGGGAATAAAAAGTTACATACAAACGAAAAGGGCCCATTTTACCCCCTTAGAGGTCGAAAGTTCAAAATGTTCGTCCTTAGTGCTCCATCACGTCGTTCAATGTACCTATATCCCAAATTTCAAGCTCATATCTTCAGCGGTTTGGGCTGTAGCCTAAACTTATTAATTTTGCGTATCCTTAAGGAACCTTATAGATTTTCCTGGATTTTATTAGTTCCTGTATTAAAACATGCTGAGTGCTTCCGTCATACCAATTTTCAACCATAACCGTTCAGCTGGTTCGATGAAATTGACGCTTTTTTCACCAACTTTGGGACCTGATTTGACCCCTTAGATGAGGAAAATTCGGAAAAACAGGAAAAAACGTAACTTTTATTTTGTTTGAAAAGCATGTATACAAAGTTTTAAGTCAATCGGTACAGGGAATAAAAAGTTACATACAAACGAAAAGGGCCCGTTTTACCCCTTTAGAGGTCGAAAGTTCAAAATTTTCGTCCTTAGTGCTCCATTACGTCGTTCAATGTACCTATATTCCAAATTTCAAGCTCATATCTTAAGCGGTTTGGGCTGTAGGCTGTCTGTCAGACAGTCACTCAGGGAAGCCTTTTATATAATAGATTAAAACTCACCTGCATGGAAAAGACAATAATAATTTGGAAATGATGATGATCATGTTTTTTTTCATAATATAAAACTTTTTAAATTCTTAAATGCATGTTGTTGCCAAGAGCCTGCAAACCCAATGTTTTATTTGTAGACTGAAGCCAGTATCGGCGATACATTAATTCTGGAAAATAAAAAAATGATATTTTGAAGTCATGAATTTAGAAGTTAAGCCAATTCAATGTGTACATCCTAGTTAGTAGTTACATTTAAGCTTTTAATTTAAAAATATTTTAAGAATTTCTTTTCAGTTTTCTAAATTTTTGTGCCCTACTCTATATATTTGGTTAGTTTTTTTTTATTAACTTATAAGTATTTATTTATTTTTTAGCTATTATGCGCCAAAAATTAGTGTTTTTTATATGTCATAATTCATCCATCTTTTGAAAAGATTCGTGGCATTTGCAATAATATAATTAGGTACATAAATATAAAACGATAGATTATGCGGAAAAAACATAATCCTTTCCGTCAGCGAAGTCGGCCAAAATGAAAAGAAATTTTTCACGGTCATTTTTGTGTCAATGTGAAAAATTTAATGAGTGTAACTCAAAGTCTTGGGACAACTTTTATTATATTAAATAAAGCAATTATTCTGAGTAATTTTGAAAGAAACTCGAGACATTGTAATACCTACGTTTGAATTAATTTCATTAAAATGGTTTCCCAAAGCTACGTTTAGATTACTTACGTAGGTAGGTATTTAAACAAGCGGGCATGATAGAAGTTCTTTTCTAGAGGTGTTTGCGCACTAGGTATATCGTACCATCAAAGTACATACGTCAACAATAGTCGTCGAGAATATTTTAACCTGTACCCTTCCCAGTGTTACTACCAATCTTACTACCAGTAGTAAGAATGGTAAAAGAATCACCGCTGTTACTACTACAGTTGAAAGTTGTTAGAACAGTAAAAATAAATTACCCGTGTTACTACCGTAAAAGAAAAATAACAAAATTAAGCAAAATATGACCTGTCATACTAGACTTCCATGATAGGTCCCCTTCCAAACTGACCCCTTTCACTTTGATATCTGTCATATGTTATAAACATATTTTAGTTTGACAGCTGTCACTTTGACTGACAGCTGTCAAACTAAAATATGTTTATAACAGGTCATAGTTCAAGTCACATATGACAGATATCAAAGTGAAAGGGGTTCGACAGGATCGCGACCGCGTAAAATTTGTCCGAGTGAAGGGGTACGTTACTCGATTTTTGAGAAACAATAGTTCGTCAATGCGTCACCTTAAGTACAATAATTACAATAGGTATAAGGTATTAAAATGTGATGTGAAGTGTGACGCGATAGCAGCGAGAGAATACCCACTAGAGGGGTGAATTTGCACGTCGTTAGTTTGTGAAATATCGGGAAACTTTCCCGTGAATAATATCTCGGGAACGCCGGCCGACTGAAAAATGAAGCAGTATTTTTTATAGGTAACTTTTTCTTTGATGTGGAAATAATAATAACTTCACTATGTGGTTTTTACCTTGAAATATCACTAATATCTAAGTACTTGTAATTTCGTATATTAACTGTACTTTTTTGTAGACCACATAGTATAGTTCGACTAACAACGGTGTTTGACTGCCTCGGTGGCTCAGTGGTTAGTGACCCTGACTTCTGGATCAAAAAGGCGTGGGTTCGATCCCCACCCAGGGCAAATATTTATGTGATGAACATAAGTGTTTGCTCTGTGTCTGGGTGTTATTTAGTTACTATCTATTTAAGTAATGTAGGTATTTAAAATTAAGTATACTTATGTAGCATATCAGTCTCTGGCAGCCATATCACAATCTTTGCTTAGTTTGGATTCAGAGGCCGTGTGTAAGATGTCCCATATTTATTTTATTCTTATTTATTTATTTCTTAGAGACCACGAAAGTTAAGCAGCGTTCGCCACGGTTGAGACTTCGTATGGGTGACCACGAGTGGCATTTACAACAGAGCGCTACCGGGCCACGCACATTAAATTGTGCATCCCATTTGTTTTAACCGAACACAATTTTGCATTGCAACTTTGACTCTAAATATTTTTTACGTGCCTTTTGAGTGATTTAAAAATTCAAATGTAAGAATATGTATTTAAATAAAACTCATTTGCAACACACAAATAACTTCAACTATAGTTGGAAACAAGATACTCTTTTTTCGTTGATAGATATTAACTATACAGGGTTATTTACTGGCCACCTATCTTATGACTCTCTCATATGTAGGGTCAACCAGGACAATTGTAAACAGGGGTAATTGGAAACAACCCTCACTAAGCTTTTTTATTGTGATTAGGCTGATGGGTGTGAAACAGAACGCATAGCAATTTTATTTCATAGTCTATGACTATAAATGTCAAATTTACTCTTCTCAGAAAAAGAAACCTCACTTTCAGCGCGACGAAAAATTGTCTGCCTGTCCTAATGTCAATCGTATCCGAATACTGATGAATATCCGACAAAAAGATAGCTGTAGACCCCACTTCACTCAACAAAACATACTAACACTCCCAAGCCTTTATATACTAGAAGCGGCAACATTTGTTAAGAAAAATCCAGAACTATTCACATATAACACAAACTCTCGCAGAAAAAACCAACTAATAGCCCCGGAGCCAATATTAGAAATAGTTAGACGAGGACCGGAGTATATGATAATAAGAACATACAACCACCTACCTAAAGACCTACAAGAAGAAACTAACCCCAAAAAATTCCAAAATAAATTAAAAAAACTTTTAACAAAAAAATGCTATTATACCATTGAAGATTACCTGAACGAAAAAGTTTCAAGCTCACAAATCATCACAAAATAACGCTAAATTTTGACATGTACGTTATACTTACTTTGTTTATACCATTTGCGACACCCTAACAACAGGGTATAATGTGTACTGTGTTACTATTATATAAGTGTAAATGTAACTAGACATATTATAAGGCAATTGTATACCGAAATAAATAAATAAAAAAAATCGTCATGTAACGTCATCTGACATGGGCTGTTGTATTTTTTTTGTTAATCACTTGAAAGATGGGATTTAAGCAAAAGAAAAAAAATACTGTAAATACGCAGAGATTCCAGAGAGATAATGTATATGGTCTATCGAGAAAAGAAAGAGATGAAATGATTTAATATGCCATGAGTTAGAAAGAGACATGAAACATATCTCGATTCCGTGGTTAGTAGCCGTGTCTTTCTCTCAGTATTGTCAGATTCTAATTCAAATTTGACAGTTTTGACAGCTCTGGGCAAGATTTTCCGTACATTTTTTGTGGTCGAGAATTGCCTCAAGCGACAACAGCGCTATCTCTCTAGTTGCAATAGCTCTGTGTGTAAATAAATAGATTTGGCAGCATGCGACAGATTTCGTTAATTGAATTGAAAAAAGGAGTTGGTAAACTTTTTATATGGGAGGCGGTCCTTGAAAACCGGCAGCGATGCGAGCTGTGTTAATGTTTAGTGCCATATTTAAGAATATTATTTCACGCAAAAACATATTTTTGTGTATCGCCGTTTTATTATAATATCTCTTTTTTATTTCACTAAGTAGAAAATATTTAGACTGAACTGGTAATACTAAGAGGAGGTCTACGTAGTCTACGTATCAGACAGGAATCTTCAAACAACCAATAGCGGGCTGGTATTTTAGAGTTTGACATTTATTTATTTTTTAAAACATGGCGACCAGCCCTCTATTAGTTGTTCAATATTGACAATGTCATTTCCTTTTGCTGTTTCATAATGTCACTGTCAGGTTTTTTTTCAATTTAGGCTTAATGCAGTTATTTGGTGTAGCACATAGTTCGATTTTCTAATGTTTTTAGAACCCATTTGAAAATTAAATGGCGATGAAAAAAATTCTAAAAAATATGTGTTTGAAAAGATAATTATATAAGCTTTCTATTGGTATATATTTTGTTTCTGCAAGATTTCAAAAACCGCATCTTTTCCATATCCTTTATTAGACGAAAAAGTTTTTTAATTAAATAAGTACTTACAAACAGTACCTAATATGTTGATATAAGCGCCAGAATTGTGTATGCTCATCATTATAAAACTGATTTGTCCAACAGGAAAAAAAATCCGCGTGGGCAAATTGTCGTTTGTGACAAATAGTACAGTCAATAAAACAATGGTAAATCAAAATTCAAAATGTAATCATCATGAATGTACAAGATGCTAATAACACTGTATAAAGTGTACAAACGGTTATCAAACCGAAGTTATCATATATTTTGTGTAATATTGATAATATTATCAGTAACCTTTGTGTACCGTATAATACGTATTTGATCAAACTTATTATTCATATGCACTATGTAGATTCAATGCTGAGATAAGTATGGATAAAAATAGGTTCCTGCTGTATTTTTGATCTATTTTGTTATCAATTAATTTGACAAATTTTAACAGATATATTTGAAAATAAAAATATTTTATAATAGGCACTTTTTTATCAATTTCTCTCAGGCCAAATAAAAAAAATAATAATTGGTCTGAGCAATTTCTGGTTCAGTTCAAAAAACTGTCACAGCTAACTATCTGGTTGTAACGTATGCATTTTTGAACTTACAACACTGTATATACAATAGTTTGACAATAGTGTACAAACCACGTTGTATATCTACAAAATAAACATATGTATCTAGTTACATTTTCAAAATAAATAAGGATAATTTTCCAAATTCCTTTATACACGCGGTAAATTCTTTAAAATGCCTTTCTCGATTTAATGAGTGAATAAAAATAATAAGTACTTTTCAATAGAAGAAGGAAACCTCTTCTTTAAACCACGCATATAAGAATAAAATTCCACTCATTTTCCTCATGTGTTCTAACCAAACCATCTTACCAGCAAAATAGTATTTTAAATCACAATAAAACCACCGAAAATATTTAAAAATATCACGAAACCGCTGGGGGGACACAAATATTATTTTTATCACGAAAATAAAATAAAAAAGACTCACATCGTGATGCACGTGTTGACGAGACGTCAAAAAAACTCGGAACGCGATCTCTCACGACAATATCCCGAACGATACTCAACTGTTTACCACGACCAGGGTTGCCAACTCGATATCTCGGATGAGTGCTAAATGACATCTCAAATTGTGCTAGATCAAATATAGCTGTTTGAACATGGAAAGAATTGCCGCATATGCTCGCTGCATTCATAAATTCGATATGTATCGCTGAATTTTTTTCGACCCCTGTTCGAATATGAAGAGGAGAATGTATAAAACGATTGTTTTGTTACTACTCTTTGCGTGGATGTATTTTGTTCTAAGATTATCAGAAAAAACCAAATGATTGTTGTTAAAACAGGGTTACATTGAGTGCTAAATGCTAAAAAATAAATTTTAGTGCTACGAGTAGATTTGCGAAAAAAGTACCAAATCTAGCAGTGTAAGTGCTAAGCTGGCAGCATTGGCGCCTTAAACCCCTTACAACAAAGATAATAATGCACGTCCAATTGAATTAGACTTTATGTTTTATGCACTAAAGTTCACAATTGAAAGGATTAGCGTCCACATACAAAAACCAATCGTCCCCGAGTTTCTTATAGCTATCACTTTCCTCCGTAAAGATTTAAGGTGGGTGTAAAAGAGAGAGAGGATTAGAAAGCACGCATGTGCACCCTATGGATAACCTCAAAACTCGAAGAAGTTTTTATGACAAGTCTTTATTGTTATCGACAAGTTGTTAGCTATTCAGAGTGGTGATTTTTTTGTATGGGGGCTTTATGACAAGATCGGAGAAGTAAAGGAAGCTCTTTGCTTGAGTTATGGTGTAGATATTACGATATTTTATGGAATATTTTATATTTTCTATCGGAAACTTGGTAGGGAAGTTTTGTAACAAAGTTGGGGTGGCTATTGTTTTAGAACTTTTTAGGTTTCATGATCGCTTTTTTCCGATCAATAGAATAGTAATAATTATAGGTAGGTAGGTTGATTCATTAAAACTTGCAAGGTACATTTAGGATACCTGTAAACAAACTAAACTAAAATGTAAACTGGAGTTTTTTTTACAACATTTTTTTTACCGGCGCTTTCCAAAAAACTATACCTACCGGTTAACCGTACATATATACGTTAGTATCATACTGAGTTGCAATTTAATAGTATTAAATTATGTAAGTAAGTTCTTATAGGCCGGATGGCTAAACGGTTAAAAAAACCGGGACCTACAATTTAACGTTTCATCCGAGCCACGGTAGCGCCCCGTTAGAGAATTCCACCCGCGGTCACCCATCCAAATATTATCCGTTAATTTAATATTCATGAGATATCTGATATTTCTCGAATTCCGGGTTGACCCCATAGTAAAATGGTCGAAATTAACTCATTTCGGCTTAGTACACCCTATCTAAATAACCTTGTATAAAAATAGCGAAAACCTTGAACATCATATTTTAGCAGGTATTTAGCCGTCGTAGCTAAAGTTGTAGCTTCTCGTAGCGCTGAGGCCGCGTAGACCCCTAAAGATCTACATAGCATAATCTACAGTTATCTCATTGCCCTTACTACGTACGTAGTATTATTATACCTATAATTTATAATCTTTTCGGTTTGGTAAGGGCAAAGAAAATATTATCTTACTACTTACTTAAGTTTTACTTTGGGGCCAATCTGGAATTCGAGAGAAAATCAGTCGTCCAAAGTTAAAAAAAGAGACTCGATAAAAGGTATGAAACAGACGATTTTTAGATTGGCTGTTAATTAAAAAAATGTTCATAATGATAGACTTAATCACACCTTGTACCAGCCTTTTTAATAGCCCACTGAAGGACGTAGGCCTCGTGGGTCGGCACCCACGAAGGGTGATTGGGCCATATCCACCACGCTGGCCCAGTGCGGATTGGATTCACATACGCCATCGAATTTCTTCTACGGACGTATGCAGGTTGCCTCACGATGTTTTCCTTCACCGAAAAGCCAGTGGTGTGAAATTCCGTACATAAATTCCAAAAAACTCATTGGTACAGGACCGGGGATTTGAACCCACGACCTCACGATTGTAAGGCGGGTGTCACTACCTCTTGACCACCACGGCCACATCTTACCTCAGTTTATTTATAACACAAGCAGATAAAAGTTCTGAAGTTTTAGGCCCAACAAAAAGGAGCGAATCGGAGGGATATTACGATTTCATTTAAAAAATTGGTCCTGGTATAGGCCACAGAAGAGAGAGAGGTTTAGGCCGAATCATACAAGTAGGCGGATGTGAAATTATCTACAGGCTGCGCAATATCTAATCCTGACAGAATCTTAACTATAACAGAATACGGCTAAAACTCACGTTATAATTATACGGTCGATCCGCAAGGAATCCAACCAGTTTCAGAGTATTTAGAACTCCATCCTCAGGGAATACGCGCACCCCCAGTTTTAGCCGTATTCGGTATTCTGTTATAGTTATGATGAATACTCACGGTAGTTTTAATGAACTGACAGAATCTCACCTTAAGCTGCGCGTTGGTTGGATTTCGCGCAACTTGTAGCTAACTTTACATCCGCCAACTTGTGTGATTCGGCCTATAGATATAACTATAGTTAAGTATAGCTTTGTTATCGAGAAACAGTATTAAAGAGAGATACTCACTGAGCTACTGTATCAAAAATTAATAAAACTTTACTTTCTGATCATACCAGTAGGTATACAGGGTTATTTCTAATCAATTAGCATCCTTTTAGGGAATTTTCTGTACATGAAAACTAACAAATTTTGTTCAACGACTTTTGTCAAATTTTTAAAAAAAAGTTTATTTTGTTCCATAGAAAAATATCGTTCACCCTCGACAAAATGTTCGAATCAGCTGTTTTTTTTTTAGTTTAAGCCCTTAAAAGGATGCTATAATTGATTAGAAATAACCACGAAATAACCCTGTAGAGTAGGCAGAGATGAGATCCTTTCCAGCGATAAGGCTTTCGATAAATATGTTTTGTGTTAATTAGATAAGCTTGTGGTGTAAATAAAAAAAATCTAGTATTCTAAATAATTTTAATTAACTCACCAATACACGACGCCACGGTATCATTCCACCGGTTGTCGTCATAGCACCATAACAACCGCGCCCTCTCCCGCGTGTCTTCGAAAATGTAGTTAACGTTGCACATGTAGTGGGCCACGTCCTCGTTCCGGTACACGAGGTAGCCGGCAGAGGGCGCTTTCAGCGTTACGCAGCCGACACCTATCGACAAAGGGTGCTGTTACCAGAAATAGGGCTTTAGTTTCAGAAGTTGAGATGGTGCTGTCACACAAAATACTTTTAGTTTCAAAAGCTGTAAGAGATGGCGCTGTTACACAAAAATATTTTAGTTCAAAATTTAAGTTAAGATGGCGCTAATATAAAGTAGCAAACTGTTTTCATAGAACCGTACTTTTGTCTATGATAGTACTCTGACCACACAAAAGATGGCGCAGTCAGTTTCTTATCAGCGGAAGTTTTTGAAATAGAATATGAAATCTGCTAAAGATTTGCAAAATCAGTATTCTATTTTTATTTGAGATTTAATTTCGATTAAAAAACACAACTGCACAATAATGGAAATTAACAGTCTCATTGACTCATTAACCTCCAATCTCCTTGTAAAGATGCATTATAATTATTTTAGAGTTAAACTAAAACTTTAATTTTTGTTTTTGCTTAGAATCTATGTACCTATCTTCAGGCTTAGTAAATTACTAAACACTTCAACACTACATAAACATGTACGTTCGCGAACCTATGCGAAATAAAAAATATACAAACGATATTAAAATCAAATATAAAATAGATACTTACATAATATTAACATACCTACGTACACAGGTACTTAAGTATGGGATTATCTCCGAAGCTTTCATACCGTTGAAACACCCGATATTAGGCTCTTTTTGGAGACAATCCTACAAAACTCACTTTTATAATGTAACAAGATGCCTCTCTTCGGATGTGCACCCTTGGACCTCGCCTAGCCTAGACTGTTTTTGTTGGGTGATGGTTTGGTGGACGCTAATATGTGACCCTATCATTGGGAACTAAAAGCTAGTTTTTTTTAATATAAGGATTATAAGCTTCTTTTTCGACCATGATAGGACATGACTTATTTTTATAATGTAACAAGCTTCTCTTTGGATATGCGCTTTGCACCTCGCCTAATTTTTAAAGTTAAACATCTGTTATAATTGTTTCAGATATTTTGTTATTGTAATAATATAATATGTTCTATTTAATATAGAATATTATTGTACGCTCGAAAAGGGCAAGCTGTTGAAACAAATTTAATGTAACATCTTTAGATACAGCTTAACAATAAACATTTTCTTATTCTCGATTCTCGACTGCTGACTGTGAGTCGCAGCGGCGGGGCGACGTGATCGCATGACGAAAGCAGTTTGTCGGCCGTGACATCGACAATGCAAATCGGCAAAAAAATTGTAAGCTGCCAGGGGAATAGACATCGGCAATGCAGGTCATATAAAATCACTACTTAATCATATACCTAAGCATAGATGTGACATACTCACTTTTATAATGCAACAAGACGCCTCTCTTCGGGTAGGCACCCTTGGATCTCGCCTCGACTGTCACGTCCACGACGTGGGTCGCCGACGTGAGTCGCAACGGCGTGTCGACTTGGTCGCACGACGAGAACAGCTTGTCGCCCGTGACGTCAGCCACGGTAACTTGGTCAGTGCATTCTTTGTCGAATGGACCAAGACCTGGAAACAAGAAAAATTTTGATATTATGGTCATCATCTTCATCATCATTCACAGCTTTTTTATACAAGTTTGGGTATAGACTTCTCTCTTACCATCTCATCTGCCATTGGCTTCGGTCCTGACCATCGTGTGCGAATCGTGTGTCAATTGTATTTACGGTAATTATGTTAGAGCGGTTTAATTTCGTAGGCTTATAGAGACCATACATACTGGCTGGCTTAAGGTTAAGGTAGAGGCTTAGGCCCGCACATAAAGCGTAGGTATGGATGGTTTGATTAACATAGCATAAAATAAGCTGGATACAAGCGGTTTCCAATCGATCTTTTTTTATCGCGAATAAGTCCACGCTTGACCAACAGCCTCGCCTGATGGTAAGCGACGTTGTGGTCGAAGATGAAGCACGCAAATCTGATCCCCTCATCTTGAAAAGCTTTAGATTATTTGGAAACAGGAAAGCCGGAAGACTGTCCATTCCCTGGCTGTACGAATCAAACCGCTTGAAATGTTGTGTCAAACCGCTTCGTAGGTATCGAAGAAAAATCGACAGTGTAGGGGTGGTAATGTGGCGTCTTTCTACTTCTCCTGTAGTAAAAAGGGGATGGTAGGATTAGATCGTGTAGCTCAGATGTACACTCTCCGAAATGAATCCTATAGAAAATGGACAGACTCGCAACCCTACGGCGATTTAGCTTTTCATTACCTATATGTGACATCCGTAGAGAAGGAATACTTACTTCGTAAGCTGACGTCCAGCATAGTGACTCGCACCCTCTGCTCAGGGTTGACCCGCAGGCGCCACCGACACTCGTCTCCCACATAAAAGTGGGGGTACCCCGGGGTACGGATGTAGCCCTCGCTCTCCGACCCCCACTCTGCTATCCGGACCTCCCGGTTGCAGTAGTGAACTGATAGAGTATCTGAAAAGAGAAAAAAAAAGGAGGTTAGTAACCTACACATTTATTGACATTGACATTGACACATATTTTATAAACTTGACCCGCATTTGGCCAGCATGGGAGACTATGGACTGACCCTTTTCTTAACGAAAACATATGCTCAACAGTGCTCATATGCTCAATAGTTTAATACAATAACGGTAGCATTGTAAAGAAAGAAAGAAAGAAGTAGAGATTGTTTTTATATGGTCAAGTTAGCGCCTCACGATGTATCCACTTGAAATGTTAAATGCAATGATGTTACTTCAATGGTTAAATGTCAATCCATACTTTATTTCTTCTTCGAGGTATTAAATTAGTAGAAAAATAAATTATTTTAAAAATACAACGTTTTAAAAATACAAGCTTTTGAGATCCTGTAGCAACAGAGTGCTAGCCAAGACAAGTAAAACGAGCCCAAACACGATAGATATATTTTGTCTAGTACAGGAATTCCTATGTCCACCTTATGACTACATAATCAGATCAGCTCCATGGTACTACTATTATTGCATTGTCACGCGATATACATATGTGAGCAAAATTTCAGCTCAATCGGAAATCATATATAGGTAGGTACATAGGTACATCCATTGCAAAGCTTGTAAGAATTGACCATGATAGGGGTGGAGTAATAAGTCGAGAGGTATACATTTCATAACGGTAGAAAAGATTTTGCTCAAGATACCTAATAGATAAGTACTTATGTAATATCTTATGTATAATCCTTGGCAATATTCCTCAAGATCAATTAGACCTCGATATTTTTATTCATAGCAGTGTGATTAACATATGCATCGAAAGCTTTGTTATGAACAACAATAGGTTTCAGAACCATTTGCTCCACTCGTGTTCTAGAGACCAGAGAGAAATATTCACTAAATATTAATTTGAGCTAAAATTGGTTGGTATTCATTTTAGATCTTTTCTGAACCTAGATGTTAGGTTTGAAAAGGCCCGCGATATACATATAAGTTATTATGTGAAATCTGCAAGAATGAGTACCTAACGAAGCTGCCTGGAGTTAGCACGTGTAAGCATTACCATTCAGCGTACTAAATACTTAATGATGGCAATATGTTGGGTACGCTGCCAACTGGTGGGCTTGAGCACTTAGGCTTTATATTAGATCTTTTAAACGAACTTGAACGTAAATAAAACAGCTACCATTCTTAAGTACTCATATCCAACGCATTCAGCCAGCAACCAAAGCTAGCTCTAGATCATGTCTTTGCGTAAATCGACTGGACTGGCACTAAAAACCTATTTTGACCTACCCAGAAGACCTTATGATCCGAAACTTTGGAAGTATCCTCAGCATAGTAATAAAAGTACCAGTGTCGGTAATACATACTTAGCTATAAGAAATAATCGCAAGTAGGTAGGTATCGATAAGCCAAAAGTGGCGCCACGGATATCGAGCTGTTTGCCACACAATGGGGAAACATCCATTAATGTCAATAGCCATCGCATACGCAAATAAATAAATACCTAATGTGTTGGCTCAACTTGAAGGTTGCAAACGTAGAGATTTGGAGAAAGATCTTCTCTTTACTGTTGTAAGATTCACTTATATATAATGTGTTTGTCTACCGGTGTCGGAGCCTTAAGCGGTGACATCTATGGCAAATTTTTAACAACTTTTACTATGGGACCAACTCTGAAAACGTAAAAAAAAAACTCCTGTTTTATACGATTTTTTATAGACTTTATACAAAAAGTATGGATTAGCTGTTTTTTTTGCGTTTTCAGAGTTGATGCCACAGTAAAAGTTATTCAAAATTTGCTATATATGTCACCTCACCGCTTAAGGCTCCGATACCGGTAGACAAACACATTGTATATTTTGAGTCATATTGGATCAAATGCATAGCCGCAGTAGTTTGCATTTTTATGAAATAGGTAAGTAGGTAGTAAATACAGACAAATCAAATGAAAAATTCCTTACAAAACGTTTAGTAACGTTGTTGTACCGTTAACGTTTTTATAAAAAAAAAGCGAATTGATAATTAATAAATACTTGGGGACATCTTATTTAGTATATAGGTTTGCGTTTAACTATATACTGCCTGTTCTCAAGCAGATTTGCGGTCTAGGGTGTAGCACGCTTACCTAGAAGATACCTATTTACTCGGGGTTTGAAGACACCCGTCCACGTTGTACTTAAGCGGGAAGACAGCCCTAGGCAAAGCGTTCCACATTCTGGATGTTCGTAGTTGCGTTAGGTTACGTTAGGTATAGTTCTAACTTTAATCGGAAATGTGCTGTTTAAGGAGTCCCTGTTACGTCGAGACAACATGTCATATGGCGAGATCTTTGCTTACAATCATAGTTAAACGTTTTAGCATTGAGTAATGACTTTTTATATTGATAAAATTATAATATCACTAAAAGGTAGCAAAACTCTCATACTTCTCTTCAAGTTTCATTATTATTGATACTGATATCACGGAAGTTGTTTGATTAAGCGTTATTTATCGTAGAAACTAAACTAATTGGAAAACTCGGGGAAATCCACAGGAAAAACTGTGTTCGTCGATAAATTCCCTGGCGCCACGTCACTGCTGTGTTTCAAATAAAATTCTGTAACCACGTTAGAGATTATGGGAGAGCAGATGGAAAACTTTTTATTGAAATTGAAGTGAAAATGGGAACAATTTTATTCAGTTCGAATATACTTACGTATCAAACTACTTACGTGAACAAACTTAATGCTATTTTAAAATTAAAATATATACTTATATATGCCTACTTGACCTAGCCAGTTCATTCGGTCGAAAATAAAACAATCAACTACTTTAGTTAAGTACATTTTGAAGCACAATTCATGTATTTATTTCATCTCACATATACAATTATTTTCAAACGATATTTATTTTTAGATCTTATCGAAACTTTTGAAAATGCTCTTAGTATATTTTGTAATCTTGAAATTGGGCATAAAAAGCATCTAAATACATATTTTATCATGTATATATAATTAATAGCATTTGACTAAAGCTTTCAAAATGATTTCGAGGTTTCAGAAAATTTTGTTTGTCGCATTGTTGATGTTATAGTTTTTTTCGTCGGAAAAACTTTCAATCTTTTCGTTTCTAATCCGGCACAAAAGTTTTCCCCTCAAAACAGAAAAAAATGCCAAGTAGATGGTTTTCCCTCTTCTCTTTCGTAATTTGTTTATTATTTGTGTTTACGAGGTTGTATTACGACTGTAAGCACGTCCTCAAGGGTAGTTGACAGGGTGTAAAAAACTTACTTTATAGTTTCGTTTCACTTTCTGTAATAGCTGTAGCTACGAGACCTACGTTAATGTTACCGTCGCCGCGTCGTAGCCATGGTGAACAGAAATACTTTCCAATCGCCGCCGCCGTATCGATGAGATCTAATGAATGGAATTTGTGTAAGGACTTTCATATCAATGGCTTCCCGGTAAAGGAATAGTAACTAACACAAACGTTTCTAGTGTAGTACCTACGTGTCGTGTAGACGCTACTACTACCTAATCGTACGTCTGTGTAAGAAACTGGATGGCGCGTGTTCCTCCACATATCAATCTAAGCTAACGTAGTGGATAGGACTTAATCTGGGCCTTGATTCCCTATCGATACGAAATACCTAGTATTTTTTTAATTTTTTGAATGAAAATTCTTTAATTGGCGACACGTGGAGTAAGGTTAGTGACTGAGTGGTGGCCGAGGTAAGGCAAGTAGAGCGTTGGCCGTCCGGCTGCAAGATGGCGAGATGATATTTTGAAAATTGAGAGTTGATCCTGGACACGATTAGCACAGAACCGAGAAAAATGGCACCGTAAGAGAGAGGCCTATTCCCAGCAGTGGGAGGCTACGAATAATAATACTGAAAGATCCTTTGTTAATTACGACGTTAAACTTAAATAAAAACTAGTTTAAGTTATAATACCTATAAGCCCGATTATAGAGGCCCCAGTGTAAATTTAATAGCAACGTAAAAAGCGTTCTCTCTATCGAATGCCTAAAGTGAAAAAGAAACAGAACTATGCTATTTAGCTATTATAATTACGGTGGCGCCTCTGTAATCGGGCTTTATATGTACCTATATTAAATTGGTAACAGAAATACCTACAGTTCATACTAAATTTTGGAAAACAATACTATTAGGGTACGTAACGCGCGTGTTTTCATAGAAAATCACTCTGTGGACTTGTTATGGACATTCGTGCATGGGGAGCGTTCTGTTAGTAAACACTCAATATTATAAGAATATTAACTTTCAGCTCTTTTCTGCTAGGTGAACACTGAGCAAGTCTACTCTACCTAGTTTTTACTTTCACCTCATACCTACTATACCGCATTGCGTCTTAGTTTTATATACCACCTGGCCCGGCACGTCTGCATCAGCACTATACGCTAAGTTTTGACAATTGATGTTTTATTTAATAAGTCAAACCTGTCTCGATTTGAGGGATAGGAAGAAAGCTTTTTTTTTAATTTATTTGTCCTGAATATAACATACATAGGTACAATTAAAAGTACTGCCAAACAACGAAGCGGTTTGTAGGCAGGATAGCTCTCACATTAGGTACTTAACTTAGTATCTGTGTAGGTACAAGCGGATAGAAATACATTCCCTTGTTATTTATAGGTACATGTGGGCAATGTAATGTCATTGTCAGTTATCCATTAACATATTTTGTTTTTATAATCTAAAGTTTGATACAAATGTTTGCTTTCTAAGGAGTTAATCTTCATCGCTTAATTTATCCAACATTAGTTTCTTTAACATTTTTTTAAAGCCAAATTTTATTTGAAATGATTTCTCGAAATTTTTCGGTAAGTTATTGCACAATCTACGAGTAGGTATGATCCACTGCCTAGCACGCTTACCATAATAGTTTTTATATTTGTATTGCAATTCCAGCTGCTTCCAACTTGCTTTATTCGCTTAGCTTTATAATGATCTTTTATTTACAAAGCCGTGGTGGACGAGAACGCTCGTCTTACAATCATGAGGGCGGTGGTCCCAAGTCTATGAGTTCTATGGAAATCGCGTACGGAATTTCACATCACAGGCTTTTTGATGATGATAGTAGGTGTGATAGAAGCCGTGGTGGTCTAGTGGTAGTAACACCCGACCTGCAATCGTGAGGTCGTGGGTTCAAATCCCGATCCCGTACCAATGAGTTTCTTTGGAACTTATGTAGGTACGGAATTTCACATCATTGGCTTTTCGGTGAAGGAAAACATCGTGAGGCAACCTGCATACGTCCGTAGAACAAATTCGATGGCGCATGTGAATCTACCAACCCGCACTGGGCCAGCGTGATGGATGTGGCCCAATCACCCTTCATGGGTAGGCCAACGTCCTGCAGTGGACTATTAAAAAAAAAAGCTGGTACAGTACAGTACAGTACAGTAGGTGTAAAAACAACTCCTCAGTATACGTATGGAAAAAAATGCGCTTGTGACACCATGAATTCGGAGCTGAGCCAGCGTGAAGGATATAACCTAATGTTCTTTAAGTGTAAGCCTATGTTCAACAATGTAGTTAATCGATTATATTATTATTTAATTACTGACATGGTACGATAACTGAAAAATAATAATAATAATGCTAACAAGGAAATTAGCTGCAGTAAAGTTGTTTTTTTTTTGTTTTATGATTTGTTTTGTTGTTTATGGTTTATACCTCTTATTTTTATTGCAAATAAATTTCCGTGTTTCTGTACGGTAGGTTTTTGGCATTTTATTTTTCTCAATCATTCTGTGGTTTAATAATAATAATAATCTCTGATGACCGTTCGCAATTACATTGTTTAATGCTCACTCCTGCTTTTACTTGACTATGACTGTTTGCGCATAAGTCTTAGCGAGCTGTCGATTAAAAATAGTACCTCTGGCATAAAAATTGTAACTAGAGCATTCTATGAATACTTAATACAAAGAAATAATTGAATTTCTTTCGACCTCCGCACTCTTCAAATCACGTTTGCCCCTAACTAAGTTCAAGGTCTCGGGGTGAACGCGGGCAAAGCAGGTGAAAACGTAATGACCCCCGGGGCTTGAACGGGATAACTTCGCTACTTTACACTTCGTAGATGATGAGATTTTTCTTTCGTGCCTACCTATTTTATTCATATCAATCTGTAATGCTGCGTTTACATTCAGCCTTATTAAATAGGGAAGCGAGCAAAAAAGTGGACTGTTCTGTGCCAGCACTGTAGATTCATAGGCCTTCGAGGAGTGATTGAGCCTTTATCGCCACGCTGGCCAAATTCCCAATTGTGGGCAGTGGGCAGTCGCAGATTCATCCGTAGGAGGTCATCCCTCCGCCACGTGGGTGAACGTCTTACGCACTTTACGGTACCTACATAGTTTCGATTTTCGTTAATGGTCGAAAAGCTTTGGTGTTTCGACCTCATCTTTTATTCCATTCATTATTATCAGCCCTACGGAGGACGTATGAAACCCTGCTTATTGCCATTTCAATTTGTCAATCTGCTGAGACATGTAAGTTCTTTGGTTCTTCTATGGATCTCATATCTGATTTGAATTTGTAGACCCAACAAACAAAAAATGCTCGTGTGTGTGTTGGATAGACGTCTTATCAAATGCTCCTGTGAGTTAAAAAGCATCATAGTTATCTTGTACATTACTTGTCTAAGAATAATTGGCCTTATTAAAAGCCTTTATATGATTTTGAATACTATACGGCTAAAAAGCAATGTAACTAGCTTCTATAAGAAGAACACATTTCGAACCCTTATTGGGCCGTATTAATTGGATGTATTAACGTTTACCCAGCCAAATTATAAGAGGGCGCTCCGCGTCGCACTGAACACACTTTATATGCTTAATACATTTGACCGTCCGTCGCGGACATCCGCGTAGGTCATCCGCGTCGCACTGAATAGCGCCTTATATTAGCCAAATCTTCTAATAATGTGCCATTATAAGGAACACTGACATAATGAATGCTTTTTTATAACAAGTATAAGAGTTTAGACCTTATAGACTTAATTTTATAAGCTTAATTTGTTTGTTGGGGAGTGACTTCGAGCATTGCCCTCTCCATCATAACTCCTTGAGCTAGTTAGAGATTACTAATAAGATCCATAGAGAGAGACCACATCTTTGCAAACAGTGGCGTAGCGTGCCTTGGAAGGGCCCTGTATCAAATTTAGTTGGGGGCCCCAAATGAAGTCAAAGTCAAAGTTATTTATTTGCCAGAACATAGGTATGCACGTACTACAGGTCTTAAAATCTTTAATGTTTCACTATATTCTATCCGTCTTGGACGTGCAAATATGTATTGTCATAAAAATAATTACAGAATTTAATATATGTCACAAAATATAAATACAAATGTCAAAATTTAACAAATAACACACACATTAACATAGACAGCCATGGATAGGGTTGCAGCCGTTTCATAGATGTACCAAGTTTTACATTTATATAAGATTGAATATTGAAGGATAACGATTTATCACAATTGAAACAAAAATGCCTGCATATTCATGTTCGTAGACAATTCATATCAGGTACACACTTTACTTGCCTTTTTCCGGCAAATTGATTAGTTAAATCATATATAGCTGATGATTTCAGTTTCCTTAAAATTTCTGCCTCTAAGACAAATTTTGGGCGTACGCCTAAACCGAAAAAAGAGATTGCTTTTTTTAGTTTTGTTGTCTCTGAAATTAAAAGTCTATGAGTACGTATGACAATTTTTTTTATATATTTTTTCCCGGGAAGCACGTGATTAAGAGACATTTTGGATAATATTTGGATAAGATATAATGGATAACATTTGACTGCCTCGGTGGCTCAGTGGTTAGTGACCCTAACTTCTGGATCAAAGAGGCGTGGGTTCGATCCCCACCCAGGGCAAATATTTATGCGATGAACATAAGTGTTTGCTCTGTGTCTGGGTGTTATTTGGTTACTATATATATATAAGTATGTATTTAAAAATAAGTATATGTAGTATATCAGTCTCTGGTAGCCATGTCACAAGCTTTGCTTAGTTTGGGGTCAGAGGCCGTGTGTAAGATGTCCCAAAATATTTATTTATATTTATTATTATTAATAATTATTTTACTAAGTTTTGCTTACACACGTTAGGGGCCCTTGAATCCCGGTGGTTCCGTTGATACGGCTAATACGGCGCGGTAGCTATGCCCCTGTCTGCGAAACAATCAAGCTGCCGAATCGAATACCGCCGCCGCGCCGCTTTGTCAATACAATTAGGAAGGCTGAGTGTGAACACTCACTTGCATATTACCGCAGAAATATTTAGAAAACATTTCCTAAAGAAACAGCGGCTGGGGCTGAGTGAAAACGAACATTCAGCTGCTTGACTCAAGCAATAATATTTTTTCAAAAAGATTTTTAACTATATGAAATAAACTCGTTTATTTATGAATACAAAAATTACACTTACACACAGTCAACCTTAAAATCTAAACACACAACCCATCTCCGACCGTACCCGGCGCAAAAGAGCCCAAAATGCTGGCCGCATTACCTCGCTGGATGGTGATGGCCATCCTTTGCGCCAAGTACGAGCCGGAGCGGGAGTCATTAGTTTTCTCCCTTAGCCTGCGCTCGTAGCCCGTATTTTTAATTTGGAATAAATGGTACTTTCCTCAAAGACTGCAAAAGAGTCACGAAACATTTTTATGGCTAATCCACCGTTAAACATTCTGCGAGGTATTAAATAATTTATCCCAAATTCACGCGTTTTATAGGATTTTTATAAACCTTCAAAAGTGTATACGGCTGGCCTCAAAGAACTTTAGGGCATGTTTATTCACCTCAGAGAGAGTTTACTGCCTTTCAGGTGGGCATAAAACTTTATTACACATAGGCACAGCACGGAAACTGGAGGTATAAAATTTCTTATTCAATTTGTGTAAAATTTATCCCCTTAAAATCTATAATACTCCATTCCAGTACATAGAGTTCGGTACAGCCGTAAGTAATGTACTTAAAAATAGACTAGGTAAGTAATTAAACGAATTCACTCATTTGGACGCCGTGTGTCGCGAATGTGGCAAATGTAGATTTGACGAGTATAGAATTTGACGAGTCAAGTTTTTGACGACTGACTGCGTAATCATATTTACGAGTAGATCTATCTCACTAGCGATTCATGCTAGACATCTTTGTAGCCAGTTTCAAAAGCTCTCTTAGGGTGCCTTCGTCTCGAACCTTCACAACATGTTAGTTGACGACTGTTTCTCATAAGTCTATTCGTTCATGCGCGTATCATATCGACGCGCGACGTAAAGGTTCCAACGGATTTAGGTAAAATGATTTCGGGTTCAGCTTTTCTATAAGCCAGACGAAAATCTCGAAAGTCTGGAAGTATTTCAAGTAATGAAATAGAAAAAATCTCAAGTTTTCCCGAGTTTAACATTAAAACTTTAGCTTAACTGTATTTATTTTAAAAATTAAACTTCCGCTACCTGACCACAAACGTTTTATACAAGCTTTAATCACTGTTTAAGCTTGCAAATTGTACTGTTAAACATTGTCGTGCGTAAAACTTTTTTTGGTAAGACGGTTAACGTCTAAATAAGTTTGACTTATGCTTAGGTATAACGAAGTAATAACTCGAAATAAATTCACTTTTTTTGCTACCACACGGAGTCGGACACGACCAATGTTTCTCGTCAATTTCTATCCCTGACATTACAAGACAAGTTAAATAAGATTTATATCCCAGTTCAGACCACTTTATTACCTAAGTACACCAAGAATTCAAACGAGAGCTGATTTATCGTCCTGCTGAACTCGCGACACTGACATGAATGTTGTATATTATAGCGCTAGGAAAAAAAACGGGTCTTATAAAAAAAACCTTAAATGGAACCGAAGTCCAGCAGCGAATGTCCTACAGCCGATAATGATGTCTGATATTTCTTGCCACCGTTCCTTCCTCACTACATTACAATATGAGCAAAGTTTGACCCAGTCCAGGCCATTTAATTACTTACGGCGAGCATTCAAACGAAGGTTAACTTATCGTTCTGCCGAGTCTGCAACCTTAAGCACTAAATAATGAAGGAAAAAAAAATCTAGTAAAAAATCTATTAAGGTGGCCTGTGTCCAGCAAGTGGACATTCTAATTCAGATATAACAACCACTGTCTCTCGCGTTCCTTTCTGAATACATTACAATGTGAGCAAAGTAGGACGTTTGACCCATTTCAGGCCACTTTATTACTTACGGCGAGCATTCAAACGAAGGTTGATTTATCGTCCTGCCGAGCCCTCGACCCTGGCCCGTAAATGGCGATAGGAACCTTGGCAAGAAAGCAAATTAAGGGGCTAATTCGGAAAAATGGTTTTCACCTGCACACAGTCAATAGCGGATATGGAGATTCAGTATAAAGATAGTAATTCTCGGCTGGTACACTTATCCCTACCGACCTATCCCCCTGGTCGCGAAAAGTACACTTTTTGTAGATTTAGTTCTACCAGTAAGGAAAGGTGCACTGACCATTTGTGTAGTGCATATCCCTACCGAGCTGGCTCCTCTGGTAGGGATAGGTGCACTGCCCATTTCTACTATACAATTCTAGGGAACGTTGGTTTTATTAGTTTTATTGAATAATTAATTAGCTGAATTTGATGAATTTCATTAGGCACATAACAACGATTTCGGAATACATATTATAAATGTTAGCTGCTCTTATTAAAGAGGGTAGATACACATGTCGCACCACACTTCGGTATTGCGACGGTGAGGAGTAGATAGAATGAGGGTAGACAGAGAGATGGTTTGGGCGACGGGCTAGAGTGCCAGTCTGTGATAGTGATCGGTGGTGTATGGGTGAGTGTGATACAACTTCGATAAGCCAGCAGTTTGGAGCAAGCCTTGTAAGTACATTAAGTTTTATAATGACTGCCGAGATATTGGATATCCGTATTATTGTCCAATGGTGTATCATCTGAGTGTCCTACTAGAATCTTAGTGACGCTGTCGGAGCACTATGCCCTTCAACTAACATAAAATACAAATGTTTGATCACATAATTTCTTTGAAAAATATCGACCATTAAACTAAAATCAAAATTTCTCTTTATTTAATATAGTCCCTTTGTTTGAGAAATATGATAGATTGAAAATAATGAAAACTCCTCATTTCTTTTAGGGGTTAAAAATTATGCAGAGTACTTACTCTTCATAATTTTTTACTTAGATCTGTTTAGCACTTTAAATCACATTTACAGTAGTGGAACAGAAATACGTTTTTATAGGTGGCAACTGTCTAATAGAGTAGAAAGGTACGTAATAGATCTGTAGCTACGGCGTTAAATGATTCTGGGAAGGTCAGAAAACAATAACATTTTTGCATAATTAATTGTTCCTAAACACGAAACTGAGTGAATCAGTAATGAGGAGTTCCGTGAAAGAACCAAAATAAACGACACTGCCAAAGGTGACGTCCACAAGTGGTATATTATTCAGAGAAAAATCAAACCAAGATGATATATACATCATTTGAAAGCTTGTTTATGGGGTTTCCAAAAATATTTAATTTACATTTTTTCACCCCTCCATTTTTTTTTTAAATGAGAAAAATAAATTGTATGAAAAATAACAATACAGCTTATTAATTTTTCTAGTTTAGCAATGATAATATGCTTCTATCGTTATTTTATTTGCATTCGTAGCTGATTCTTCCACATTCATCGCTTAATTTGCTAATTATAAATTAATAAATAAAAAATAAAATAAATAATAAATTATAACCTACCAATGTGACCAGTTAGTAGGTACAATGTGACAAACAAACACTTTAAAAATGTGTCTAATTGATAAAAATGATTTTATTTAACAATTTGAAGGTTACTTAATCAGGGTTAATAAAGATAAACTATTTATTGAGCCAAATATATTTATTTATCGTAATAAATTCAAAATTAATTTTAAAAAAATCGGAGGGCTCTTTTTTGTATTTAACTGTTGTAATAGACTCATGATGAAATGAAAAATATGAACTTTCTCGGATTGTAACGAGTGTTGTGGTTAGAATTTTTGATTATTATTATACCAGCCTCCATACATTTTGTGGATATGTCCTTTAAATTGCAGTGGGCAGGACACATAGTTGGCTGTAAGGGGCCGTTCAAGTATTACGTAAGCACTATAGGGGTGTGGAGGGGTTAATAATTTGCTTATTTTTGATGACATGGGGGGTCGGGAAGTCTAAAAGGTGATTACGTCAGCAATAGTTGTTTATTTCTTTTCGCATATGTGTGTCTAAGTCTTTTGTGCTAAGTAAATCTATTTTCTTATATCTAGAATTAAATCTGCTGCTCATGAATCTATGAAAAAAAGAAAAATATATACAGGTACCAATGTTTAGGTAAGAATGGGGGAGGGGTAAGATCTTTGCTTACCTTTGCTACTTACGATGGGGTGGAGGGATATATAATTGTAATAAATCTGCTTACAAAGCTCACGTACCAGCAAGCGCAAGGTAGGACGTCCTTCCACAGGATGGATACTGACGACAGCAGGATCGCACTGGATGCAGGCTGCTTCTAACCTATCTAATTGGAAATCTTTAGGAAAGGCCTATGACCGGCAGTGGGCGGCATATGACTGAAACGACGACGACTAAGAACTGTACAGCTACGTTATAATGTTTGCAATTCTCACACTATATTGTCATAATCCGACATAATCCTTTCACCCTGATAAAAAAATAACGTCAAATCAAGAGGGTTCGTGAATGATGGTGGTTTGTTTGATTTTAATTTCCGAGTACTTAAGTACTTTTGGCTTTATAATATAAGAGAGAAAAATTTTAACTCAAAGAAAATAGTGATCCTCGAGCTTCATTGACTTAGGATCCTTTGAAACTCTATTTGAAAAGTAAATATACTTTGGAGCAGTTAAGTAACTTATAAATCATCGCTATGTAGACTCAAAATTAATCATCAGAGTATAGTTGTTCATACAAAGAAGCTTTGCGAAATGGGTCCGCGCGCTAAAAGGCCTTCTACACAGTCGGATCAACCTATTTTTGTATTCGTTCTACACGGTCGGAACCTTCGATTCTTGATCGAAGGTCGGAACCGACCATGGACGCAGCCCGTCGGAAGGGATGCGCTTCCGACCAAGGCCGTTGGCATCAACCACTCATTGGTCGGATCAGCCAGCTTCTACACTGTCCATTTTTACACCTACCCGACCATGGACGCGGTGGTCGGCGGTTGGTTCCGACCGTGTGGAAGGCCTTTAATACTTGGCAAAGGTTGCCCAATGCAGTCGAAATTATAATCCGAAACCTTCTCAATCCCACTTCTGGGTATAGGCCTCTCTCTTGCCTCGGTTCATTGTTGTTTCACGCTACATATTATATACATAAATTAAAAAAAACCGTAAGTTTTTGTTGACGTAAAGACGTAAGTCTATATAGTAATATTATTACTACATAGATCATAGTTTTTAAGCCGTCCGAAAGCCTATAATATACAAGTGGCAATCAATTGGAAGTGGATCTGCAATCTAACATGTCATCCAAGGTAGCGCTGATTTGCTGCTTTCAATTCATGGCGCGGATTTGTGGGTTTTACATGAAATTTAGATCATTTCTAATCAAGATCATTTCATTGAATATAGGCAGGTATAATTTCACATATTACGTAAGTAAGTAGGTATAGCCCTAGTTCATCATCATTATTTCCTTGTCTTTGATCTACTAGGTGGGGTAGGCAAGGGACGTTTCCTTTCGCCACTTCACCTTATCATACGTCATCTCATAATCAACTCTTTTCTCTTGCATATCATGTTTCACACAAGTTAGGGTAAGCCCAAGCTATTTTACATAAATATAATCATTCACAGCAGCGAAATATAATATTCTCTGTAATTTCCAAATATCCATTTGTATAATTGGAAAATAACACATTTGTGTGACCAATGTTAGTGAATTCGTCCCGCAGATCCCGGGGTAGATTGTTGCCCCATTCGCCAAGTTATCTGATCGCAAAAGTATTAAATTGATGTGGTTTCGATTTATATTGGCTAGTTTTATGTGAGAGACAACATCAAATCAAACTCAATCTAAAAGTTTTATGATCCTGCAGCAGCCGTTTATCTCAACACAGCAGCTACACCTTATGTTATGAAATCTAAAGCCAAACTTCATAACAGAAAAGACAAAATTCATACCGTTTACTACGTATTGTACTTAATACTAATTCCAAAACTTGGTTAAGATCAGTATCCAGTTTCAGATTTCAGTTAAAACATTTGTTGAAGTCGGATATGTCAACGATTGTAACACCTAGTAGCTCAGTAGGTTCCTGCCTTAAATTATAATAATGACAGTTATGTATAATTCGTATTCATTTCCAAGCGATTCCTAAAATTTATAATCCTCTCATTCATACCAATTCAAATACATTGAAAACTAACGCACTTTCACAATAGATATCAATCGATAACTTTAATAAACTATGTTTTTGTCCATATGCCCAAAAATGTAGGGCATAAAAAATAACAAGGGTTGGCTTTGCCCCATTGTACTGCCAATCAACATTTTGTATGAGACCCGCAAATTGTATTTTTTGAGTGCGCAAATACGTAAAGAACTTTAAACCTTATTATATTTAGAAATAGAGAAGAGCGGAAAAGTAATTTAATTTGCAATTGATGCGAAAAATGCACGCGCACGTGTTACTGATTGTATCGTTCTTGTATTTTTTTTTATTTCTGCAATTCTACACAACAATATAATGCATTTTTTGTGAATTGCATGGTTTAGTAAGCCATAAAGTTATATCGTAAGTATCACATAAACTACCTAAATAAATTTCGGTGATTTAGCGCTCTTTTAAATCTACTATTTTTTGTAAAAATTGTGTGTGAAAGGCTTTCGCATACTAAAAATAATACTTAGGTACGGTTTCCCGTACCTAAGTATAATTTATAAGTTTGCCGCATCTTTATTTGTGTGATAATCAGGTTTTTTTTTCGAATAGGTTCGCGTTTGACTACACACTGCCTGATGTAAAGCAGATGTGCGGTCTAGGGTTTAGCACGCTTACCTAGAAGATACCTATTTACTCGGGATTTGAAGACACTCACGTTGTACTTTAACGGGAAGACAGACTCAGGCAAAGCGTTCCACATTCCGGCTGTTCGTATGAGGAATGAGGATTCGAAACGCTTGGTTCTAACGCGCGGAATGTCCACCATAAAAGGGTGGCGCTTTGGTCGCGTCCGTCTAGCCGTACGATAGAAGAAAGGGGCAGGGGAGACCAGATTGTGCAACTCCTGGGCGCGCACTCTCCGAAGTGTATCAGGTAAAAGGCCTAGCATGCGCGTAACATTTATCAACTTTTTGTCTTGCTGGAAACCAACAAAACCTTGGTTAAAATTTATCCTGTCACGTTTTCTTGGTGTGTGGCTTAGAGTATAGTAAGTGTGTGGTGTGTGGTGCGTCTACTGCATGCCCTGATTTTGATGCGGTTGTTTATTTGAAAACTGTTTTTAGTCTTCGGTCTTTTTAGTAGATAATATAATTTTAACTAAACTTCAATGGTCAGAAATTTTTAAGATTTTTGATCACAATTTTATCGGTTGATATAATTTAATATTTGTCAAAAGTTAATCGAGCAGAAAAAAAAAGATAATATAATAGCTCTAGTCGAAAGCGGGGCATACACCAATTTATCCGCTTAATGTCCAATATCAAATTGATCCATTTTGTATAATGTATAGCCCAGTTTGTGGACTTTGCTGCGTTGCATAATATATGGCTGTATTATGCACTGGCCCATTCACCCCTGTCTCCTCTATGTTAATATAAACGCGCAAAAAATGGTAAAGTATGGCATTGTTATGAAAATAAGTGAGAGGTAACGGTCGACGGTAAATGATTTTCCCTTTTTATATGACCAAAACTCAAGTATAGCAGATGCCCTGGTTGTAGTCAAGTCGAGTTGTAGGCCATGTTATTGCATAAATGGTAATTGTCGAATTAATTATAAAATCCAAAGTGGCCACAAATGATACTAAGATCGCCACAACCGGGGCACCTGTCCTACACAAGTCAAAGGTAAATTCAATCAATAAAGCATACTTATGAACTTTGAAAGGACGAACTATACGTAGTACCTATACTTAAGCTAAAGAGGCGACCTAAATATGGACCTACTAACTAAATGTGGTAGCTAAAATATACTAACGGTTTCACGATGTTTTTAAAAACATAAGATCGAATTGTAAATGGAATGAATCGGATTTGTAAAAGTTATGTCCCTTCGCCCAGCGGAAACCCGTGTCTGGGAGATATACGAGTGATAATTAGATCTGGATATGTTATACTGAATTACGCTAAAACAGAATTTGTTCCGTATACAAAACGGAAATTAGAAGCTTTTCTAACCGACCTCCAGCCAGCGGGATATTCGCCAAACTTACATCTAATGTTATTTAGTTAACTACTATCTATATAAGTATGTATTTAAAAATAAGTATATGTAGTATATCAGTCTCTGGCAGCCTTATCACAAGCTTTGCTTAGCTTGGGGCCGTGTGTAAGATGTCCCAAAATATTGATTTATTTATTTAATCTATTATATAAAAGGCTTCCCTGAGTGACTGACTGACAGACAGCCTACAGCCCAAACCGCTTAAGATATGAGCTTGAAATTTGGAATATGGGTACATTGAACGACGTAATGGAGCACTAAGGACGAAAATTTTGAACTTTCGACCTCTAAAGGGGTAAAACGGGCCCTTTTCGTTTGTATGTAACTTTTTATTCCCTGTACCGATTGATTTGAAACTTTGTATACATGCTTTTCAAACAAAATAAAAGTTACGTTTTTTCCTGTTTTTCCGAATTTTCCTCATCTAAGGGGTCAAATAAGGTCCCAAAGTTGGTGAAAAAAGCGTCAATTACATCGAACCAGCTGAACGGTTATGGTTGGAAATTGGTATGAAGGAAGCATACAGCATGTTTTAATACAGAAACTAATAAAATCCAGGAAAATCTATAAGGTTCCTTAGGGATACGCAAAATTAATAAGTTTAGGCTACAGCCCAAACCGCTGTAGATACGAGCTTGAAATTTGGAATATACGTACATCGTACGACATAATGAAGAACTAAGGATGAAAAACGTACCCAACTCTAACTTACGGGGTAAAACGGGCCCTTTTTGTTTGCATGTAACTTCTTATTCCCTGTACCAATTGACATGAAACATTGTATAGATGCTTTTGAGACTAAATAAAAAATATGGCTGTACCTGTTTTCTAAATTTTCCTTTAAAAAATCCTTAGGGGTCAGATACGTCCCAAAACTTCAATGCGCTTTTTTAAATAATGTAGTATCTAGGATTATGATAATGATAGTTTATCTTTAAATGGGGCAAAATGGGTGCCCAAAAGTTTACGATTTTTTTTTATTTTGTGAGCCAATAGTCTTAAGCTTAGCGCACATATGGATCAATATAGGTATTTTACTATGGGATCAACCCTGACAAGCGAAAATTACCTACATTTTCCATACATTTTGTCGCGGGTCGATGAACTTTTTGTGTTGAACAGCTGATTTTATTCACGTGCTTTTGGGGTTGGTACCATTGTAAAAGTTAATCAAATTATGAGTATAATAGCATCCTAGAATATGCCTGACTAGAATTACGACTTGTGTGCCATTTTTTCATTTGCCTGGAAAATTAAATTTCTAATGACTTAATGAAACATGTCGAATACCTGTACCGGCCTTAATTAATAGTGCACTACTGAAAATAGGTACTACGGATAGCACTACGGACAATAGAAACAGGTGGGTCTTAAGATGAACATGGACAAGACGAAAATCATGTGTAATTCCCATGTTTTACCTACCCCGATTTCTGTTGGAAACACTGTTCTTGAAGTCGTTGACTCGTACGTCTACCTAGGACAAGTAGTCCAGTTAGGTAGGTCCGACTTCAACAAAGAGGCCAATCGACGAATTCAACTCGGCTGGGCAGCGTTCGGAAAAGTGCGTAGTGTCTTCTCGTCCGACATACCTCAGTGCCTCAAGTCGAAAGTTTTCGACCAGTGTGTGTTGCCAGTGATGACTTATGGCACAGAAACGTGGTCTCTCACTATGAGCCTTATTAGTAAGCTCCAAGTAGCCCAACGAGCTATGAAGAGGGCTATGCTCGGAGTCTCTCTGCGAGATTGAATCATTAATGAGGAGATCCGTAGAAGAACCAAAATTACCGACATAGCCCAATGGATTGGCAAGTTGAAATGGCAATGGGCAGGGCACATAGCGCGGAGGGCTGATGACCGTTGGGGTCGAAAAGTTCTCGAGTGGAGACCATGTCCCGGCAAGCGCAGCGTAGGACGTCCACCCACGAGGTGGACGGATGACCTCATTTAGACCGCAGGATCGCGCTGGATGCAAGCCGCTTCGAACCGGTCTTATTGGAGATCCATAGCGGAGGCCTATGTCCAGCAGTGGACGTCCTTCGGCTGATGGATGACTGAAAATAGGCCTATCCGCGAAGGGTAATTGGGCCATATCCATCACGCCGGCCAAGCATGGGTTGCTGAATTCACATACGACATTGATTTTTTCTACGTACGTACAGGTTGCCTCAATGTTTTCCAGCAAAGAAAAGTGAAATTTCTTACATAGTTACTCATACAATTATTATTATTGGCTCCCTCTGTGGCTCAGTGGTTGACTCTGACTCCTGGGTCAAAGAGGCGTGGGTTTGATTCCCAGGGCAAATATTTATGTGATGTTCATATGTGTTTGCTCTGTGTCTGAGTGTTATTAATGTATTTTTATTTATTTATTTAACACTTTATTGCACACTATTTGTACAAAAGGAGGACTTAACGCTAAACAGCATTATCTGCCAGTCAACCTACATGTATAAATAAATATATCTTTATTGTACACAGAAACACAGTACAGAAACTATACAATATGCTGTACAATGGCGGCCTTATCGCCTTTGGCGATTTCTACCAGGCAACCTTTGGATGGACTGGAATTATTCGAAAAATAGGAGTATGGTCGGTGGTGTATACAATACAGTACATACATTGAAATACATGTATATGTAGTATATCAGTCTCTGCCAGCCAAATCACAAACTTTGCTTAGTTTGGGATCAGAGACCGCGTGTGAGATGTCCTCCAATATTTATTTTATATATTTATTTATTATTGAGTTAATTTCAGAAATTCGGCAATTTATCATCCAAAAATTCACGTATGTACTCTGTAATAAGCTTTAGATAGAAGTAAATTAAATAATCAAATACTGAGACAATTCAGGCTAAACCGTAGGCATTATTTTGCAAGTAATACAATAATAGGCTCAGTTATGAAGACGCCATAGTAAATATAATAACAACATAAAAAGTGTTCTCTCTATCGAATGCTTAAAGTGAAAATGAAACAGATATAATTATGATAATTTGCTATTATAATTAAGATGGCGCCTTCATAATCGAGCCTAATGCGGGCTTAACGACGAGCTACTATTATTTAAGTAAGTGCCAAGAAAACGCGGGCCTAACTGTGTGTGGGTTTTTATCATTTTAAGCAGTTACAAAAATAACGCGGGCCAGACCGTGGGCTATTATCATTACAAGCAATACAAAAACCCAGGCTAACGGCATGCTATTATAATTTTAAGGATTTATTAAGACAACACGGGCCAGACCGCGAACTATTAGATATTATTATAAGCAAATGCCAAGATAACGCGGGTTGAACCGCGGGCTGTTATTTTAATTTAGTAAGTATTAAAACAACGTGGGCCAAACTGTGGGTTATTCTCTTTGTAAGTACCTAATTATTAACACAACGCGAGCTTAACCGCGGGCTTTTATCATTTTGAGCAAGTACTAACAATACGCGGGCCAAACCGTGATCTATTATCATTATAGGCAAATACTGTTACAATTTTGACCAAACCGTGGGCATTATCCTTGCAAGTAATTTTAAGCAAGTATTAAGACAACGCGGGCCAAATTGCGGACTATTAGATATTATTATAAGCATGTACAAAGACAACGTAGATCAAACCGCGGGCTCTTTTCATTTTAAGTAAGTACCTATGTACTAAGACAACGCGGGCGAAGCCGCTGGTTTTAAGCTAGTGAACTATAAATTGGTACTAACTTTTAGATCTGTATTTGTTCTGTTTACCGAAACAAAAATTATTCTTCTAACGTCCTTATACTTTAGCCACAACCGAGCTGCAAAGAAACCTCCAGTCAGCGGATTTTTTTTTCTCAATAATTATATATTACACAAAATTAATAAAATTTAAACTATTTACAACTATAATTAAACATAAATTAATTATTCTTAAGTTTCTGTTAAAATTAAAAGTTTCAAATTTGAAATCTATTATGTGGGTAGAATACAAAAAATTCTGGGTACATAGTTACAAATTCAAGCTGTTCAAGGACGGGACATGGATGGAGGATGGGACATGTAAAAGTTTCGGCAGAAATCACACAGAGTTACTACAGCTTACAGGGCGAAAGGTGACCGGAAGTAGATAGGCAAGAGAAGCGTATGACGTCCACCGAGATAGTGGATAAGTATCCTGTTTAGGATCGCAGGAACGTAGGAGCGTAAGAAGGTTAGAACGTGCCACAGACGAGACGCTTCCAAAATTGTTGAATGGAAAATCTAGGGGTATCCCGATTTCCCACAGTGGTTCTCTTACGACTAACATGATGATGATAATGAAAAGATTCTTGTTACACGCGACCCTCAAAATAAACATAAAATTCGTACAAAAACAAAATTCAAAATAAATTCAACATTTCTACGAAATCACATGCACGTGACGACTTAAATGGTTGTTGCCATACTCCATTGACTACCCCTGATTTTTGGCATTTTGGGGCAAACGCGTCGATATTGTATCAAGTTTATCAACCAGTGTAAGGGGACTTGTAGCGTTTGTGGCGTAGTAGATCTACGGCATCGTTTTAAGATAATGCAAATACTACGATTGTTGCTAGTTTGCACAAATTTTGTTAGTAATATAATATAGCCAGCATAAATGACATTTACTCTATAGACATCATTGTTTTGACGACAACAAAACACAGAAAGAATAAAAATACCGGACAAGTGTGAGTCAAGCTCGCACACCGAGGGTTCCGTATAATTCCAGAAAATTTCACAATATTGGGAAGTAAGTTGTTAAAATCTCAATGGGTACTATATCATCGACAAAAAAGTTTTTTTTTCACTTTTCTCGTCATTCATTAAAAATTACACATTGTTAAAATAATGAAAAATCGGTTTTAGTAAGTACTATTGAGACTCTTTTATATGATACCTTACATGATACGATTTACTCACTTTGAATTTTCAACCCATATTTTGTGAATCTAGGCCCTATTTTTTGTGATTTAAATAAAAATATACAGTTTTCATACTTATTCCTATATGTGTACTCTAAGACAATGCATCGCGCAAAATTTCATTGTTCTATGTCAACGGGAAGTACCCTGTAGGTATTGATTTTTGTGAGTGTCAAAATATGCGGTTTTTTACGACATAAACGGCTCTAACTTTTTTAAACGATAACTGAGAAGTTTTTCTTTTACACAACTGCAAAAAATCATAGATATACGTATACAGTTTAAATTTCAACTCGATATCTTTACGCGTTCCCGAGATAAAAAGTCTTGACATACACACAGACGGACAGACGGACAACAAAGTGATCCTATAAGGGTTCCGTTTTTTCCTTTTGAGGTACGGAACCCTAAAAATATATGAAAACTAAATTACAATTTGTTACCTACTCTGTTTTCCTTCCATCACGAGCCGGTCCTACCTCAGCATGGTTGTTTAATTCAGTAGGTACATTTGGACATTGTAAAATAAAATCAATATTGTTTTTGACGCTGCTTCTTCATGATAATTGCATTAATCGTAAATAAAAATCCCACACTTTTCAATTTTGAAAATGACATATCAATTACAATATAATACCTATCATAAAAACGAACTTACAAAGAAAAAATAATCTTATATCTATTTGTATCAAAGTAACAAAATAAGTAAAGCATATTTTTATCGTAGAATTTAGAATTGCGCTTTACATTGGGTTGCGTTTTAAATTTAGGTAGGTAGGCTCTTTCTTCACAAGCATACACTCTTTAATGACCAATAACTTAATAACTTACCAACTTACTAGACCTACGTAATTACGTATCTATCTTCTATTACTACGTTGATAGCTCTGATAATGCCAGAGATCCATTTACACTGGTTTCCCAACACAAAAGGTTCGAGCACGTGCTGTTCCCAAGGGGATTTGTAAACCAATGTCACAATACATTACTGACATCGACAGCGGTCTTAATTTTTGCAAACATAACCCTGCTGTAAAGTAGAGCAAATTCAACTCTACTCCTTGTAACAGAAGGTGGTTGTAAGCAGAAGATAAGTATGTTTTAAAATGAGCATGTGTTTAAAATGTTATCAAAATTGTTCATTTGGAATCGGTGTCGCGGACATCGATTAGTTATGGGGTAAACATTACTTACATTCAAGAAAATAAAATAAGAAAACTAAATTCTATTTATAAATATCATTCCTAAAGCGCCCGTACTAATGTTCGTAAAATAAAGGGGACTTGAATCTAGGTACTGCCTCGAGATTCTGAACAAACCATTATCTCACTATGCAGGCTACTATCATATCAGTTACAAATGCAATATTAGATGCATTTTGCAGTAGAGCGAATGATATTTGGCCAATATTGGTGTCCTGATAACCGTGACATGACGCATCTGCGACACCTCGTTTTGATGATAAAAATCAATTTCACTTCCATGACGCATTTATTGACATTATAACAATAGGGTAAAAGATGGGTAAAAGCATGATTATGAAAGTGCAGGTTATGAAAGGTACATATAAATGTTACATGACATGTATTAAGGAAAGAACATTATTTCCTTGAATTAAGGTTCTTAGATGCAAGAACCACAAGTAAGCAACAATAGGTAATTGTGATGGCCTTCGAAGAAGTAGTATTGTAATCTCATTGATGATGATGTATTAGAAAAGATACAGGTACACCGACAGTCCAACATTTCAACTCTTTTAGTTATATAGACCGAATCAAACTTAATGGCGTCTGGGAACACGAGACAAGTCGATGCGCAAAAGCCGTCAGCCGCCAAAAAATTCGTATGTCTGCAGTGACCAGGCGTCACAGACGTTTTATTCGACATAACCGTACAAGCCTGAGCCGTTAGTACAAGTTTTGCACACTTGCGCGTTTGTGTGTGGCTCCATACATTTCTCTTAGTTCTGCCTCGTTTTCGCCAGGGGCGCTGTACAAAAATGTATAAGGACACACGGAAAATGCTGTAGTTTCAGTTTACCTGTAAATCTGTACTAACTCCTTTGGTGTTCCTCATCTATTCTGACCCATGGTCTGCGAGAGTATGCTGATCTAGTGGAACAGGAGACAATTTAAAGCGAATTTAATTCATATTAATGCAAAGAACTGAGATCGTTTTTTTTTCTTTTCAAAATTAATAAATGTAATACTTTTTTTTATGTTGTCAAATATCATCGGTGGGCTCTGGCGCCTGTAATACAGTTTAATTACTAGTATGGGCGCCAGCCATTTTTGTCAAAAAGTTTATAGTCAATAAATGATTTATTTATTTATTATTTAAATAGTGGTTTCCTGTTGTGAGAAGATATCGCAAGCAAGTAAAACTCACCATCAAAACATGCGTATTTGACATAGACCACCCCGGGGGACCATCTCACAGACGGCGGGTAGTCCTCTGCCAGCACGAAGTTACAGTGGTTCACCCCTGTACACCTGAAACAAATTAGAAATATTTTATTATCTAAAAAACACAAATAAAATACTCCATCCATCCATCAGCCAAAGGACGTCCAGTGCTGGGCATAGGCCTCCCCTATGGATCTCCAATAAGACCGGCTGTAATCGGTTGCATCCAGCGCGATCCTGCGGTCTTAATGAGGTCATCCGTCCACCTTGTGGGTGGACGTCCTACGCTGCGCTTGCCGGTACGTGGTCTCCACTCGAGAACTTGTCGACTCCACCGGTCATCAGTCCTCCGCGCTATGTGCCCTGCCCATTGCCATTTCAACTTGCTAATCCGTTGGGCTATGTCGGTAACTTTGGTTCTTCTACGGATCTCCTCCTGATTCGATCCCGCAGAGAGACTCTGAGCATAGCCCTCTCCATAGCTCGTTGGGCTACTTGGAGCTTACTAATAAAGCCCATAGTGAGAGACCACGTTTCTGTGCCATAAGTCATCACAAATAAAATACTATTGTAAACTTACTACCCATAGGTATTGAAAATTCCATTGAAAAATCATCACCAGTAATTTATTGCTAAAAACCATTACAGTATCCAAAAAGGCTCCCTCCACTTGGATCCACAGCTCGGAGGGCTGATTTTTTGATACTGTCAATGCTAAAAACCCAGATATCTTGTAAGAGTGTACTATAACTTCATAGTATACGACTTAACCAAATTAAAAAAAGAAGAAGTTCTGGATATATTAGTAGGTACAGTCTTATACTTTTGGCAACATTTGTATTTGTTGTTGCAATTGCGTGATTTTATCATGACAATTTGAAAATGCTGAAATTTTCCAGATTTACACAACATTATGTATTTATTTTTATATCATGTCATCACTTTCAGTTATTTCATATCATCACTTTATTGATTTATGCAAATACAATACAAAATCTAAAGTTCGACAGTTTACCAAATATCTCAAGAGATTTTTTATCAAGCGTACTGCGTACGTGTCCCAAAATTGTTGAAGTTCAAGCACTTTTTGTTCCCAACTTACTGAAGATCGCGCATTTGGTCTAAATTCCACCAAAGCGTACCGGAAGCTCAACTTTTGAACAGGGACTGTCTTTAGGAATCACTTACTATGCTTTGCCATTTTTTACTTTGCTTTGCTTACCCATTTGCTTTAACTTCGATGGTCAATGCTCGGTCCTGTTCTCAAACGGCCGTAATAGAACAATAGCCCGTGACTGAGACGTCGTGTGAGACTTTCGTCATTTTACAGAATATACAGGGTTATTTCTAAACAATTACTCGTAGCATCCTTTTAGAGACTTATTCTGTGCATCAAAACTAACAACGTTTGTGTGTTCTGCAACTTTTGTCAAAACTGAAAAGTTGTTTCATATAAAAATATTAGTTCCAGTCTTACTGGAGATCTCTAGGGGAGGCCTATGTCCAGTTGTGGACGTCCTATGGCTGATGGATGGATGGATATAAAAATATCGTTTATACCCGCGACAAAATGTATGGAACAGCTGTTTTTTTGTTTTGACTAAAGTTGGAGAACAAAAGTTTTGATGTACTGAATAAGCTCCTAAAAGAATGCTAATGAGAACAAAAGTTTTGATGTACTGAATAAGCCCCTAAAAGAATGCTAACTGTACAGCGCCTCTGGCGGAAACGAAGAAGAACTAACCAAAATATATGGAGCCACACTTGAACGCGAAAGTTTAAGTAAACTACGCAAAACCTGGACTAAGGGCTCAGGTGTTAATTGAAGTTCTCAACGAAACAACAGGTATTGTCTGCCTAGCAAAGTTCTCCTGACGTCGCGTCGCGTCGTTCACCGCAGTATTACGGCCACTTATGACAGACATGCTTAACTTAGGAAAACTGAGCTTCACAGTCTGTTAAGCTCTGTCTATGTTCGCACATCTCCGTTTTGTTGGAGTCTCACTGAATGGAGTCCTTACTCGTATTGTCGTAACTTGAGACGAACTTGTAAGTTAGAACTTGCCTAACTTCAATTACTTTTGCATGAATCCGTCCCCACTCAAGAATAAGTTACGCAGAAAATTATACGAATCACCTACGACTTGAGTAAATTGAACTTGACAAACAAAACTATTTTGTATTTCCTCATTCGTAAAAAAATACTCGATATTAATAAAAGTTCAAGTAACAGAAGCTTTTCAATTTAATTCAAGAAACTATTTTGAATTACGTGTATGTGTGTCGACAATTGCGTGAAACATGACTTTTTTCATGTACATATTATACAACGAACTAGATGCTTTTAACAAGGTCTAGACTTGCTTGCCTTGACCAATAGCGTCGCGATTAGTAACATCAAAATGCAACATAAGACGTCGTAATGTCTATTTATGTATATGCCTATTCCGAGCAGTGGATCGTCCCTCAGCTGATAATGATGATTATGATACGTCACTACAGTGAGAAAGCTCTAATAAAAAGAAATAGCGTAAGTAAAGTTCCTCATTATGTTGCCATAGCGTGTAATTAGGCCCGGAACGAGTATCGGTACCGCAGTATGCTCGTTACGCCTAACTTGCCATATTTTCTTAGTATTCTCATGTTTTCTAACTATTATTACGGAACGGCAAATAGCTTGGCTCATATTTTTTCCGAATCGGTTGGATATTTTTAACATTACCTACCCATTCTTTATAGATAAACTAGTTTTTACCCGCGGCTTCGCCCGCATGATATTGTGATTTTTGACGCTATATCATTATAATTTATAGCCTTTGTGTTATTCTGATATATAAGCTATATTATTGCAAAGTTTCATCTCGATCCGTTCAGTAGTTTTTGCGTGAAGGAGTATCAAACATCCATCCTTCCATCCATCCATCCTCACAAACTTTCGCGTTTATAATATTAAGGAAGTAGGATTAACGTAAGTTTTATACATGTAAAATAAATGGAGAAGTAATTTCATGAAGGATAATTAATAGATATAAGTATCATTGTAATATTATTGTGTATAAGCAGCCTGAAGGCCTCTGACCTCTGATATTGAACCGTGACCCACAAGTTAGCTTGTCATTCGGACCACGGCAGCGTTCATCAGTAAATGCTACCTGCGGTTACCCATCCGACGAGTGACCGTGCCGAACGCTGTCTAACTTCAGTGATCGTTAAGAAGCACTTAGTCAAACTACGCTGTGAGCGCTGGAATGATGTTCATATAGAAGGCAATCCAGTCTTATCAAAGGAAACCAGCAGCGATAGCTACATTTAGAAAGGACCGCTATTTGACAAGGGTCATAAGCTCCTGGCAATGCTAGTATCAAGGATCCACAGTTAATATTGCCTACTATACTTTGAAATGACGATGATTTATAAGAACTAAGTACGTACTGTACTGTATCAGCCTTTTTTAATAGTCCACTGCAGGACATAGGCCTACCCACGAAGGGCGATTGGGCCAAATCCACCACGCTGGCCCAGTGCGAGTTGGTGGATTCACATACGCCAACGAATTTCTTCTACGGACGTATGCAGGTTGCCTCACGATTCACCGAAAAGCCAGTGGTGTAAAATTCCGCACATAAATTCTAGAAATTCATTGGTACGGGACCGGGATTTGAACCCACGACCTTACGATTAAAAGGCGAGTGTAATTACCACTAGACCATCACGGCTTATTTCGTACAATGTTGTTTTGGTTTTCAAAACCGGATGTGTAAATTTACTATTGACAAAGGATTTAAGTGTATGTCAAGATTAATGCTCAAAAACCCAGCAACAAATACCTAGTGAAAAGCTGCAATGATGAAGATACTTTCCGTCTTACCACAAAAGTTTTACGCACGCTTTAGACAAAGTTTAACAGTACGAATGGCACGGTTAAACAGTGTTTGAAATGTGTTTAAATCTTAAGTGGTAAGGCGGTTAGTGATTATTTGAAATACCAATGGTTTTCCAAGCAGTAGACCTCGCGAGTTATACTTTGTAGCATATTCGTGTACATTAACTACCTACTTTTTAAATATTGTCGAAATAGATACTATTATATATTTTAAATAATTTTAATTCCAAAAGCGTCTTGTTTCGTGATAACAGGCACTAATAGAATTAAATAAAAGGCATTGTTCTATGTGAGCTTAATATGTAAAAGCGACGCATGCTATGTGTGACGCGATGCTATCCTACTAATATTATAAACGCGAAAGTTTGTGAGGATGGATGGATGGATGGATGTTTGTTACTCTTTCACGCAAAAACTACAGAACGGATTAAGATGAAACTTTGCAATAATATAGCTTATATATCAGAATAACACATAGGCTATAAATTATAATAATATTGCGTCAAAAATCAAAATATCATGCGGGCGAAGCCGCGGGTAATAACTAGTTAGAAAATAAAACAGAACAATTATTGTAGAAATTAAAACAGTGTCACTAACAATATCCTATTGAATATGTGGTGGACAATATAAATGTATCTTCGTTAAACGTCTTTCTAAAAACTGCATTAAAAACAAACTTTAATTATTATTTACTAGCGACCCGCCCCGGCTTCCAGGTATATTATTCATATAAACCTTACTCTTGAATCATTCTATCTATTACAAAAACTGCATCAAAATCCGTTGCGAAGTTTTAAAAATATGGGGACAGACAGCGGGAAGCGACTTTGTTTTATACTATGTAGAGATTGCACTGTGAAATCTCACAATATTAAAACCCTGAACCGGACTTGATTTCTGAAGTTTTTGGTTTTCGGTATAATATTTTACTAATAAGTCCTACTGAGCAATTATTATACACATCTGCTATTATTTATCTACTGATCATGTGCTTTATTTAACATGCTGCTTACTCTCAAATCTCATCGCGTAGCGTAGCACTGTCTTCTAGGACAGTGTCAGTAGAGGTGGCTCTTTTTCTACAAAATATTCATTCTAAAATACTAATTGAACGTTCGTGTTGAAACTGGAATAACAATTTAACCGCCTGACTTGGAACTATAATTGGAAAACATAAATTAAACTCAACTTCCTTTCCTCTACTTTATGGCTTTATTTGGGTTTTGTATTTTTTAATATAACGGTAAATGTTTATCAAAGCTTTAGAAATACATTTTATTCCAAACTTTGCTCATAAGTTTATTGATAGAAAACAGACTGATGGAGCGAAATAATCAATTTTCATTTTGGGATATAGAACCTTAAAAAGCTGCTGTAGAAACGGCTCTAACGATTTTGATGAATTTGATAGAACCTTTATCTAGAGGTTCTTTTTATGAAGTTAAGCACGAATTTCGGCTAATGTTGTTTATTTAAGATAAGATATTTTTATTTCCAATAAAATTTAAAATTAGGGTACAGAGCAAAATTCCAAATCTTACAGTCTAAATTTATACATAACAGAAACTAGTTACACCTAATATAATTATTTAGAAATCTGTTTCTGACGAAAGAAACTCTCCTTATTTTGGTCGGTTAAAATAATGTAAACAATACGACGATAACATACGAATAAACAATGTTAGCTAATAGTAAGCTTCTGCCAAACGCATTACCTTTATTGCCATCGTAAGCTCCCAGCCCCATACTATTACGAGGCAAGGCAGTGGCGTCGTACATTACTGATAACATCTGATAATTGGCGGGTACTACGAGTACACATTGGTTTCTATGTAGGAACTTACGTGGTAATCTCGACAACTTCATAATTTTTACCCACGACGGAACAGAGACGGTATATGCGTTTAGAGTGAGAGGATGTTTGTGCAAACCTGTGTTACCGTATTTCTCCAAAACTACTTAACCGATTTTTATGAGGCAAGGTTCCTTGAGAAATCTTGTTCGGCGCGTTGGTTGACAATTTGCTTGCAGAAACTCCAACAGTGGGAGAATTCGAGTTATCCTTACTAATATTATAAATCCGAAAGTATGTTTGTTGGTCTGTTCATCCTTCACGCAGCAATGGAGCAGCGGATTGACTTGATTTTGGCATGGATATATGTAGCTCAAAGGTTGAAAAGTAACATAGATAACTTTTTATTCCGGAAAAAAAGAAGGCTCCCATATATTGATAGCAACGATTATCAAAATCTACGTGGGCGAAGCCGCGGGGAAAAGCTAGTAAATGTATATATTTTATCCGTCTCTACTAGATTTCCACGAAGAGAAAATATTATGTGTCTGTATGCAGTAAGTATGCAGTGCAACACAGTGGGCAACTCCGGTGAAATGATGCCTGTAAAAAAGTTGGCAATTTGAAAAAAAAAATAAGAACTACTTTTTATCCCTCAAAAAACACAATGTTGTAAGTTAGATGTGTGTGTGCGTTTTGTATAATTTTGTGTCTGATGTGACATTATTCATATAGCTCCCAAACAATTTTCATGTGTTTCTTTTAAGCGGTTAAAACTGAATCCATAATTGCATATCTACAATGTTTTACAATATTAAGTACCTACTTTTTTAAAAAGCTTATGTGTCATACCTACTAACTAAAGTACTTGCACTTATCACCTAAATATATTTAGTTTCCATTCAAAAATAGCCGCAATATCAATGAAATAAGGTACAAATAGACCTTTTGAAAGTATCTTTTTGAAGTGCAGGAAATGATGCGGTGAATAGACCCGGTGAGTAATGATCGGTTAAAAATATTGATGGTTAGTGGTAAACGAGCGATTACTTTCAGTGGAAGTGGTCTAAAAGCTTCTGTTAAATTCTTTCAATAGTTGGAATGTAGTAGGTAATTTGTTTTGGAATACTAGAGCTACTATACTTAGATACTTGTGTATAGTTAAGTTCACAACTCATCTTCAATACAGAGAGTTGCTTTGCTAAGTATGAGGACTATTAGGTTTTACATAATCATCATTAATAACAATTTTTAATATTATACTAGACCAACAGCGAAATCACTAGAAGGTATCATGGTCTAAGTCCCGTATATTTTTGCAAGATATCTTTTGGATAACGTTTTATTTTAGACGCTGTTAATTGCGCTTGCCTAAAATGTGTTTCCTGGTAGAGATCACTGTCAGAGATAAGGCACTACCTTATGTTTTAGTTAATAATATTAGTGCAAAAAATAAATAGTTGTCTGTCTGTCTAATTGTGATTTTATTTCGATGTTCAGAAATGACCAAATACGAGTAAGATGAGCTCATCGCAAAGAAGTAAATAACACGAAAATAATTGAAACTATATTCGATTCGTCGTAGGCGTCGTAGCCCATTATCTTTTAACTTATTTATCAAATAAAACAAAACGCTGCTTTTAATCTAATCGTAAAATCGGCCATTATGTTCTCCGCGTTTTGACAGGCGTGTCATTACCGGCGATTATTATGCGCGCGCGTCGCCGGGACATGACGCGGTAACATGGCGCCGCTTCCGCCTGGCTGGCACGGCAGGCGCTTCCGGCTCCTTTTGAATTTCGAATTTGGAACTGGATGGAGTGAAAGTAACAGAAAGTTCGTTAGTATCGAGGCTGTATTGGGTATGTTAATATATAATCATGGACCTGAGAGTTACCGTAGTAAAACAAGGAACTCTTATAATTTCTTTCATCTGTCTGTCTATGTATAGTCTGTCCATTCTGTCATCCATGTCTATCATCTCCCACATTTATTTTAGGAACTAAAACCTCCCTACTTCAAATTTGAAATTATGATAGTTTTGGTACAGATACCAATTCCTTAGCCAATTATATGTTTTTTTAGTAGTTAATCATCTAGTGACATCATAAAAATTTTGGTTTTTATAATTATTAAAGTCATCGTCACTATTTACAAAAGTCAGAGAACGCGTTTTTCGACACGAACTTGACACTTTAAAAGTATAAGTTCAATTCTAATTTTATTAAATTCTATACCAATGAGACCCAAACAAACACAAAAGAGACTTTTTATCGACTAAGCATTAACTTTAATCGCGCAATAATTGAGGTCGATAAAACAGCACATGTCATTAGTGTTCAATGGGGTGTGGTATTGAATAATTCTAGCCAGGTGATAGGGTAATTGTTTTATTGTAAGGGTCCCTGCGGGGTGCCGCGGGTGGCCGATATTATCTGAGTTACATTGGCGATATTGGACTTAGATTGGGCAGTGCATTATACAAGGTTATATTCAAATTCAAAAAATTCAAAATTCAAAATTTCTTTATTTCAGGCAAATATACCCATATAAAACAACAATTCACTATCTAGCATTTTAACAATGGTCGTCAATATGTAATGCTATAGTCAAAACAAAATTATGAAAACAAAATAAAATAAAATTGTACAATTACATTATAAAAAGGTAAAATTGGAACAAAAATAATTAATCAAGATATAATGTCAGTCTAACTAATAAAATAAAATATATAGAACTGATGTACCTAGTAAGCCAAAAGGAGGTGATTCAGACCATAAGTATGAACAGATAAATTTATTGTTCAGCAATTGTTGCTGAACCTGGGCCTTGAAAGACTCCACGCTCTGTGCACGTCTAATGGTCACAGGAAACTAAAAGAACATAAACACACTAAAAGAAAAATCATAAAAAAACAGTAGAGTGAGATGGATTAGAAAGAAGGAGATTGCTAGAATATCTAAGATTGATAGAGTGAGTGTTACAGAGTAAGTAACAAACCAAGTAATACGCTTTCGGATAATTTAATATTCATAAGTACCTAAGGAAGTAAAAATTGAACTAATAGGTTTTTATTTATTGTCAATAAGGCCTACCTACTAAAATTGAACTAATAGGTTTTTATTTATTGTCAATAAGGCCTACCACTTTCCGACAACTACCACAGTTATGAAGTACAGTTTTCAATGGGGTGTTGTATTGAACGATTTTGAGCCAGGTGATACGGTAATTATTTTATTGTAAGCGTCCCTACGGGGTGCCACCGATGGCCGATATTATCAGAGTTACATTGACGATATTTAACTTAGGCTGGTCGATGTATTGACCGAATGTTGCTATATTTATAAGTTAAAACGTCCCGCCGTTTTTCTCAGTTTCTTACGAAATGAAAATTACTGAACAAAGCTGGTAGTAAACGTACGTACACAGTCAAAAATAGCCGACAAAACACAACAGATTAGCGAGTTGAAATGCCAGCAGAACGGCTGATGGCCTATGGGGTCGCAAGGTCTGAATTCTGAATGAACCTACATCTCGACAAGCACAGCAAAAGACATATCTACAAGACGGACTGATGACCTGATTAATACAGGATCAAGCTAGATGCAAGCCGTTTACGATTGGTTCTTGTAGAAATCTGTAGGAGAAGCCTATGTCCTACCTATGGACGACCTATTACTCAAATTACTACTAATGATGAATACACGTCCATAAGCTATAGACAAAGCGGGGAGTATCTCTCTTCACAGTCTCTTTACAGCACAAATTAGTTAAGCATACCGGGGACAAAACGTAGCAGGCCATTCCCTAGAGTACTTAAAATTCACTTTAAATATAGTACTCCATTAAGCCACTAATGTAATTTGTACCATTTAATTAACCTATTAACCCTGCTACTAATAATTATATTCCTCCAGGCCTAATTCTTACTGTGCTCCCATTAAAGGATTAAAGATCAGTAGGGTCGTTAATCTGCCTGATTTATATTGAAGCTCTAATCCTTTGGATCCCGACGTTTCAGACCGAGATTAAAACGTCCCAGAGTTACGTTTATTTATAAATCATCGAGAAGTTATCGTGATTTATTGGTTTTAGTACGCAGACGAGTTTGGAGAGGTTCAAAGTAATTTTTATGGCTAGGTATTTGGTAAAAGTGATTGATTTTGGGAATCTTAGGTCTCGAGATAGAATTTGATATAATTATTTTCCCAAATGAATTTATAGAAGCGTAAAATTAAAAATTGATAAATGATGTAAATATTTAGGCTACCCGAAATTATGTAATATGCCATGAAATGATTTTATCGCGCTTCACACACTAGGTTTATAGAAATATTGTTTTTGTGATAAACATTTCAAAAATTGCCGCGCTCGCAGGTTTCGAACCTGCATTTCTCTGGGATTCCGACCCAGATGCTTTGTCCAATTAAGCTAGAACGCTGTACTACGAACTCGCCAAATTAGTGAAGTGTTTATCATTTTATATGCCATGATTCCCGGATCTGTGATCGTGGTTCTTTTGTTGTTTTCGTGAACTGTGACTCGACCAGAGATTTCAATAAATGCATCGGTTGTCTATCAAATAGAATCAAAGCGCGTCGAAATTGGTACATTATTTAAGAAGATACGTTGCCATTGCCACAGACGCACGTGAAACACTTTTAATACCTCTCATTATTTGAATATAAAAAAAATTAAATGAATAATCGGTATGGTTATTTTGCAATCTATATTACTGTACCGTCTATTTAATTTTAACACGCTATCGAGCTGCTTCTATTAAAATTCTACCAAACTATTACATTAATTACAATTAATAAATATTCAGCAAACAAACGTACACAAATAACGAAACAAAAACATCAAAAAAATTAACAAAGCTTTGTCTACACCGCCAAGGGGTAAATCTGAATTCGTTCGTGCCGGGAACTGTTTCCACTGTTCTCAGCTTTTGTAATAGATCTAGGTCGAGCACTTTCGAAGGGGTTTGTTTCCGTTTGTAAATAGAACTCGTATTTGCTGTTGTCATTGTCATATTTGACGTTGACATACTGGATATAGATTACATCTATACAGAGTACATCTCTAGATGGAAGACTTATTATTACGACTTATGACCAACTTTGATTATGGAACCAATCTTGAAATTGCAAATAATCTTTCAATTATTAACCCTGAAATTGCAAAAAAAAAATATTTTTCGAATTTTTTTATGAAAAACAATTTTCTACATTTTCAGATTTTAGCACTGATTTTACCATTAAAGTTAGTATTAAATATTACCTAATTAAATTAAATAATTAATTATCAGATGCATTCAGACAGATTAAAAATTCCGACACCAGGCCCATTTAAATATTTTTTATGCAGTATGTTGTTGTCAGTAATCTAATAAATAAAACCATTAAAAATTCTATCAATTCGTCCAAATGGTATCAATCTTAGCAATTGCTACTACAAACAGTTAATTGGCTCCCAAACATAATGTCAAATGTTCTCAATTGATTTCCTCTACTCTATTACAAAGTCCCTACTTCATCTAAAGCCCATTCATCAACGTAACCGACTCTATCTGCCGGTACTTTACTAATAGCTTTGACTCCACAAAGCACTTCAAGCAGTGTTGTTAGATTGGGATGGTCTTCTTATTTTTGAGGTAAAAATACAATATTTTCTTGGCACTACAAAAGTAACAAGAAACACAGAAAGAGGGCACAAAAAGACCTAGAGAATACGTCACTGCAAAAAATTGTATTAATTTTTGACACTCTGTATATATATATACATATATATATATATTTAGTCTAAATAAATAATCTACAGGTATGTATATGTTCCTGTACCTGTACCTGTATCAGCCTTTTAATAGTCCACTGCAGGACGTAGGCCTACCCACTAAGGGTGATTGGGCCATATCCACCACGCTGGCCCAGTGCGGGTTGGTGGATTCGCATACGCCATCGAATTTCTTCTACGGAAGTATGCAGGTTACCTCACGATGTTTTCCTTCACCGAAAAGCCAATGGTGTGAAATACCGTACATAAATTCCAAAGAACTCATTGGTTCGGGACCGTGATTTGCACCCACGACCTCACGATTGCAAGGCGGGTGTCACTACCTCTAGGCCACCACGGCTTGTATATGTTCATTTATAATATATCATGCATACGGCACGGTCAGTTTACAAACGGGGCACTGCAGTTCGCAGTCACAACTGAGCGCTACCGTAACTCGAAGACACGATAAATCCTAGGGCTCAGTTGTTAAATTAAATTTGACATATTGTAGTAAAATAAAATTTAGATAAGTAACATAAGTAAGTAAATTGACATAATTTGTCGTTATTATAGGAGAAGACGCTGGTTCCCGTAGTACGGCCCCTGGCTAGTTCAGGGAATCAGAGGCTTCAATAATTTTCATGTACCTTATTTATGTCAATAAAACTTTTTGATTGATTGATTGTTTTAAATGTCTCTCTACGTCATGTAATTTTTTAGGAAAAATAAATAATTTGCGTAGGGGAATTTGATAACTTTTATCTGGCAACCTTGCCCTTCAACGAAGCACGCTTCCAATACAGTTAAGTCATTAAAACGAGATCAATTACTTTCCTTACTCTCCCGTGCCACGTTCAGCTATTTTTAGCCCATTAATTACCGCATTTCCTATAATAAACTCTACATTAAATACACGTTAATGGATTTCAATTGACAGTCTCTAATTTTAGAGAGGTAGAGTTTGATATATCATTTTTAGATGGGTGCTGGAAGAGTTAAAAAGCGATCGAAGCAAGGCAATTTTGTTCTTAGCTGTACATTGAAAATTTCTTGTAGAGCTTTTAAGATTAACAGATTGTACATTAGATTTATACATAACCGTAAAAAAACAACTCGTTTTAACCGTCTTCAAAAAAAGAGGTTTTTAAATCGTCATCGTAAATATATATTTTTTTAAATATATCGCGATTGACTATACAGAGACACTATACGAGAGAGGCATATACCCAGCAGTGGGATAAAGATGACTGTAGATGATGATGACGCGATTACTCCGTTAATAATGATGAATCGACTTTCATGATTTTTTCGTTTGATGGATCATACTTCCATTTAAATTTTACCAAAATCGGTTGAGTAGTTTTTGAGAAATCAATAAAAATTTAAATATACTCGTAGCATACATCGATTCTAACGAACTACAAATTTGAATTTTGTCCATAGATTGGTTGCCTGGAAGAGATCGCTTCCAGCGATAAGGCCGCCTAGTGTTGCACTATCTTAAGAATTTCACTAATGTAAGTATACTTTTATTGTTAGTTTATTTTGTGTGTACAATAAAGAGTTATTTGTTGTTATAGATTGCAACGATTGATCTCAGTTGTGCCATTTTTGACGAAAAATAAATAATTATCAGTTGAAGCACTTGTAATTTTGTCGTTGCAAGTCAAATGGAGTCCGTAATGGGTCAATTCTGCTCGCGGTGGAAGGCAGGCATTAACACAGTGTTGGATTTCATAACACATAACTGCATGCTTAGTTAAGAACAAGCACCTCTGTCCAGTAATTGCGTTCCTACAAAAACCAACCATTATGCTTACTGAACCGAATTCCAAACTAATGCCCGTTATTTTAGTAGGCATTTCACATCCCGAGACATGTTAACATCTTCGACTACACGACGACTTAATTTGTAACACGAACTGTTACACTTTATAATGAGAATGTGTGATGTTCTCATAAAGTGTAGAAGAATAAATAACAATTTATATATTTTTCTAGGTGTAGATTTGATCAAGATGCAGTACTATATAAGCAAAGCAGAATTTAGTTTTTTTTTTTATAATTATTACTCAAAAAATTGTAAATGCACTCTCTCTAGAGTAAACCAAATCCCATCAAAAACATAAATGTGAATAAGAGCCACAATTTTATACTTATTATTTAAAATATTCGTCGTTGTTGACTTCGTCGACAAAAGGAATTGAGATCCATATGAGTGCCACGTTCTATGTAGAAAATCATGCAATTATTGCCTTATTCTTCGAACTTTGGCTGGACGCACTCCGTGCGTCTATATTAAAGATAGATTAAAGATTTCAAGCTACATTTGCGTCTATAGATTTGTCAATTATAATGATCTAACAAAACGGCAAGCGGTAGTTTTGTGGAGTAGTTTGGCACTTTTTTTTCTTTAAGTCTGTATATAGGCCAGTTACATGTTACATTCGAAATAAGAATAATTGCGGTAAACTTGCTTTTTTAGTATGTTGTTTGGGTCCACCTAGATAGTATTATTCCAGATTTGCAGCAATCTGAAATTCTCGCGCGCTGAGTAGTTGCTGAAAAAGTTGGTGATTTTTTTCTCATTTTTTAGTTTTGTGCAAAAAAAAACGACATTGGAAGGCTCTGACGACAAAGGTTACTATTATTTATTTAAAGTGTATAAAATTTCTGACAGTTTGAGCCCTAATTCAATTGTGTAGGTCTAATAGGTCACACGATACAGGGTCCCGAATGTTCACTATTTTCTCCAAAAAGTTGGAAAATTGGAAATTTCTAATTTTCGACCAAAATATCAGGTTATTGAGGCATCTCAGGGAAAATTAATGAGAGGTGAAGTTGTAGCAAATTTAATTACCTTCATTTTGACACTAAAGGTGCGTCCGTAGGACGCACCTTTACCTTGTAGGTGTGATAGTTTGTTCAATGACGACCATATGACTGGCCTAATAAATGAAATATGAAAGTGAACTTTGACTTTTACGGGATGTAAATTTTACATAATTATTTATATTTATATTTTATGCTTATTAGTGCACCGAGAACAGTGCGTGGAAATTACAGGGTTAACAGAAGATAATCAAATATGTCATAAAAAATCAACATATCAAATTAACAAGTGTGGTATTCCACAGGGTAGTGTATTAGGGCCATTACAGTTTGTGTCACTCATAAATGACTTACCTGACATCACAAATCATACATGCACACTATTTGCTGACGACGTCTGTATCCTCGTGACTAGTAATAAAAATAATATTGGATTTGACATTGAAATTAATAATACAATTGAATCAATAATTGAATGGTTAGATAAAAATAATCTTAAAGTCAATTTGGGCAAGACAAACTATATGCAATTCATAACACGCGGATCAAAATCCGTTCCGAGACAAATAAGATATAAAGATACAGAACTGCAAGAAACTAAAAATGTTAAATTTTTAGGAATAACATTAGATCAATACGTAGACTGGAAGGAACATGTAAAAAATGTGTGTACTAAAGTAAACAGGTTTGTATTTGTCTTGAATAAATTAAGAAAAACATCATCGCGTCAGACCGTCCTGCTGGCGTACCATGGCTATGTGAGCTCCGTACTACGGTACGGGCTGCTACTTTGGGGTAACTCTACGGATATCCAGAAAGCTTTCCTTTCTCAGAAAAAGTGCGTTCGCGCTATGGTAGGGATACGGCCATACGAATCATGTAGGCCCATATTTAAGGAATTAGGAATTCTGACGTTGGCGAGTATGTACATTTTTGAAATTGCAGTATTTGTCCGAAATCATCTCAAGTACTTTAAAACAGCCAATGACAAATACCCAAGAAAGGTAAAATATGGGAAAAGGTTAATTTTTGAACAACGGCCTAGATTGACATTATTTCAAAAGAACTGTTATGCCATGTGTGTCACCGTATATAACCAATTACCTGTATCATTGAAAGAACTCCCTTATGGAATGTTTCGGCGTAAACTTAAGACATGGCTAATAGAAAAATGTTACTATAGCCTAAACGAATTTTTAATTATGCGTAAACGATAACACTTATTAATTTGTTTGATTTCAACATGTTTATTATTTAATTTGACTTATTATTTTATTTCATTTTGTTATTTATTTAATTTGACCGTACTTTGACATGATTTTTTGACTTATTATTTTAATTTTATTTCATTTTGTTATTTATTTAATTTGACCGTACTTTGACATGATTTGTAATTAATTTTAGGAGTAATCTGTAATAACTTTATTATTTATTATTTACTTAAGTGCTTTTTTCCACATGCTAGTAAATGGCAAATAGAAGGAACTAATCAATCTGAAACACCATTTATCTGTACTCTATTTTAGTGGAATAAATATTTCATTTCATTTCATTTCATTTCATTTCATTTCATTTCATTTCATTTCATTTCATTTCATTTCATTTCATTTCATTTCATTTCATTTCATTTCATTTCATTTCATTTCATTTCATTTCATTTCATTTCATTTCATTTCATTTCATTTCATTTCATTTCATTTCATTTCATTTCATTTCATTTCATTTCATTTCATTTCATTTCATTTCATTTCATTTCATATTAGTAAATTTTTCTTTTCGTACATTTTTCGGATGACTCCAACTGCTCCCCTAGCAATTTGGGTAACTCAAATGTATAGTGGTAGTAAAATGTACAAAAAATCTACGCATAGCGTAGGACGGTCACTTACGTGTCCAATCGCATGCTAGATGCAAGCCGCTTATAACCGACCATATAAATAAGAAGCCTATAGGGCAGGGCTAGCAACAGTGGACGTAGCATTGATAATGGTACACTTTTACTATGGAAATTACGGTGGAACTAGGTGAAGTCTTATCAGATCTCTGACAAGACTGACTGACGACTGACTAATTTGACTATCTTCAGTTTAGTTTCAGGTCACAGGTAGCATCCGGTTTCAACTACCCTCTGACCAGCAAAACGTTTCTATTAAAACCCCCGAGGCGACCTTACACGGCGCCTTATCAGCCTGGCACCGCTCCAGCGGCTTCCGGACATACCAGCTCGGAATTACTGCACGGATTTGAAGTAAATTAAGGGTACGTGCGGTAGGCTTGAATTCACTTTATTTATTCCTTTACTAATGAGTTTTGACGTTTCACTCGACTGTATAAAAGATCAAGTATTTATTTATAATAAAATGTTGTTATTTTAGGCAAAAACTTCACGAATTTAAAAAAAAAACTAAGTTCGTATTGATTGGAAGCTAGCCCTGCCCCCCGACCGCCTAAGCAATAGCAATCGTAATAGCAATCGTTTACATAGGCGGTGCCAAATGACTAAAATGAAGTCATAAACGATTGCCATTACGATTGCTATTGCTTAGGCAGTCGAGAGGCGGGTATCAAAGCTTTACAACCGTCTAAAGCTCTTTTGACATGGCTAAAGCGTTAGAATAACCGGGTCCAACAATTTCACGTGTCACGATAGTGCTCAGTTGTAATAGTTATATTATAAAAACCCTTATGCTAGAGTATATGAAATAAATTCAACCAAAAGATTTACGGGGAATGATTTCTTAAACTAGGATAGAAGAATAACTGATTAATAAATTATAATCGAAAAGCTCTCTAGTGGAAACCACGTACCGGCAAGCGCAGCGTAGGACATTCACAAAGTGGACGAATCACCTAATGCCGACTGCAGGATCGCGCTGCGAGCCGCTATCAACCGGTCATAATGGAAACCTTTAAGGAAGGCCTAAGTAACAGTATACGTCCTGTGGCGGATGGATGAAAGTTTCTTGTTGGTTTTGACGCTTTTAAGTGGACCAAGGGGTCAGCTACGTATTTGGTCGCGTGTTACTTTTCAGGTTGTGTTTCTAGACGATGGATGATGTAGGATGGATAAAATTATAATAGGTATCTATTGCAAGACTAGGCCAGAGCCTTATTTAAATAATCCTCTACAGTCCCGGAAAAGTTGAATCCATACACGGTACAGCACGAATAGCTGACCTGGCACAAAGCACTCTGCTCGTGAAAGGCAGATTTGATATCCAACTGGAATGAAACGCTGCCTGAAAAGTTACAGGCACGAGTATTACATAAGTTTGTAAGCTGATAGCATTGAATTTTGTGCTACGGATAGACACTGTTTCAGTTTGTAAAACAACGAATGTGAATCGATAAAAAGCTTTCATAACTTTGCTATATTAAGTACTAGCTTTTGCTCAGGAAACGCGTTCCACATTCTGACTGTTTGTATGTCGAATGTGGATTCGAAACGTTTGGTTCTGACGTCTACTATCTATCTAGCCGAGTATTTATTTGAAAATCAAAATATCAATAGATCTATCGATACCACTGCTTGAAATGCTGTGGAATGCCATTGAAATTAAAAAATCCTAATATACATTGAAATGTAATGAGACTAGGATCGGTATTACAAAATTCTGGTGAATCTTTTAGTGGAGCAAAGCAGGAGTACCTACTTACTTCCAACTTTCCATAACCAAATTTTTTTTTAAATTGAAAATTTACCAACCACTGACTAGGGTCTGTGCCATTTGTTAACTAAAAACAATTATTGGACGGCAGAGAGTAACTACATGTTGGCCTAAGTATAACTATATCTTAGCCTAAGTTATTTAGTCGGTGCATTGCGTGAATGCTACGAGCAGACCGGAGATTCATAACCTAATTTTATAAAGTAATAGTTAGTAGTCTAGTAGGCACCTACAGCTGAATATGAAATTATACAAGCAAGGGCCTGAATCTCTATCAACAAAACGAAACAAAACACGTTATTTTTTTTATTTCCGCGAATTTCTTTTGACGAAATGTTAGTCATAGTCATATATCTTTATTGCGTATATGGGTAATACAAGATGGTATGATAATAAAAATTAACCGCCATATTCTAACTGTTTGGCATGCAATAATAACATCAGTGTCAATAATGTACTCGTACCTAATCAGTGTACTATTATGAAAAACCCTAAAAGCGGAACCGTATTGTATAATGTTATGATACAATTTATAGCACAGTATGCTGAGTGTGAGTTTTGTCGTAAACATGACGCGCTCTTCGGCGAGCGCGTAAGCATGTAATTTGTAAGAAGAAATGTACAGCGCCACTAACGGCGCGTTTTTGAAACACAACAAGTTAATCACATAAACATAATAATCAAATATGTTTACGAGAGAAAACAAGATAGATACCTAATAGAACAATTCAAATAACGTTAATAATTGTAAACAAATACCAATCAAGCCGAGCAAACTCACAAAGATAACCTAAAAACACATAAAATATCTTAGATCTAAATCATTCATAGCATTCACTCATTTTTTCTTAAATGTAATTATATAAAATCAAATTATGATTTATAATTGGATATAGTAGTTGTATTTAGTAGTAATTTTATTTCAAAAAACAAATATTTTTCATGCTACTTTTTCTAAAACTAAACTTGACATAGAGCACGTTACGTGCACGTTTTTAAACAGAATGACCCTGAAAATCATTGTCTCTATGTAATGTACTTTTAGACTAGTTGAAACAAACAAGTAATTTGACTTGACAGCAATAACGTCAAACGGCAAGCGATTCCGTCAGTTTTATCGAGTTGAAGGCGAAAACATAACCGTTTCGGTAATTTGATGTATACATACCAGGCTCGATAATTTATGCAACCAAAAAAAATAATAGTAGGATGAAACCCATTAGAAAAGGAGGGGAATATTATAAAAATAAAAGGAAAAATAATTTACGGACGATCTGAGGTCGGGAAGGGGATGAGGGGGGGGTTTTAAGGGGAAAAAACGGTTTTTCTCGATTTCCGGCAAAACTAAAAGTCCTATTGAAAAAAGTCAAATGGGAAAGTTGTAGGTAATAAAAAGATCTAAAACTTTTGTATTGACACTTTTTTCACATAACCTCAAAATTTATGTGAAAAATCAAAAAAACCGAGTTTTTGGTTTTTTATTTTTATCTTTTACAATAATATTTTATTTTTAACGTGAAAACTTACCTTTTTATGTCCCAAATACGCTGTAATTTATTTGATTAAAAATATTAATTTTTTTCACCTTATTTTGAATGAATATCGAAAAAACACCCTAATTTTCAATCGAAAATTCAACCGTCAAAATATCAGCTTTTTTCAAAAAGTTGGTATGTTTTCTGTTTGTTGAAATCTCTACTTTTCGATGGTGAAAAAAAATATATATGTTACTATAGTAAATCTTCTCAGAAAATGCAAAAAATCGAAAATAACTCGAATTCGAAAGTTTTTTTAAATTATTATAAATAATTTTGAGCTATTTATTAAAATTTACACTTTAATTACTCGAAAAACGTTAAATTACATGTTACATTGATAACAAAAAAATTGCAAATAAAAATAAACTACTATAATTCACAAACAAATAAGTTAATAAAATTAATTTTTTTTTTTTTTTTTTTTTTTTTTTTTTTTTTTTTTTTTTTTTTTAAAAGTTGCTGTCAACGCATGTTGGCAGGATTTTTCTCGGCCCTTATTTTTCAGATTTTTCTGCTCTAGCGGGCCAAATTCTACTCCAATCTTTCCTTTTTTTCTTATTTTCTTTCGAGGTAATATTTGTAGAGCTAGAGATAGTCAAATAATTGTTTTCTATTGTGTTGTAATATTCGGTAGGTTTTTGACAGTCGCGGCTCATTGTTGTTTTCTTGTTTCCATGTCAACGCCATCCGAGTCTGCGCAGACCGCCCACGTCACGGTCTGACGTCCTGACGTCTCCACTTATAGAACCTAAGTTTATTTTTATTTATATTTGTAGTATAATTCTTGTTATTCATGGCATTTTGCGCCCCGGCCGGGCCAAATGCAGTTTCCCAATACGTTAATGTGTCGCAGGGGGACATGATTCAGTGCCTAGAGTGTTCCCAAGTGCGATTTTTTAAAGGACAGAAAGGCCTCAAAATTCACCGTACGCGGTGCCATAAAAATAGCCAAATTACACTTTCGGCCCCTATTGCAGGCTCTGATGGAGCCAGCAGCAGTCCCGTGAGCGCTGCTGCTCCTTCCAAACCGCTTTGGGAGGTTCTTAGCTCACTCAAAAGTTCTCTTCCTGTTTTAAAACGCATCCCGCGTGGTGCACGTTTTTCGGTTGCGCAGTGTTTATCTGCTGCTATTCGGAATGTTATTTCTAAAAATTCTTTAGTCGCCTGGGAACACCTCTTGACTTTTCCCTACGTTGTGCTTTACGTACATTCGGACCCAACAAACAAAAAATCCCTTACCACTAGGGTAAAGGAAAATTGCGTAAAGTACAGCGCATTGGAAGAGAACTCTTTAGATATTGAAAGCATTATTCCGCCAACAAGGCAGAATAAACCAAATTCTAAAAAAACAGACGATTCGGTTACCATTAAAATAGTAGAGAGCAAAATTAGTGATGGCGATATCAAAGGCGCCGCACGAGTCCTGTTCTCCAGCGACACTATTGCCCCCCATACACCCGATACGGTCCAGTCACTCCGTGACAAGCATCCGCCGGCAGCATGTCTCCACCTGCCTGAGCCACCACACCCTGATGACGTTGTCATTGAAGTGTCAGCTCAGGAGATTGCAGCGGCCGTTTCTTCTTTTCGGAGCGGCTCAGCCGGAGGCCTAGATGGTCTCTCGCCTCAACATCTAAAAGATCTTCTATCTTTTAGCTCTGGTGAGGTGGCTGAGTCTCTCTTGAGAGAATTAACGGGTTTGGCAAATCTCATGTTATCTGGGCAGGTCAATGATGACGTTATCGAAGTCTTGTATGGCGCTAACCTATGCGCACTTGTCAAAAAAGATGGTGGCATCAGACCTATTGCTGTTGGCACCACATATCGTCGTCTCGCAGCCAAAGCCGGTTGTGGAAAAAAGGTTGCTCTTTTGAGTAGCCTTTTTCAACCAATACAGCTTGGCTTTGGTTCGCGGGGTGGATGTGAGGCTGCTGTTCATTCGCTTCGTACTTTTCTCGGTCAAAATTGTGGAGAGGTGTTGCTTAAAGTGGATGTCAAAAATGCTTTCAATTCGGTTAATCGAGACGCCTTGTTGGCACAGGTCAAAGACAAAATTCCCGATCTTTTCAATTTTCTTTGGCAATGCTACGGCAAACCCACTAAATTAATTTACAAAAATGATGTTTTGCTATCTTCCGTTGGCTGTCAACAAGGTGACCCTCTCGGACCAGCCATTTTCAGCCTGGCCATTCATCCAATTGTTCAACGTCTCCAATCTAAACTCAACGTTTGGTATCTGGATGACGGGACTTTGGGTGGCGATGCGAGCACAGTCCTACGTGATTTGGAAATTCTTATTGACGAGTTTCGTCAAATTGGTTTGGAGCTAAATTTTTCGAAATGCGAACTTTTCGTTTGCGACTCATGTCCGGATAAAGATTTGATACTTAACAAATTTAATGATTTGGCACCTAACATCAAATCGGTAGACAAGTGTTCTCTTCGCCTTCTAGGTTCGCCGATATTAGATGAGTCTTTTCCGCCTTTCGTTCAAGAAAAAATTCAAAATTTTTTGAGTGCCTCTGATAGGCTACTCAAAATTAACGCCCACATGGCTTTTACCATTATAAGATGTTGTCTGTTTGTTCCAAAATTTATGTACGCTTTACGATGTAGTCCATTGTGGAAACACAATGAGCTCCTTTTGAGCTTAGACGATGTTGTAAAGCAGTCCCTAGTATCGGTTTTGAATATTGACATGAGTGAAAGGGCGTGGCTACAAGCCTCCTTGCCTGTTAGGCTTGGAGGGTTAGGGGTCCGCCAAATTTCAAGTGTTGCTTTACCAGCTTTCTTGTCCTCCATTCATAGTACTCAGAACTTGATTGAAAAAATCCTCGCACCTTCTTTAGGCCATTCTGGCGTAGATGTAGCTCATTTGAATGAGGCAACGAATGCTTGGAGGGTCGCTTGCCCAAATACCGAGCTTCCAAAGACTTTATCGTCGCAGAGACTGTGGGATCGGCCGATCTGCGAACTAGCACGGAAATCTCTTCTAGACACGTGTCCTAGCGTCGCGGATCGCGCTCGTATCCTTGCAGTCTCTGTATGGGAGTCCGGTCTTTGGTTGCAAGCATTGCCCTCTTTCAATACTGGTAACCTTTTAGACCCAACTGCATTTCGTCTAGCTGTCAGCTTACGCTTGGGTGCAAGGTGTTGTGAAGCCCATCGCTGTCAGTGTGGTACTGCAGTTGACCAGCTCGGTCACCACGGTCTCTCTTGCTCAAGAAGCGCTGGTCGGATTGGACGCCACGCCAGCCTTAACGATGTCATACGCAGGGCTTTTGTCACCGCCAATATCGCAGCCGTACTCGAACCGAGTGGGTTGGCACGTGGTGATGGCAAAAGGCCTGACGGCATGACGCTGGTCCCATGGAAGTGTGGACGGCCCTTAGTATGGGACGCAACTTGCGTCGATACTTTGGCACCGTCACATCTTCCTGAGACTCAGAGTAGGGCTGGAGCGGCGGCCAATTCGGCTGAGCAGCACAAGCGGCGCAAATATGCTAACCTCGGCAGTGGTTACATATTTGAGCCATTTGGAGTTGAGACTTTGGGTCCGTGGGGGCCGGGAGCTCATCTCGTTTTCAAAAGTCTTTCTGAGCGTCTGGTGGACGCAACGCGTGACCAAAATGCTGGTGTTTATTTGGCTCAACGTATAAGCATTGCCATTCAGCGTGGCAATGCTGCCAGCATGCTGGGCACGCTGCCAACTGGCAGTGGGCTTGAGCACTTGGATTATCTTTAGACCTTCAAGGGTCTGTGGATGATCCAATTGCTTTCTATGTAGTAGTAATGTAGTATTGTCATTATATTAAAAAAAAAAAAAAAAAAAAAAAAAAAAAAATTTAATATTTAATAAGACATCTACAATATTTGGAGAAAGTTGTCGAATCTTCTTTAAATTATATGCGTAGATGCCTATAACTAACTAACCCTATAGATAACTATTTTAAAATAAATTATATATACCTGAGTAGATATACCTGAGTGACCTACGAAAAATTGTAGCCCATCAATTATTTGCAAAAAATAGCATGACCGACTTCACCCGTGTACAGAATCATTACATAGTATAAAACAAAATCGCTTTCCGCTGTCTGTCCCCATGTATGCTAATATCTTTAAAACTACGCAACGGATTTTGATGCAGTTTGTTTTAATAGATAGAGTAATTCAAGAGAAATGTTTATATTACTAATATCATAAACGCGAAAGTTTGTGAGGATGGATGGATGGATGTATGGATGTTTGTTACTCTTTCACGCGAAAACTACTGAACTGATTGAGATGAAACTTTGCTATAATATAGCTTATATATCAGAATAACACATAGGCTATAAATTATAATGATATATTGCGTATGCGGGCGAAGCCGCGGGTAAAAACTAGTGTATAATAAACCTGTGCGAAGCGCATCGCTAGAACGCAAATATTATGCACGGATCGATGTAGCATTTTTCACATTATTGTTGATTTATCAAAAATGGCTTAGCCAATTTCGATAAAATTTAAATGGGACCAATTTCAAATTATACTCTTCCCAATTAAAAAAAAATATTGAAATCGGACTACTATGAAAAAAGTTATCCGTGGTTATACATAAAAAATAAAAAAATATATACGCGTCGAATTGGTGGACCTCCTCCGGTGGTTCGTCGGTCAAAAAATAATATACATTGTGAAAATAAAGTGTTTTTTAAACATTTACGAATAAAAAGTCTAAAAGAAATGTTATATGTATACACAAATGATAGTATAAATCTTAACTGCAATAAAGCACTAAAAAGAAGTAGGTATTTTACTGTCCAAGCGAAGACAACTCTAAAAATCTGATATTATCTTGCGTAATAAACTCAAAACACATAATTGTATTTATGCTATTTCGTACATAATTAATTTAACTATGACTATTTAATTCAGTAATAAAATAGTGAGACCTCAGCATTGCGTGCGTTAACTGAAAAATATATTGCATTGCTAACCTGAAATAAAAATGTACAAAAATATGGAAATAGCTTACTTACCGCTCTCAAAGAATTCGTAATAATAATGTAGTAGGTATACTTGTTCATATTTAATTGGTTACATCTTACGAGGTTTTTATGAATACACGTGTTGAATACAAAAATATGGCATATGTGTCGTGTCACTCTTGAGAGCATAGCGCATAGGTATCGAAGACTAAGATATGTTCAAGTAAATATTGGTACATCCGTTCTTCGAACTATGTATGTATAGTGACTGCCTCGGAGGCTCAATTGTTATTGACCCTAACTTCTTGATCAAAGAGGCGTGGGTTCGATTCCCACCAGGGCAAATATTTATGTGATGAACACAAATGTTTGCTCCGTGTCTGGGTGTTATTTAGTTACTATATATATAAGTATGTATTTAAAAATAAGTATATGTAGTATATCAGTCTCTGGCAGCCATATTACAAGCTTTGCTTAGTTTGGGGTCAGAGGCCGTGTGTAAGATGCCCCAAAATATTTATTTATTAAATATTTATAGTACACATAGTTCGAAGAACAGATGTGTACCAACATTTGATATGTTTTCGAACGGAGAAGCGCAGCGTAGGACGTCCACTGACTAGGCAGACTAATGTTAATATTTAAGACAGCAGGAACGCGCTGGGTGCAGGCCGCTTCCAACCGGCCTTGTTTGAAATCCATAGGGGAAGCCTATTTGCAGAGTAGGCGTTCTACAGCTGATAGATGGATGGATACATTGGTACATCTTTGCTACAAGACCAGCCCTGAAAACGGGAAATAAAAACAGCTGTTCGTATTGAGTATCAACAGAATACACATAATATGTATTTATTGAACGACTGGTTTTATTTTCACGACTCCCACAGTAGTGCTTCATAACGTTGTACGGTGTACCTAATGTATGGTTTCCGTATTACTTACTGGGACTTTAATTTACGTTTATAAACAATTGACTAGAAACAATAGGCCCTCAACAAAAGTACCCATAATAAATAATATTATATATTATTATGTACAATACGAGATGGGTTCTTGGATAATCAGTTAATACGCCGTCTATTCACTTTGCACTTTATTGCACAAAATCACAATGCACACGACACAACTGTTCGCATAAACACTTCACACTGGCACTGATATTTACACAAACTAGTCACTTCACTATCACTGGTACCGCACTTGAACACAAGATGTTTTCGCTTCGACGGTAAACGAAGAACTGGTCCCCAAGGGCCGGCCGACGTATTTATATAAGTTATTACGTAAGCGATAAGGCCGCCCATTGTTACACTGTTTATGTATCTTTGTTTCTTCTTTTTGTTTATTTCTTGGTGTGCAATAAAGAGTTTACCTATCTATCCGAGCCATGGATAGATAGGTTGTTTTAACCGTTTAGCCATGTCAGAGGCCTTCCTTCCTGACACCAGGGCTAGCTACCCGGCTTATACGAACTTACTTACTTACCTATCTATCTATCTACCTACAGTCTCGAACCTAGGAGATAATTCACGACATTACTCGATCTAATAAACGCTATTGTGTTAACAAGTAAACAACTTAAAAGTTCGAGAATTCCTTATTGTTCTCAAATACGTAAACACCCAAAAAAAAACTAAACACAATAGACGTGTAAAAATCCCCCCCATATATAAAAATATATCCCCATATAAATGTCTCTATACGTGTACAGCCCAAAATTATTCTAAATAATATTACCGTCTACCCACGACCTACCTACCATGCTGACTAAAGTTATTCTTACTTCAATTTAAACTATGAACTAACTAATTTGAACTAATAAACTAAATATGAACTAACTATGAACTAAATATGGCCAATGATCGCTTAGTGTGAACCCAACGTTGTGATCCGCAAAACCCAGATTATGGTGATTTTGGAAACTACCTAACCGATATTTAAATAACCTAAAATTCTAATAGTCACTACATAATGACCTACAACTAGGATATTTCTAACGCATAATAAAACTCATACTCATATTGACTTCTTGGGGACCGTAAACCTAAAGAGTCAAGATTTCCCATTCTACACAATTTCCTTAGAGCTATCAAGAGAACATGATACTAATTCCTAAAGGATAGAATACAAATATTAAGATGATGAATAAACATTGCTTCGAATGGTTCAAGAGACAGTTATGAAATCACTTTCCTCAGGATTAATAAAATTGATAGAATCCTTGGGAATTATAACTTTAAATGGAAAAATATTATAAATATTATAGCATAACAACAGATATCACGGCATAGGTAAGGCGCACCTCCACCGCGCCAAACAGTCTTCCTCGTCTACCTGACGTGGGCGAAAGTCCTCCGTATTGTTGTTATGAGAACAGCCAGAAGGGCTATACTACTTTTGTCAATGCTTTCAGTCTGTCATGTCTTCACAAAAGGGGGCAAGACTGTCTTTTTTGCAAATTGTCCCAATCTTCGGTTACGGTGTCCGAAGCCCCTAATTCCCAGGGAATGAAGGAACCTTCCTCCATTCCCCCAAAATTAACCTCATATGGTGATATATGAGGGATCCGATCTAAAGGTTAACTGTGGGGTTTCCCTAAGTCCCAAAGAATGGAACCAAGAGAATCCCCTAGACCCTATGGAAGTTACCTACCTACCTAGGCTATTTCCCTACCTATATTTTCACAGCTAGCTAAGAGAACCTACGTCTCTGGTATAACCGTCTTAACATCAAAGGAATTACATCAAAGAATATCCAAAACTTAGTTAAATATAAACGATAGTACAATTTAGAGTCTCCCACTCTAAGAATCGGAACGCTCATCAAGGACAGTCAAAGTGTGATCATATTTATAGTTCTCTGCTTGTAGAAAGACTCTACTTATTAATAAGTTAAATTTAGTAACAGCTTCAGGCCTTTGGTTCATAGTCAGTAAATTGAACTTCTCTGTTATGTGGAATGGTTCACCCGCCATACGGTCGAGAGGTTACTGATTCCCAGATCGATGGTCTGTTTTTAGAGGCATTTACAGCTAAAAACCAGCCCCGACGGCACTCAACTCTTGTGAGTAAAATAGCTAAAATTGAATGATGAAATATCTGTGTAAAAGCAAAGTCAATTCTAAAAACTCCTGTGAATTTCCAAAGTATCAACTATCCTTTGATAGAACCTTCAGATTCCTTACATAATGTAATTATGTCTGTACTACTAACTTGAGTACTCTAAATATTACAATATTTAGAAAATGCACTATAACAATGTATAGTTGTTAGTTGTGAACATTAAAATCATTCATATAAAACATGTTACACAAATATGATCGTAAACATGGGACAATCCCTGTTAAAGATTAATACACTTTAGTAAATCTCCAAATATTGGTACTATGAATTTGAGTACACTAAACGCTTCGAGTACGCTAAAAATACGTATGACTTTTCGAAGATTAAAACATATATTTCAAATGCGTGTATTTCACGTAAACAAATATCATCGAGATAAATAAATGTAGGTACAATCATAAATCTTCAAGGTTCCGTTGAACTTTGGCATACGCTATAATCGAAGCGCAGTAATCAAATTAATATTACACTCCGCAATATTAAAAATAAGGCGCTTAATATAATCCGTTTAGGTATAGAAAAACACAATATATTTCATATAAGAAAGTCCAAACCTGCAAATGGGCACAGTAAGAACAAGCAAGCACACAAATAACAAATCAACAATACAAATAAAAAGTAAGATTGTGCGTAAGAGATTGAGGGTATCCAATCAAAAGATTCTTTGAAATAAATCAAGTATTTTTAAGGTCCAACTAAATACACGCCAGACTTAAAATGAATAATGTAGGTATTTTGTAAATGTTTAAAAGTCGTATACTTTTACAAATCAATCTCCCACAAATAAATCGGAATTGCCTCACCAAATGATCCATCCTATGGCTCTCGTCCTCGTAGCCCGCTAGCTTTCCCTTCCAAAGTAGTTCAGTGGCACGCTGGAAATATGCCCGTTCCTTCGAAGCTTCGAAGTCCAGCGCTACATCAAACCGTCTTCAGGTTGCACTTAGCTGTGCCAATCTGGCTTACCAAACGTTTATGCAAATCGAACAAAATCAATCCGCAAGTTTCTCTTAAACTGTCCCGGAGCTGGTTCCCCCAAGCAAGAGCAGGAGGCCACGCCAGCAGCCTGTTTTATACTAATTTCACAAGCTTTTCCCGCCATGCCTTACCACTGTTGCTCGATGTAAACATTAACAACGACCAATAGGGAACGAGCAAGATGGCGGGCACAGCGGTAGTCTCCATTTTACACTACTTTTTATACGTAAAACCATCTTAAACTGCATTTCTTACTTATTAGAATTATAAGAACAATTATTGATACATTTCAAGTCATGTATAATATTATGAAATCACAGTATTAAGTAAATAGTGTATGTAAACAACAATGGCCGACATTCTGATGTCATGATATTTCTCAGTTCTATTTAGTTACTAATAAGTCTTATAATACGTAATACATGTTGTAATTGTTACTAAATATTATCCTATCAACTATTAGAGAATAGTTGATAGGATCATAATCACTTTGACGATAGAATAACATACTGATAAACAATATCGCCAACATAACTAGCAATAGCGGATATGGTGTCTTGATTTGTCTGTTTATAATAATGGAAAGTAAATAAATAGCTTTGGACCAATAAAAGAAGAACAGGCTCACTTCTGAGTCCATTTTAAGTGATATGAAATCCCTAATCTAACAAACGCATAAAGCAACTAACGATCTTAACGCTAATAAAGCAAATATTTGCAATTCCCGCATTACGAAGCATATCCGCTTTATGTCAGTGACGTCACTGGTAGCTTATTACAATGTTACCACCCATAAAATTAAATTAAATATTCCGTTACTTTTACAGACTCCCTGTTATTTCTACAAATACGATTTAAACTATTTTCTTTACACAATGTAGCTAGAATAATAGTCATCTAATCCGATGACAATACAATACAATCTTATGCCACTGTTTTAACGCTTTTCTCTTTGAACAAATATTACCGTACAATAATATTACACCACAACTGTTTCTTTTTTTTTTAAAATCACGCGCTGGCAATAGTGATTTTTTGCCCGGCTTTGCGACCATTGTTATTGTAAAGTGTAAATATTAAATTTTAGTAAAATAATCGGATAAAATTGCTCGAAATACCTATAAATATTAATACAAGATTACTGCTAACCGAATATGCAGTATTTAAAGTTGAATGGTAAGTAAAGTATTGCAATTGGACTACGATTCCTTGCATATGTAACCTAAATATTCAAATATAATTATTTGATGTTCGTTTCAGGATACTCTTTCCAGTCTTTGACATTCTCCCAGCCTCCGAAAGTCTTCAGCTCCATATAAAAGATCCCAGAGCTTGCAGGACAACTTCTAACCTGGCGACAGCGGCAAAAATCCTTAAAATTGGCTAAAATTATATTAGGTATTGTTACCTATAGAACAAAATAACACGGTTAGTAAATTACTACTCTTTACAGTTCTTCTCAATAAAGATTATTGGACTTGTATTGTATATAACTCAATCCTCCAAATGCTGATTTCTTGCTAATAAACTTTAGACTTTAAAATATCATACATAATGTGCAAGTTGCCTTTGAAACGTACATAATCTTCCTGACATCCTAATATCTCTTCTTGATTTTCTTAAGATACTAAAATTAAGAAACTTATTCCTAATTTAATCTATTCCAGCCTGGATTCGGCGTAGGAAAGGAAGGATCCACCGCTTCTCGTTCTCTGTGACTCGCCTCCTGTTCATCCGACGTCCAAGGCCCGTCCCATCATTACCAAAGCATGTGAATTTTCTTCTCATTGTGGTAGTACATCAATAAAGGTAAAATTTATCATACCTTTCATCTATTACCTACATTACCTTAGCACTTGTGGAGCTATTTTCTATAACTCTAGTTGAGTTGCTCAAAATATTAAATTTTAACAATTAAATGTACCTACCTAGTGGGAGACATAGTTTGTTACATGAGAAATACATATGGGTCAGGCCGTAGATTTTGCCACAAATAGCGAAAAGATTGCGCATAATTCTTCGCTATCCTGTCGCGAACAATGGCGAACGATAATGATGAACAATTGTTAGGATGGTGATACACATATGATATTATTTGCAAATGATTACCTCTGAGGTTCGTGTCCCGTGACTACTCACCAAGTGATCCTAGAGGGTTAGTTGCATAGTTTGAAATGCTCAGAATATTATCTCCTAATAATATTTCATAATTAATTTCTTTGACCGGCACTTTCAGGTTTAGCTCATAATGAATGATGTCCTTTATTCTTTCGAAATCTACGGTTTGGACGACTACTAGTGAGTTAATATTATAATTATTAGTCTCGCGAAGATATATGGTAATTTAAATTAATGTTACACCCTACGTGACTACTACTACGTGTATACTATTTATTGAAAGTTACAAAAACGAACATTATACCTACCTATTTTGTTTTTTTTTCAGTACAGACTTTTGATCTCATTCAAGTTTTGCAAAACATGTCAACAGTAAAAAATAACTGCACCTAGTGTGTACTCAGTATTATTTGTGGTGAAGAATAGTTGATAGCGAAGAAATGGCGAACGACCTGTTTTCATAGCGAAGGTGATAGCGAAAATCGATCATAACTCAATAAATAAGACATATTATCATGCCACCTTAACGTTGGAAGATCACGTACAACTTACTTAATCGTGCACAAAAACAATGATAGATTCCAAATAAAAACTTTTCATTTAATCTCAAAAAACTCACTTCGTAAAACACGTGACACTTTCTACTTCGCACGGGTTATGACAGCGAACTGACAAAACTGTGGCCATTACGAGCTTAATGATTAAAGAGTACATTATTTAGGTGTTGTCGCGACTTAATTTAAATCTCACTGTGCTTCTAGAATAATAAAACGAGAAGATAATGGTTGCGAAATAAAAATATCGTAAATAATCAGTTTTCGAAAGTTTTTAATAAATCTGCGTTTTATTATGATTTTTTCTTAAACAACACGTAAAGATATTAAAACCGTGGATAATTGACTATAATTTTATAACGTCAAGTCAAACAGATTATTAAAAAGTGTTATAGTTTTTATTTTATCGATGTGCAAAGTTCACTCCCACCGAAGCGGATTTGCGTTTTTTATGAAAATTTAGTCATTTTTCACAGATAAACATCCTATAACTTTCATAATTTATAAATTTATTCCATTATTTTTACTGGCCCCTATTAACCGATCCTTACGACACACGATGATGACATTTAGAAATAAATTAAAAGTAATTTACTATAAGAAAAAAAAGGCGGAGAGTTAGGGGACCTAAAAAGTGGCAAAATCTACGGCCTGACCCATATAAGTAGCTACATGTGGACAGCTATGTACAGATGGACCTTTACAGACGGCAGACAAAGACTGATCCCGCTCGAGTCATAAAACCATAAATCTCGCACTTAGGTATAAACAACTCGCCTTCATTACCGCGGCCACATTATTGTTGTTATTATTATCACATTATGGAAACATTTTACCTATATTCTGAACATAAATTGTATCCTGAATAGATTACTCTCTGCTTTGTATATAATTTATGCCACAATAACCTAGAATTAGGAAACACGTCTGAATATTCATAACATTCCGTAAATCTGCATAAATATACGATGAGGCACTTACCGAGGATTTCATCGTGACAGTTTACAATATAATTAAAACAATACATTACGCCGTTTAGACATGTTAGATGCTTTCAAGCGGCTTCATAATTCTGACGCCAGGTCTAACCTACTACCTACACTAGGCTTATACACATTTAGCCATGTCGGATGTCATGCTTTTAGTCGGTTTAAACCTAAATATCAGTCAATTTACAAATAGATCAGGCAATTTACAAAATAATTAAAACTCGTGTCAGAATTTAGATACTAATACACAAACTTGACAAATATTATCGAAATCGGCTGACGGCTAAATAGCGAGACGGTAATTTTGTTACCCCTTCAATCAAAAATCGCTGTAGACAAAAAAAGCCGGAGAAGTGCGAGTTAGGCTCGCACCCCAAGGGTTCCGTACAAATCCAGAAAATTTCAAATAATTGGGATGTAAGTTGTTAAAATCTCTTTACTATAACCATCGACAAAAAAGTTTTTTTATTACTCTTTTCTCGTCATACATTGAAAATTACACGTTAAATTCAAATTTCATAGTTCTATGTCAACGGGAAGTACCCTGTAGGTTTTGATTTTTGTGAGTGTCGAAATATGCGGTTTTTACGACATAAACGGCTCTAACTTTTTTTAAACGATAACTGAGAAGTTTTTCTTTTACACGACTGCAAGAGACCATATATATACGTATACAGTTTAGATTTCAACTCGATATCTTTGTTCCCGAGATAAAGAGTATTGACATACACACAGACGGACAGACGGACAACAAAGTGATCTTATAAGGGTTCCGTTTTTTTCATTTGAGGTACGGAACCCTAAAAACTATGAATATACAAAACTTGTGTACCAAGTGGGCGTAAGTGTTATTTAGGTATTTTCTATATATGTATGTATTTAAAAATATGTAGGTATTTGTAATATATCAGTCTCTGGAAGCCATATCTAAGCTTTGCTTAGTTTGGTGTCAGAGACTTTTTGTAAAGTCACCTAATATTTATTTATTATCAAGACTTTTATTTACACAAAAGCTTATAAAACATCAAAACTTAAATAAATTAACCTATCTAAACTAAAATAACCTATCTAAACTAAAATACTCTATCTAAAATAAACTAGTTAAAAATTAGACAATGTTAGAGACTTTAAACCTACAAAAGGTTTAAACAGTCTAATCTCAGGCAACGTTCTCCCAAAATGCTGGCCGCATTGCTTCGCTGAAAATGCTGGCCGCATTGCCTCTCTGAATTGCCTGGCTGACTTTATTTATTTAAGTTTCGTCAAGATAGCTTGAAAAATTCAACCTGCAGGCGAAAACCAACTAGGCAGACGAAAGCAAAATCGCCTTGTTAAAACAAAGATCTTCGCTTCGCTTCGATCAATACACACCTATGAGTTACACCAAAATACAAATATCCATAATTATATCACTTCCGCCTTTCACAGTGTCGCTTATTGATCAACGGAATGAAGCAAAAGTCAATAGAGACAGTCTTCGGATGGGTGACCTAAACAACGCGGGTGGTATAAACAACTGAGCACTAGCGTGGCTTGGATGACTTCCTAAATTATAGGGCCCGGTTCTTTGCTATGTCATGCAGCTTAAAAATTGCTTAAAAACACGTTTTTACCATAGCTACGAGTACCTAGCGTGTACCAAATTACAAACATACGCGGCGCCATTTTGTTAATTAATTTCTTAATTTGATTAAACCCTCCCCGAGGGGTCGTCAACATTTTTCTACGTTAGACCGATTCTGACACGTTTTTAATCAAATATTTTTTTGATATTTTTATCTGTGACGTAAACGCTCTAAGAAGGGTGGCAACTCTGGTGACGTCACGTGCTGGTAAACAAGAATTTCTCGATTGACTTTTGTTTGTGTAATTTGTGTTTTGTGATTTCGGAGTAATATTATTGGATCTGTAAGTTACTTTCAAAGTATTTTTTGTTAATTTTTAGATGTGAACTAGCGTAGTTACCAGTATTAACTAACGTTATTTACTAGTGAGTGACGTCAAAGACCAGCGCCATTACAGAATGTCGTTTTTGGTGGGATCTTGAATATCTATTCTTTAACACTGATTTTCATTGTTAATTCAGTAGATCTCTCGGAAATATAAATGTAGTGTGCTTAGTATGCACTAACGATTAATTTAAAACGATTTCCAAAAACTAGTCAAATACCCTATTACTAACACAAAGCAAGAAGCAAAGGGAGAAGATGTGGTTTGGTGTACTGGCCGACAAAGATCTAGTAAAATATCTAATAGTAATACTCTGCATTGTTCAAAACAAAGTTTGAGTAAAAAATCGGAAAAACGAGGCCCTTGAGCACCCGAGACTATGATAGATGAACGGACTGGATTATAGTATCCTGTCTTTCTCTTTTTATGATGAATACAATCATAAATCGCCATTGCTTATGACTAAAACCACAAGCCTACCAGACAATCTCGTAGCAACCGCAGCGAGATAATTTACGTAGCGATGCGATACCAGATTCACCGCGCTTCAGACAATCTGTACTGTACCAGCCTTTTTAATAGTCCACTGCAGGACGTAGGCTTACCCACGAAGGGTGATTGGGCCATATCCACGCTAGCCCAGTGCGGGTTAGTGGATTCACATACGCCATCGAATTTCTTCTACGGACGCATAAAGGCTGCCTCACGAATTCTGTTCTGACAATCAAGTAGATTTAATTATCATTGGATAAGGTTCTTGCTGATTAGCAAGTTGAGATAGCAGTAGGCAGAACACTCGGCTTGCAGAGGTTAAGTCTTACCAATGGGGAAGAACTGTTCTCGAATGGATACCACGTACCGGCAAACGCAGCAAAAAAGTCAGTAAGATCGTGTATGCCGAGTGGCTAGCCCTGGTGTCAGAGTTTTTAAGCCGCCTGGAGACCTCTGACTTGGCTAAACGGTTAATACGACCGTGTCTTACAATTTAACGCATCATTCGAGCCACGGTAGCGCTCAGTTGTAAATGCCACCTTCGGTCACCCATCCGAAGACTGACCGTGCTGAACGTTGCTTAACTTTGATGATCGCTAACGAACACCTAGTCAAACTGCGCTATGAGCGCTACATATACTTAACGCAGCGTAAACATCCACGCGCATGGTGGACAAATTACCTGTGATGATCACTGTGTGTTAATACCACACAAGCAATAACCATTGAAACTTATACTTAAATTTTAGTTTAAGGCCTAAATGGTTATTTCAAACAGTACATAATCTGATTAAAACTTTTCGGCGCAAACTGCTAAAGGAAATCAAACGAAACTACTTATACTGCTTCTAATCATAAGTAGCAATAACCATTGAAACTTATACTTAAACTAAAGTTTAAGTTCTAAATGGTTATTTCAAACAGTCATAATCTAATTAAAACTTTTCGGCGCAAACTGCGAAAGGATTACTTAAACGAAACTACTTATACTGCTTCTAATCATAAGTAAAATCCTTTAATCTTGTTTGTGAAACTTACAGCTATAAAACGGCCTACAAACAAACATAAATAAAGAAATAAATTCCGTCTGAATACATGCAAATGTTTCATTATGACATCAACTCTATGTAAGTTAATTGTTTCCAAGTGATGGTTGTCAGCGCTCTGACTACTACTGACTTTATTTATTTTATTTTTTAAAACACAGGAATAGAAAAGTTTGTTTCACATTTTTAAATTTTGTAGCTTCTTTTTAAAGTGATAGACGGAAATGAGACATATCTCGATCAAGCGGGAAATGTCACTTAATTTTGACGAAGGTGAAGAAAGGTCTCATAGAGTTAGGTCTGTAGTCAAAAGCTAAGTTCTACTTGAGATATGGTAACTTTTTGACAGTGCGGGTCATATTATTATGGTCACAACTTGGCAATCTTTTGCATAAAAAGGTTTTTGATGGGATATATATACCAAACTCTCTGATTATATTAACGTCATGTAACTACGTCTGCATTCTGCAATGTACCTACTTATGTTTCGTTTATGATTGTGGCGTACGATTGTAAAAAAGGTTTTTGATTAAAAGGTTTTTGATGGGATATATATACCAAACTCTCTGATTATATTAACGTCATGTAACTACGTCTGCATTCTGCAATGTACCTACTTATGTTTCGTTTATGATTGTGGCGTACGATTGTTTACTTCATGTAAGTTTCTCGGCGCACCGGGAAAAGAAATAGAGTCTCTTTATATCTACGAGTATCTGAAGGCTATGCTAGATTTACAATAGAAAAATCGGAGAAAATGTTTCTTCAGTCGACAAATAATATGTGAGACATACAGCTACAGCCCGAATCAAATTTTTAAAATTTTCTGGCGTCTGCAAAGCCAGATACTTGGATCCCTTCTCCTCGCGCTGCTGTCATATCAAATTTGCAACTGCGCAATGGCTCGCCTCTCGTTCACAGGCGTCGTAAAAAAGGTCGTCGTAAAGGTTTTGATAAAAAGGTTTTTGATGGGATATATATACCAAACTCTCTGATTATATTAACGTCATGTAACTACGTCTGCATTCTGCAATGTACCTACTTATGTTTCGTTTATGATTGTGGCGTACGATTGTTTACTTCATGTAAGTTTCTCGGCGCACCGGGAAAAGAAATAGAGTCTCTTTATATCTACGAGTATCTGAAGGCTATGCTAGATTTACAATAGAAAAATCGGAGAAAATGTTTCTTCAGTCGACAAATAATATGTGAGACATACAGCTACAGCCCGAATCAAATTTTTAAAATTTTCTGGCGTCTGCAAAGCCAGATACTTGGATCCCTTCTCCTCGCGCTGCTGTCATATCAAATTTGCAACTGCGCAATGGCTCGCCTCTCGTTCACAGGCGTCGTAAATTTTGATTCAGCCTGTACTGATTTCTCATTTTATTATGTAAAAAAAGCGGACAAGTGCGAGTCAGGCTCGCACATCGAGGGTTCCGTACAAACATATTGTTAAAATAATTTAAAACCTGTTTTAGCATGTGCTAATGAAGTTATTTTATATGATACCTTACATGATACGATTTACTCACTTTGAATTTTGAACCCATATTTTGTGAATTTTGAGGCCCTATTTTTATGTGATTTAAATAAAAATGTACAGTTTTCAGATTTATTCCTATATGTGTACTCTGAGACAATGCTCTTCGTCAAATTTCATAGTTCTATGTCAACGAGAAGTACCCGGTAGGTTTTAATTTTTGTGAGCGTTGAAATATGCATTTTTTTGCAACATAAACGGCTCTAACTTTTTTATACGGTAACTGAGAAGCTTTACTTTTACACAACTGCAAGAATTCATAGGTTTACGTATATAGTTTAAATGTCAACTCGAGATCTTTACGCGTTCTCGAGATAAAGAGTCTTGACATACACACAGACGGGCAGACGGGCAGACGGACAACAAAGTGATCCTAGAAGGGTTCCGTTTTTTCCTTTTGAGGTACGGAACCCTAAAAATGATGTTATTTTGTATTACATTTATGTAATATTTTTTATGACGTGTAAATTGACATTTTATTAATATATACTTATGACTTACTGTACCAGCCTTTTTAAGAGTAAAGAAATCGTTCATCACTCCATACAAATGTTGGTCGGTAACCAGTGTTTTCTGTTAAACATCTAAACTAAGATTTATATCAATTTGTCCTTACAAAATCTATGCTTCTTGTTAATAAAACTGTGAAAAAAAATCTCCACTCGAATGATATAATCCTTGGAACATTTGAATTATGACTCAAATTTTTAGGAAACAGAAAAACTAAACTGAGTCATATTTTATGAAAATGGCCGTCTAGCTTATATATTTGTTAGTTCAAATAACTATTATATATTTAAATAAATCGATTCAACAGTTTTTTCATACTTTACTACAGAGAAAACCTTATGCGCATTCAGTACGCAGCCGTGTTGTGAAATAATTATAGGTATTTTAAAACAAATAAAATTATATTGCAATGGGTGCCCACGCACTATATGTACTGTTTAACATCGAATCTATATCTTCTTCAGACAATATAGCTGCGATATGATTTATTTAAGCTACGCCAAATCTGAGTTTGTGATGTCAACTTGTTTCACTTTAATAGTCCATTGCAGGACGTAGGGTTACCCAAGAAGGGTGATTGGGCCATATCCACCACGCTGCTGGCCCAGCCGGGTGGATATGGCCCAATCACCCTTTGCGGGTTGGTGGATTGACTTACGCCATCAAATTTCTTCTACGGACATATTATGCAGGTTTCCTGACGATGTATTCCTTCCCCGAAAAGCCAGTGGTGTGAATATCAGTACATAAATTACAGAGAATTCATTGGTTCAGGACCAGGATTTGAACCCACAACCTTACGATTATAAGGCGGGTGTCACTACCACTATACCACCACGGCATATTCAGCCTATACTTACCTATCATTAAACTAAACCACATGCTACAATTTCCTTCAAAAGTTCTCAACACTTTGTTATTCTTTTAACACCATAACTGTTAATTAATCTATGCCGATGATTTACAATGTCAACGGCTCATAAAACTGTTCCCCGTGATAAATGGGAAGTTAATCCCCTGCCCTAATTACTGTCACCGCCCACTAGTGAATAATGTACCACTGCACCTATTGATTACTTTACAACTGTTCATTTGTAACTAATAAGTACTGATTTAGTCTGATTTACGCGGCTTTTACATAATTTACTGTCTAATCTGGGTAATCTAGTACAGTTTTCGTTTTGTCTTGTTTTTCAGGGTTCCGTATTTTAAAATCTTATAGTGTGACTTTGTTGTGCGTCTGTGCACCTATTTTTGTATGATTGAGTGACGACACGAGTTAGTTTGATAAGTTTGTACAGAGGGGTTAGTACAGGCTTACGCGTAAATTGCAACTACAGTTCTTTTCCGCATAGCTCTATAGTCTATATATTTTTGTACAGCGCCCCTGGCGGAAATGAGGAAGAACTAACCAAAATGTATGCAGCCACACGCGAACGCGAAAGTTTAAGTAAACTACGCAAAACCTGGACTAAGGACTCAGATCAGGTGGCTCAGGTGTAGCCCTGGGGTTCTATTTTTAACTTTTCTAACAGCTATGACGTATAGATATGGAACTTGTACACTGAGAAAAATAGCTGTAAGTTATTTACCGGATTTCACGTAAAATTTTACACAACTGTTTAGCTACCGAAGGACTGCTAAATGCTTGGTTAATATTAGCTAAATGAAAAGTTATGTAAAAAAGTAATGAAGCTGTTTAGTAAAATAAATAGCTAAATCTACAAAACACTGCATAATTATTCTACAATATTATTAAGCTACTTATAGCTAATCGGTTAGCTATAATAGCCGAGCAGTTATGTAAAAATGCATTTAGTAAATTCGTTTAGTAGAATATGACCGAAAATTTTGTACTTATTAACGGAACAAATGTTTTACTAGGTATACTTAATGAGCTACTAGTAACCAAAGTATTTTGTTGATTAAGCTAAACTTTAGGTGGCAACTACTAAAGTTTAGCTAAATGAAAAATAGCCAAACTGTTCAGTAAATTCATTTTTTTCACGGAGTAAGTATCCGCAAAGTTCTGTATACGTACTAACGATACTCCATACAATCAGTCAAAGTTCCGTGTACGTTACTAACCGTTCGAAAGTCAAAAATAGATCTCGCTAAAACTCTAAATTTTAAGCATTCTGAAGGCTTCTGATGTGACTAAACAGTTAAAACAACCGGTACCTACTAATTTAATGTACCTACTTATCATCAACCGTCGGAGTTTTCAACAATTTAATTAGGCCCAATTATGAAGGTTTTTCTTTCCTGACATTTATTTCATAATTTTCATTTTATAATCTTAATTATGCTATGTAACCCGTAGACTTGGTCGTGCTGTAAACGTACGAAATCGCAAAGTAATACGTACCAAATAACTAACATTTATTTTGTATCTACCCTCTACTTACGACTTATGAGAACTTTGGCAAATTTATAACTTAATGTTTAGACACAAGTTTCAAAAGGCGACAATAGCCTACAAAACACTGCGCTATTGTGGTAAATTATAACTTAGTTAGTTAACGCTAAGTTGTACAAAACATTGTAATTTATTATGTCAATAAAGATTTTTCAAAATCAAATCAAATTATAAAGGCGCCATCGTAAATTTAAAAGCAACGTAAAAAAATATCTCTGTCGAATGCATATAGTTAAAATGAAACAGGGCCTAATGTTTCAGTTGTGTTGAATAATTTCCATTCAATATCTATATTTATTCAATCTTTGAGAAGATAGCATAAATAAATGACCGGAAGTCAACTCTTTTACTACTCGTATCTTCTTTCCAACACACGGCACTGCTAGAACTAACCCAAGTTCAACTCGTAAAGTTTTAATTTCCCGTCCTACAATATCAAAGAGATTTGAAATAAACGCGGATGTAAACAGCCGTCAAATCGATATAAAATCGATAAAAATAGCGATTACATCGGGAACGTGACATTGGATCGGGTTTATCGATGTTCCCATAGCGAGACGATTGAATCGGATCACGAGTTGACTCGAAACATCGATTAGCACATCGTTTGTGTTCACGGTTTTGACGTTTAGTAGCTTTTTGTTTTAAAATTGGAATGAAGCCACGGTAATCTCTTTGGTATTGTTTATACAGGGTTATTTCTAATCAATTAGCATCCTTTTAGGGGTTTATTCTGTACATCAAAACTTACAACTTTTGTTCTGCTACTTTTGTTAAAACTCGAAAAAAAAAACAGTTGTTGGTCGCAAGTGAACGATATTTTTCTATGTGAACCAATGAGTGAGTGAACCAATTTTTTTTTAATTTTGACAAAAGTCGCAGAACAGAAGTTGTTAGTTTTGATGTACAGAATGAGCCCCTAAAAGGATGTTAATTGATTAGAAATAACCATGTATAAATTAATTATCAAACGATTTACTAAAATTATTGCTAGACAGTTTAATTTCTAAATCATTAAAACTTAATTTGACGAAATAAACACGTTTGCATTTTGATATTTACAAGTTTTACTTGCAGACTGAATGTAATGTAAAATAAGTACTAGGTATTTTGTATGACTTGTTTTATACATGGTTTCTAAGCAAAAAACGATTTGTTTGATTAGTTGAAGAAAATCAAGCGTTTGAAAAAAATTAGAAAGGTTACAACTTACCCACTTACAACTTCGTCTTACCATTTAAATTATTTAAAACTAGTTTTTACCCGCGGCTTCGCCCGCATACGCAATATATCATAATAACGTATAGCCTATGTGTAATACTAATATATAAGCTATATTATTGCAAAGTTTCATCTCAATCCGTTCAGTAGTTTTTGCGTGAAAGAGTAACAAACATCCATACATCCATCCTCACAAACTTTCACGTTTATAATATTAGTAGGATTAAAATAGGTCAGTTTTAAAAATGGGATAACTTATCCTATGATACTTAGAATCATCCATGACTTTTCTTTACGAGACCTGAAAACTTCTGTAGCTGCCCTTATACAAATTGAAATTTTTTTTAGGGTGAACAAATTTGGGCAGCTGCCCCGCCTAAACAAAATCTATAGTTGCAATAATACATTCTAGTTAAGTGGGCTTTTTGTCATCGGTTTAGGCGAGGAATGCCCAATTTTATTAATGCTCAATTCTCTGTATGCCCAATTTTATGAATGCCCAATTTTCCAAATGGCAAAATAATTTAAATTGGGAATTTTAAGTATTAAAAATACATACATTTTATATACAAGGTCTCCGGTAAGTCGCGTCGAACCTGTCAAAGACAGGTTTAGTACATCAAAGTGAACAACTTTTACAATGGGGCAACCAATCTAGATTCTGAAAAAAAAATCGGCTGTCTCATACATTTTTTTGATTTATTAATAGACTTTTTCTAATGAACTGCTAATGAATTTAGCTTCGGTTGGGCCCATAGTAAAAGTAATTATTCTGAATGTACGATACTCGCCTTTAAGAGGTTGTAACCGTTAGCTACCAGTCACATATATGTATAAAATGTGCAAAGAAAATTTACGTATTTTTGTAAAAAAATATTTATTTTGCCATTTTGAGAATTCCTAGAATTAGCTATTAGCCCTTGTCAGAATTAGCCATTGTGAGAATTAGGAATTCATAGAATTGGGCATTCTCGAACCACTACTTGGGCTTAAGGCCCAATTATAAAGGCGCCATCGTAAATTTAATAGCAACGTAAAAAATGTTCTCTCTATCGAATGGCTAAAAAGAAAAAGAAACAGAAACTATCTAATTGCTAATATAATTACGATGGATGGCGCCTTCATAATTGGGCCTATTATAAGAATTAGGCATTCCTCCCCTAAACCTTGTCATCGCATGTTCTCGTACCACGTACAAAGCGTAACCAAAAAAACAGCAGTTCCACTTGCATATCCGACTATTGCCCAATACTGCATTACCGGATCGACGAGTGCAGCTGCGTTCTTTATGAACCGCTCCTTTATAATGGCACTCTTTATACCGATCTATAAAAATAAACGGGAACTATTTAAATGATTCGCTATTCCACTATGGCCAGCATAATTTAGTTAGAAAAATAAGTAGATAGATAGCATTTTTGATTGTAGGTACAGCTTATTTTTTTTCGCTGTGCATTCTGTTTTCTACTATCTCCGTACTAAACAATTGTGTTATTAAGTTTACTAAAGTCTTTTTGGATGTATGTCAGTTAATATTTTCATTTTTAGGGTTCCGTACCTCAAACGGAAAAAACGGAACCCTTATAGGATCACTTTGTTGTCCGTCAGTCCGTCTGTGTGTATGTCAAGACTTTTTATCTCGGGGACGCGTAAAGATATCGAGTTGAAATTTAAACTGTATACGTAGGTATATCTTTGGTCTCTTGCAGTTGTGTAAAAGAAAAACTTCTCAGTTATCGTTTAAAATAGTTAGAGCCGTTTATGTCATAAAAAACCGCATATTTCGACACTCACAGAAATCAAAACCTACAGGGTACTTCCTGTTGACATAAATTTACAGCTGACCATTTCAATGGGACTAAAAATAAAGTGCGTAGATGATGCCACGTGGCTTCATTGAGGGCCCCTGCCCTATATTCTGAGGGCTCCCACAGTACGAGCATCTTACTTATTTATGAGTTTTGGGGTTCTATTTGATAAAAACAAGTTGTTTTTGTGAGGCCACGATAAAATAAAGAATAGTATGAATAAGAATAAAGACAACAAAAAATATTGGGCATTTTATGGAAATATTTTTTGTGCGGTTTTTTTAGAAGTATTGTATGACAATGGGTAGGTAGCTAGTCGGACGGTGGCTGTGATAAAAATACATACTCTCATATTGAAATATAATCAGAAGACTTTTCTACGATTTTTGTGAGATCCAAGGCATAGATTGTACAGGAAAATATAAGAAAATACGATCATTTTACGTTCGACTCATTTCAAGGGAAAAGTTGCAATGATTTTACTGGATCCGATTTCTAATTTAAAATATTAAATGTTGGATTATCTTCATGTTATTAATAACTAGTTTTTACCCGCGGCTTCGCCCGCATACGCAATATATCATTATAATTTATATCCTATGTGTTATTCTGATATATAAGCTATATTATTGCAAAGTTTCATCTCAATCCGTTCAGTGGTTTTTGCGTGAAAGAGTAACAAACATCCATACATCCATCCATCCATCTGCATCCATCCATCCTCACAAACTTTCACGTTTATAATATTATTAGTAGGATTATCATCATCATTAACAGTTTGGTTTAATCTACAGCAGCGTAGATGCCTTCTCCAATTTTCCGTCTTTCGCCAATTCCATCCAGGTATAGCCAATATATTTTTGTACGTCACAGCTCTACCTTTTGCAGATGCCCGCCGTCCGTGATAAATGATGAAAATTAGCCGTTTCGAATCTTGTCCCTGATTTTCATTATTCATCATTCTTATATGTATAAAGATAATGAGTCGCTATTGCTATAATATTTTTATTTAACAAGTAGTAGGTATTATAATATCAGTAAAACAACCCAGTTTTATTCATCTAGTTTATCAAATCTCTGCTCCACATCACTCGTCTCTATTTCTAATAACTTTCAAGCATCAAAACAGCGCGCATCGTCTTTCTTTAAAACCCTCAAAGATTTTCAGCAAATTAGTGTCTACCTACCCACAATACAGAAACCGGAAAACCGCGACTAGGTTAACGGGACTTTGGAAGTCTTCCAACGTCAAACAAAGAACTGTCAAATGACTTCCGCGGATGACAGATCGCTTCTCTTTGTTAAGTGAATAGGTCAAGCGGGATAAAAAGTAGGTACCTACCTAATGATTCAGGAAAATGTTACTACAGTTGCTGGACTGGACATAATTGTTTTGTCGTCTTGACAGATAGTATAGTCAAATGACATAACTTTTACTCGAGTGATTGATTAATTTTTTTCTGTCATTTTATTTTTTGTATGTGCTTGTGGTTAGCAGCGACTTATATTCTGATATTTATTAATGATTAATGAACAAGTTGAATAAGATAATTTATTTCATTTAATGCCCTGCCGAGTTATAAGCCGTGGTGGTCTAGTGGTAGTGACATCCGCCTAACAATCGTGAGGTCGTGAGTTCAAATGCCAGTCCCGTGCCAATGAGATCGTTGTGATCTCATTGGCACGGGACTCATTGATCGTACGGAATTTAACACCACTGATTTTTCGGAGAAGGAAATATCGTGAGGAAACCTGCATATGTCAGTAGAAGAAATTCGATGGCGTATGTGAATCGATCAACTCGCACTGGGCCAGCGTGGTGGATATGGCCCAATCCACCCTTCGTGGGTAGGCCTACGTTCTGCAGTGGACTATTAAAAAGGCTGATACAGTACAATACATTACAGTGCCCTGCCAGCAGGGTAAAGGGAAGAGGGGATACGACTAATTCTCTCGAATCACAATTCATCTGCCACGGAGTAGTAGGTATTTTTGTCAATTAAATAAGTTGCTCAATGCGGCTGTTTAACACGTTCACTGTCCAATGACTCCAAAAGGAGTCACATCTATACCATGTCACACGTCCACGACTCTAGTTGGAGTCACAATTTATAAGTAAAATTGATGATTTTGATTTGACTGGACGTATGAACAAGAACAAAAAGAGTCTCATGGACGTATGGCTATGTAATTAGGCTACCAAAAATTTTAAGAGTCTCCGTAAAATGTTGCCAGTTTTTTCAAGCTAGAGTGAGATTGTAGGTGTACGTATGAATACAGTTCGTAACTTTGTACTGGGACTGTGAAAGTGTTAACTTAAACTTAAACTTGGAGTATAGCTAACAAACTTGTCTAAGGACGAAAATTACGCATTAGCTTGAGCAGCTGTGCAGCGCGTCCAAAAATATCATCAATATGAGAAAAACCGGACAAGTGTGAGTCAGGCTCGCACATCGAGGGTTCCGTACAAACACATTGTTAAAATAATTAAAAACCTGTTTTAGCATGTGCTGATGAAGTTCTTTTATATGACACCTTACATGATACGATTTACTCACTTTGAATGTTGAGCCCATATTTTGTGAATTTTGAGGCCCTATTTTTTTGTGATGTAAATAAAAATGTACAGTTTTCAGATTTATTCCTATATGTGTACTCTAAGACAATACTTCTCGCCAAATTTCATAGATCTATGCCAACGGGAAGTACCCTGTAGGTTTTGATTTCTGTGAGTGTCGAAATATGCGGTGTTTTATGACATAAACGGCTCTAACTTTTTTAAACGATAATTGAGAAGTTTTTCTTTTACACAACTGCAAGAGATCATAGATATACGTATACAGTTTAAATTTCAACTCGATATCTTTACGCGTTCCCGAGATAAAGAGTCTTGACATACACACAGACGGACAACAAAGTGATCCTATAAGGGTTCAGTTTTTTCCTTTTGAGGTACGGAACCCTAAAAAAAAGACAATTTCGAAGAAAAATATATATGCAAAGCGTGAGTAGCTATGGCAACGGGCTTCTTTGGTTCTTTGATAAGACGCAAAAATGTTTGCAACCACCTTATAACCGATACCTTGCCAAATAATGACGAAAGGGTCAGCGCAGTAACTCCTGTTAATTAATCTCAGCGTAATCGAATAGGGAAGTAAAAGGACGACTATAACGCATGTAGGTAAGTACAGAGTAAAATTAGCTATACATTAGTATGTTTGTAGGGTATGTATTTATCAATCAAACTCGCACACTTTTCTTTGAAGTAAAACAATTCTCTTCGTGCTAAAGTAGGCAATATTGTATATCGAATAATATGTCAGTAACGTCGCTTACTTATAATTGCAAAGTTTCTGTAGAAAAAAGAAAGTTTTCATTATTTTTCGCAAAAAATGGCACCGACTTTCATCGTGTACAAGATTCGAACTGTTTGCTTGAATTGATGTAGGTATACAAATTTTACATTAAAGTTGATTTTTCAAAAACGGCTCCACCGATTGTGATAAAAATTAAATGGCCACCTTGGGTATACCCATTTGAGCTAAAAAAATGTTTTTAATCGGTTCACAATTGGCAATAATATCAATGAACGTACACAAAAAAAATACAGACAAACATAGAATATATTTAGAAATCGGTTAAAACGAGAGATATGATTGCAGGATACAACATGTTTCATAGAAGTAAGTTAACCCAAAATACCAAATTTCCTGTAAAATAAAAAAATCTAAATCTTGTTCTGTAAATTATTTCCTTTTTCTCATGTTAAAATATATATCTACAATATCTCCAATAACACATAAAATTGTACCATTACGGGTAACATCAAAGAAACACTGGTATTCTGTTTAATTTATCCTTCTAGAAATCACTTTTCAGTTTTAATGGCGCTAAAGCTTTGAAGGTAAGTCATCGATATAAATAAATGTTGAATAAGTGTCACCATTTTAGAGTTTACTAATGGATTTGGACGAAAATACAGCTTTTACTGAACAAAGGAAAACTTAACGATGTAAAAGTTGTAATAAACACGTGTTTTACAAAACAAAAATCATAGTGGCTTCGAAGCTTTATACCCGACTGCTAGGCGTTTACATGTTTTGGAGTTAGTAAAAGCTAACGATTCTCAAAGTAGTGTTAGTAGGTAAGTACTTAGGTTAAATTTACAAACTTCCAGAGTGGAACCCTAAATCTCACACTAGGTCCTGTGTTGTGAGATTTAGTCTCTTCCACTTTTAAATAAGACATCTCATAATTATTACCTAATGTAATGAAAAGAGTGACTTAACAATTAGTCCTTAGTAATTTACTTAAATACGAGTACAAGTAATTTCCAATTTTCGATTGCGTAATGCGTAGGGTGCATGTAGGCGTAGCGAGTATCTTGTATATTTGTAAATATCTATATTTAAGATAGGATATTCTACTTAACAATTCAGAATTAGTTCAAAGATATAAACTATTTTTCGATATATCAGAATAATGCTATTTCAGACTTGTCTGATTCACATCCGCCAAAAAATTATGAGCGAGCGTTTCCATTTCGATTAGATATTCAGATTGAACATATTGAACTATCCGATCATATAATAATGTGGTTAAGATGAATTCATTTGCGACCCTATTCTTTCTTGATCTTTCCTTATAATGATTTTCTTCAAAGTTTGAAGCTTGCAACCAATAAATTAAATATTCACAAGGACTTTATTGATACCACACAGGCGCGTGCCTTGGGGTTCGCATCCGTGATTAAATACTACATATTATAGTTGTTCAGTGCACATACAAAGTACTAGGCATTCATTTTTGTGTTTTGATTAGAATGATATGAGCTATAATATTAACAGTACGTGGTATTCACGCGTAATGTTTATGACAGACAGCAAGCTTACTATAGAGTTTGTTCAAAAAAAGAACCGTCGTGGGGTTACGGTAAACTAACTATAAGATTTTAATTAGCAGCCAATGAAAATGATTTCGGGCTCCTCGCTTGATCCCTCGTCGATTGGCATCAACAGAAGTTGTCCTGCACGTCCAGAAGTGGGACCACGTGGCCACGTGGTTTCGACTTTTTGGCTTTTATTTCTGCCCCCTTTGGCAGAAAAAATCCGATTTGTGTTTTGGTCGATGTGGGACTTAAGGACCCTTCCTCAGGTACCATAAAAATGGCAGGTCGTCGATCTCAATGGAGCAGCGTTTGGCAATTTAACTTCCCAAATTTCACTTTTGCACTGTTTTTCCAGTTGCACTTTGGGGTTTTCACTATTTTGAAAAAACTCTCAATCTCATCAAACACACTCTGCATTCCGTGGACTTTTGCCAAATTTTTTGATTTTTTACGTGGAGCGACACGTTATTGCTCCTTATTATCGGTGTGTCCCGTGTGCAAGTCCCTCTCTCGGTACCGACTACTTGGTAGACGCGAGTATTGATGAAAACCAACATCCACCGACGATGTCTACCAAGTATCAAACACTAAACTTTTAGTTGTACTAGCAATGACAGATCAGTGTTATTAACGTAAAAAAAAAATAGTAAAATGGCACACGGGCGACCTCACCTACGACGCTTCTCTTTTCGCACAAATTTTACATATGTTCGACCGCAATTTGGCGGCATTTATCAAGATACGGAGTATTAACTCGTTATGCCATAGCAGGCTGTGGCAAGTAAACCACGCTAACTTCTATAAACAAATATTCAAGTGTGGTAACAAGCCACGTCACATTTTTTTTGCCAAACCATATAATTGGTGGTAGTCATTTAAAAAAACAATAAAATCATTGTCGTCACTCTGTGCATGAAAACACAAACACAAACCTATTTAAAAAAATAAACTGTCATAAATGAAAAAAAAATAACACCTGAAGACATTAACGACCCGCATTTCAGCAAGAGTGAAAAAATAAAGATTACGAGCTGCGCTTTCCTCTCGCTTCCCGATTCGCTTTAGATCGAGTTTTATTACGTGGCAAGAATACGTCGTTATTCTATTTAGGAATGTCACTGTCATAATATCTATTACTTTATTCTTTTTGTGTTTTGTCGCTCTTGGGTGGTTTTTCATCTCCGAACTAAAAAATGTATGTTTTACGTTTGACGTGTATGTGTATTTGTTTTAGTAATGTATGTTTAAACTTTATTTGGTCAGTAGCTAGTTTGAAATGCAACTGAAACGAAATGCGTTTTACCTGTTTGTGAATTGTAAAATCATCACACGTTTTTTTTTCAGGAAAGAAAAATACGGTCTAGTTCTCAGTTGAACAGAAAGTAGCATATTTTGTTAATTGGCTGAATTAGACGGACGAATCAAAATGAATAGGTATCTTCCAGTGTGCGTGGTACTACATACGAGTATATCATCATACGCTACGCAAGCTTACTTATAATCCTACCGCTTAACTTAGTCAGTGGTGCGGGCGGCGGGTCCCAGGCACCAGTCTCAGTCCCCTTTGTCGTCTCCCCCGGCGCTCCTGTAACGCGCTGGCGAGGACTAAGTTAAGCGGTAGGATTATAGACAATATTGGTGGTAAAACGCGAGCTCATTCACGATACAAAATGTATTTGGTTCTTAATCAACAATATTACTAAGGTATAAATAATAAGTTAATAAGGTTTTTGTCAGCTATTTCGATACAAAATTAACAGTGTCTCTAAGTATGATATTCTGTAAAATCTGTATTCCTGAAGAGATTCCTAACATTGCAATAATAATATCCATAAATCCATCTTCTCCCAAATTACCCAACCAAAGTTATCCTCTCAGTTTCAAATCGCCGTAAAAGTCTCATTTATTCCATTAATTTGACATAATTGCCTGTCCCCATTAAAACGTCTTAAAACACTTGGAGTAACTTGAGAACTTAATAAACTTAAATGGACCACCCATTGAATACAGATGTTTGGAGCACTGCTTAAATGAAGTTTTATACTGGGGAACCGGACGGAGAATACTAATTAGGGTGGAAAACGCTTTTTCCATTTCCATGAGAAAAAGAATAGTTAAGTGACAGATTGCGGATCAAGTTATTCGCTAGCTGTTTCCAGTCTTGTCGCGCCTTATATTTTAATTTTTTGAGATTGTAAATTAGAAACTATCTTCGTCGTCGTCGTTTCGGCCGTAGGACGTTCACTGTTGGACAAAGGCCTATAAATCTCCAATAAGACCAGTTGGAAGCAACTTACATCCAGCGCAATCCTGCGGTCTTAATGAGGTCATCCGTCTACCTTTTGGGTGGACATCCTATGCTGCGCTTAAGACTATACGGGCTCAAAAGTCAGTTAAGAAATTTATTCAATTATATCTATGTGATAGCATTAACCCTCCGTTTGTGACATCAATTTGACTTACATCGTTTGTGACCCCGGTGTCACGCACCGGGTTTTTCAAGTACAATATTTTTTTATTCAAGTCATTTATCCCATTTCAAATGATTACGTCATAAAAACACATGTTTTAATTATCATTTAACATAGGTATTATATATGTATATATGAATTGTAAATTATTAGGTCTTACAGAAACAAAATTGAGATGCCTAAAATTTGCACTTTTTTGAACCAAGCTCAAATTGACCAAGGATTAAAAAGTTTTTCGACTTTTTCTGTCCACCCGGCCTCTGAGATATATACGTCACAAACGGCGGGTTAAACCTTGATTGACAGTCATAGGCAATCACTGCCGATCATTATCCCAGCGGAGGAGTACGGCCATCAATATGGAATAAAAAAAATGTCAAGTCGATAGGTATGGAACATAGCACGTAGAACTGGAAGACAATGGGGCAGTGCTTGCCGGTACGTGGTCTTCATTCGAGAACTTTACGGTCGCATTGCCGTTCTATGCAATTTTACGTGCACATATTCTGTCCATGTCACTTCAACTTGACAATAAATCGTCCTATAGTAACGTAGTAATATAGTTAGTCAAAACGATGAGTAACATAACATCCTACAATAATTAAGTCCGCATCTTAAAGCAACACTGTATATTGTAGTAGTGTTTGTAAACACACATTGTAGAGTGAAACAACATTTCATTCTAGAATGCCACAGCGGATACATTTTCTCCAAACCTCTACACTCATTTCAGCTCCTCTGAGGGGGGGGTACTGTGTAAACATTTCCAAGGCATTGTAAATAAACGTACATACATTTGGCACGTTTCAACTTAGACTCGGGTTACAAAATACTAACATTACTAAGTTGCGGTTCCACCGGAGTTGCCAACTGTGACCCACTGTTTTGCAATCTATTGAGTACAAAGTAAATGTTCCTTTTGGTGGAAACCTGAACATTTACTGTTAGAATTTCTGCAAACATGTTGTTAATACATATTAAGTATTTTTCCAATACACGGTTTCAATTTTGCACTGGCAATGAGCTCTAATTGAGCTACCAGAGATGAACTTAAATGGAACGATGTGAAACTTAATCATACTTTTATTTCGCAAAATCTATCAAAAAAATTTACAATGGCGTAAAAACATACGACGTTTTCTCATTTTTCCAGGCGAGAAAACGAATAAAGTTCAGTTAAGATTCATCTGATCTTAGAGAGCCACTATTTAATTATTATGTCTTAAACGTATCCTTAAGACGATACTGGAGGGTAAAAAGACAACAGAAGCGCAACTGATAGTCACAGGGAAAGTCTGCGGCAAATAGTCACGAAGTCGTAGTCTGATACGTTGGTCCGATCAGATCCGCTTTACCCTCCACACATCAATGTATGCGTACACGCAATGCGTGTTGCTGAAGATAGAGGAAGATGGAGAAACATCGAGAAAGAGAAGCTTTTGGGAGGCGGAGGATTTTAGAGATATTATCCCACTAGGGTTAGGCACCTACTTCTGATTTAAAACGGTACACGCCCAAATATTTGAAAATCAAAGAACACATTCTTGTTGAAACGTTTAAAAAGCCATATTTATTTTATTTTCCTAACTGTCGCTTCACTGGAACAATGACGCAACTGGATTCATCGGCTGCATTCCGGCAACTGGGTTAATGCCAGCCGTTTATAGATTATGAACTTTTTGGGATCATTTCTCCAGTTTGTCGCAAACGTGAACCGACGCGTGGACTTTTGTCTGAAATGGTAAACTTGAAGTGTATACTAAACTTCGACAAACTATCGTGAAAAATTATGCTAGCATTTCGTATCACTATTTGGTATTAGTGTTTATAATTATTTTAACAACGTGTTTGTACGGAACCCTCGATGTGCGAGCCTGACTCGCACTTGTCCGGTTTTTTTTTACTTTGTTTGCCATATTCGTCTGGATTGATTTGAATACACCGTCGTATACCGTGCACACAAGCAAGTTGATACGATAATTAGGTTTTGATCTTCCGAATAGGCAAATAAAGAAGAATACGAATCACTCCATCGTTGTATAGGTATATTTGGGCTAATAAGACAAATACGCAGACACGAATACAATTTTTTTGCGGTGGATCGATGGCATCGAACGAACAGTAGGCTGCAAATGGGTATCATAAGTGTAGCAGCAGCAGTATTGGATTATTGGCTGCTGATGATTAAAATGATGATGATACGTAGACCCACCGACCCGTAAATGGGCCAGCTTGGTGAATACAATCCAATCGTCTTTCGAGTGTAAGCCAGTGTACAACAGAAAGCTGGTATTATACAATAGGTACGGTACATTACAGGGTATTTGTTTTCGTCCAATATTTTAAAACGACGAGATTTTATTTTTAGCGAACACACAGTGTCAGTTGATGCTTGCGACAGCGATTCAGCTTCAAAGCACGCGCCGCTTTTACGCCTTTCATTAGAGTTGCTTGTCAGCGTAAAATCAGGTGAAACGAACGAATTTCCAGCAAAAAATTAGAAGATTCTCTTAGCGCTTTTTATGGCGAAATAACTAATGATTTCTTTACCGATTTTCTCAGCAAAAAATAAAAAAATTCTTAGCAGGAAATATAACAAACATTATCATCATTGTATCAGCCTTGGATATCCATTGTAAGAATAGTTAGAATTCATTTTATTAAAATCATGGAGGAAATCTAGAGGGCGTGATTTAATCATATTGACTGCCTCGGTGGATCAGTGAACCTGATTTCTGGATCAAAGAGGCGAGGGTTCGAACCCCACCGAGCAAACGTTTATGTGATGAACATAGGTGTTTGCTCTGTGTCTGGGTGTTATTTGGGTAGACACTATCGATATGTATGTATTTATCAGCCTTTCAGTAGTCCACTGCAGGACGTAGGCCTACCCACAAAGGGTGTTTGTGCCATATCCACCACGCTGGCCCAGTGCTGGTTGGTGGATTCACACACGCCATCGAATTTCTTCTACGGACGTATGCAGGTTGCCTCACGATGTTTTCCTTCACCGAGAAGCCAGTGGTGTGAAATTCTGTACATAAATTCCAAAGAACTCATTGGTACGGGACCGGGATTTGAACCCACGACCTCACGATTGTAAGGCGGGTGTCACTACCACTAGACCACCACGGCTTTTTTTGTATGTATTTAAAATATGTATATGCAGTATATCAGTCTCTGGCAGCCATGTGACAAGCTTTGCTTAGTTTTGGGTCAGAGACCGTGTGTAAGATGGCCCCTAATATTTATTTATTTATATTTTTGTGAAATCAACGTGTCACGATACTCTTACTACGTACCTTTCACAGTTTTAATCGAAATCGTGACCATCTTTATTACTTTTAAAAACATGGGTCATTCATGGGTAGCGAAAGTTCATGTTTGTGAAAACCGCCTTTTACCTTCGTGCTTAAAAAACTGCATTACAATGACGAAAAGTTTTTCACGTGCCATTTACTGGCATATTTATGTAGAAAGTTATTTGATAACAAGATTATTTTTTTGCAAAAATTAGCATGACCGACTTCACCCGTGAACAGTATTCGCGAATATTCCGCACGGATCGATGTAGCATTTTTCACATTATTGTTGATTTATCATAAATTGCTCAGCCGGGACCACTATGAAAAAACGAATTGTACACCTCCTCCGGTGGTTCGTCGGTCAAAAATAGATGAAAAATATGTGTCTCTGACAGGTAGATACGAGTGCTTATATAATCAATGGTCTGTAGAAAGAAAACGACCTCAAAGTCATTAAGTAAGTTCGTATAGGCCGGGTGGCTAGACCTGGTGTCAGAGTTGGATCAATGAGTCTCATAAACAAAAATTGGTTATAACTTGCCTATAATAATATTCTAGAAAATTTTCGTTGTAAAAAAAACACGAACCAATCCCACCAACCCTAAAATCACAGGAAATCAATTCTAAACAATAAGTTCAATGATGATGATTATAAAGATGAATGTATGAACTTGTTGTGTTTCAAAAACGCGCCGCTAGTGGCGCTGTACATTTCTTCATACAAATTACATGCTAGCGCGCTCTCCGAAGAGCGCGTCATGTTTACAACAAAACTCACACTCAGCATACTCATTATTTTGCGATTAGAGTATTTTTTTCTAATAAACGTGGTTATACTTACATGACTAACGTTAAATATATATTATTATGTATACGTCTGCAAATATGGTAAATTGGTAAGTATGTATAACAATAGCTTGTATTGATAGGTATATGTTGCTAGATAGACAAAAACTGATAACGTCTTCGTCTACAAACCCTGACCGTTACGTTTTGTCAATACCCACAGTATGAAGGCACATTCCTTCTATCTACCTTTATCATTTCTCTACCAAGTTACCTGACTTTGGGTTTCTCACAGTTCATTCATACTTTTTTCAGTAGTCCCTTGCCACTGTAATCCAAATAGATCTCCTAACTTTATACAACAAAATTGCTGATCCTTGACAAACACGCAGATATTTAGGAGTTGGGTCTAACTCATAGACCTAGTTACGGAAGACCTGACTATAAAACATTAAATATGGCACCAGAGGAGCGTTTTTTGAACGTTCGTCGTATACGGAACTTGTTTGGAGCACTCGCAACTTTCATAGACAACATAGAGTTTCCTCATACAATCTGTCAAAGTTACGTATACGTTCTTAGGCGTAGGTTCAAAAAACGGTCCCCAGTTCGTAGAAAAAAATAGATGGCGTATATGAATCCACCGACGCGGGACGCGCACTGAGGAGCGTAATGGATATTGCCCAATCGCCCTTTAAGGGGCTATGTTCAGCAGTAGACTATTAAAAGCATGGTACATTATGAACGCCGGCTGCACGCATGAAGAATTGTCACGTTCCGCCTGAGCAGAGCGTGTAAGCGAGAGCGCGGAATAAGCGATAGAGAGAGACGATCGGCCCAAGCGTTCAGCTTGTTTCATAGCGTTTTCTTGTGACGTAATGAAAAGGACATGTCCACATAATGTATGGAGGCTGGTATAATAATAATAAAAAAATCTAACCAAAACACTCGTTACATTTCGAGAAAGTTCATATTTTTCTGAGTCTATTACATCAGTTAAAAATAAAAAGAGCCCTCCGTTTTTTTGAAATTAATTTTGAATCTATTGGGATAAATAAGTATATTTGGCTCGGTAGGTAGTTTATCTCTAGCAACCCTGGTTAAGTAACCTCCATTATTGTTAAATAGAAGCATTTTTACCAATTAGACACAATTATAAGTGTATTTTTGTCACATTGTACCTACTACCTGGTCACACTGGTAGGTTATAATTTTTAATTTTAGCTAATTAAGTGATGAATCTGAAAGAATCAGCTACGAATGCAAGTAAAATAACGATATAAGTACACTTTATCATTGCTAAACTAGAAAAAGTAATAAGCTGTATTGTTATTTTTCATACAATTTATTTTTCACATTTAAAAAAAAATGGAAGAATAAAAAAAAAACAAAATTAAATATTTTTGAGAAGCCCATAAATCAAGCTTTCAAATGATATACTTATATATCATCTTGGTTCGATTTTTCTCTGTCTGAATAATATACCACTTGTGGACGTCATCTTTATAGTTCGTAAACCGACTTTACAGACAACCAATTTTTTTATGAAACATTTTGGGATGAAATCTTCATCTCAATCTTCAGATCAGTGTCTCTTCGGTGTATACCTCAGTGTTCTAGACAACAGTATGTTCCACCCGCCTACATAAATATTGCGTAGGCTTACGGCCTTTATCTCGTACAAGATAATTGGATGGTGTGTTTATACTACATTTGCCTGCGCGTATAGTAATGTACATATTATCGTGACAGTTTGGATTATTGTACGCAGTTTGTCTGAGGTTCTTCAAATGTCTGGTGAATTTATTCATCATTTTCTTTTATAAACTCTTGGCACAGGTCTATCATATTTATCATTATTATGATATTAACCGTAACAAAAGATGCCAGACGGGCGATGTCACCGCGACGCGATACCGCGGCGGCCGCCCGCGCCTCTGCAACGCGCGACGCCGCGGCGGCATCGCGGCAACACCGCGGCGCCCAGTGTTGCCTTAGACACTGATGACATCTAGACAGTTAGCGGAAAAAAGGGTTTTAGGGGTAACCGTTCAACCTAAAGCTGAAGTTGAGTAACATCTCTCATATACATTCCGATTTTGTGTGAGCTAACCGCGAAATTGGATCGTGTGTAGCGTCAGCGGTGCAACTTTCTCCTCGTTTAACTCTTACTAATATTATAAATCAGAATGTGTATTTTTTGTTTTTCGTTTGATCACAGATATACTAGGGAAATAATGTAGTCGATCGATAAAATCTGAAAGAGATGCATTCTTCTTCTTCTTCTTCGTGTCGATGGTTCTAATAGTTTCTAATGGTGCTAATACTCGTAGTTAGAGATGCATTCATTTATATGACACGTTAGAAAGTGATATGAAAAATATCTCATAACTCCATCGAGTATGGACTCGTGTGATTTGTCACGACGAGTGTCACAGTGATAGCTGTCAAACTTCAAAGTAATTTATCTCGGTAATTATCGATTCTAGACTACTGCTGTCTTTACAAAAGTGATAAAGCTCAACGAGATCCACATTTCGGATGACAGTTGTCAAACTTCAACGAGATTTATTTCGATTATTATCGATTTTAGTCTACTGCTAAGTCATAGAGCTCAACGAGATCTACATTTCGGATGGATTGGACAAGTGTTACTGTGACACTCGTCGTGACAAATCACATGATCCGATTTCGAATGTGTACGAGGGATTTTACTCATCTTCAGCTTAAGACTGAACAGTTGTCGTCAAAACCTTTTTTTCCCGCTAACTATTTATAGAACACTCTAGATTTAATGTCTAAGACACTATCGGCAACACTGGTCGCCGCGGTGTCGCCGCGACTCCGCCGCGGCATCGCGTCGCGGCGGCAATGCCCATGTGGCACCAGTCTAAGACAACTACTGTTGGATGCCTATAGATTTCCAATAAGTATTGAATTGAACATTTTTATTTCTGGTAAACTCAATGTGTTCTTTTGCGACCAAGTCTAAAAATTGGTGCAGAACCTGGCCAATCTTGAACTTCGCACGCCTGGGAACGTATACGGAACATTAACTGTGACAGCTCTAAAAC